>CM030367.1:161910191-162260543 GCA_017893485.1 Hemerocallis citrina | reverse complement strand
TGTTCCCTGTTTGTGGTGTCATGCCAGAACCACTTTAACGCCGTTGTCCCCGCTCATGCCTTGTGCCAAGATATTGTTAATCATCATCATCTTAGAATATCGTAATTACTATTTAACAACTATATATATATATTTATTTATTTATTGCAAGTGATTACTTATAAAACAAAAATTAATTTAGGAGACTAGCTGACTAGGAGTTAATTTGTTACTATGGTATATATGTTTATGTTTCCGAAACTTCTTTCTAGGCACACACATTCTGCGATCCTGCTTCCAATGCCCCAATGCAAAGCAATCAAAAGATTCTCTCATTTCCCTTTTTTGACCTTTTTATTTTGCTCTAACGTGCTCCTACATTTGTTTATTGTTATTGACCTTTTTATTTTGCTCTAACTCCTACATTTGTTTATTGTTATTCTAATAAGGGGGGAGAAATGCGTCGATCCCCAATATTTTACGTATATCTCTAATAATCTCTACTACTATAATGGGAGAATGCCTCGGTGTAATTTGTCCATCTACCAGTTCGTACAACGCACGTGCATAACTATTGTAAATGAGGTTTTAGATCAAATCCAGACTACGTTTGGATTTTTATTTTTAAAAAAATATATTTATTAAGACGTGCATCGCACGTGTAAACTACTAGTATTATAATGGGAGAGTTGGAGTTGTAATGTTGTCAACATACAAACCCGTGTGTTGCATGTGCAACTCCAACTCTCCCATTAATTACAACAAAAACAAACAAATAAAAAAATTCCGCCTATTTAAAACGTGCAATGCACGTGCAAAACAATTTTACAATATTTTTTTAACACTAAATATACACATATGTCCACGTACAACTCATAAACACGTGCATTGCACATACAAATTGTAGTTTTTTTCTTTAAAATATTTTTACCAATTACGTGCAACGCATGTCCAACTTCAAAACTATTTTCAATTAACACGTAAATCGCACGTGACAATCCTCCAACTCTTATCAAAACGTGCATCGCACATGCAAAATACTAGTAATAATAATATTATAATGGGAGAAGGCCTTAGTGTCATTTGTCAATCTACCAACACGTGCATCGCATGTGCATAACTAATATGAAGGAGGTCTCAGGTTCACTATGTCACCAAACAAACATGTGCACCGCATGTGCAACTCCAAATCTATTTTTCAACACGTACATCGCACGTACACATCAAAAGTTATCCTTCTTAACTTTTTAAAAATACGTGTATCGCCTGGTCAGCTCCATTTTTTTAAATTAAGGCATTCATTGCACGTGTTATTTCCTGTTGACTTACATGCAGTGGCGGAGCCACACCATGCTCAGGGTGAGCGGTCGCTCCCCCTAGGCTTGGGCAGCTCCCTTGTAAAAAAAAAATATTTTAATTTTTTTAAATGTCAGCCCGTACAGCTCGCTCCCCCTGAGGCCCACATTCACACACTACCCGACCCGATCTACACCCTCTTTTCTTACGCTACTCTCTTCTACATTTTAATTTTTCTTTTCTCGATCTCCTCTAAAACCTAGCTTCGAAACCCTCAATTCCTCTCTCAAATCCTCCTCCCCCAAATTCTCACTGACATCTCTGTCGTCTCCTCAACGCCGTCATAGTCATCTCCGAAGGCATCGAAGTCGGCGAGTCGCTCATCTTCGAAGGCGTTGAAGTTCCCAAGTCGCTCATCTGCCAAGTGCCAAGGTGTCATCTTCATTTCCAAAAAATCTCGCAAGGAGTTCAGTCGTCATCTTCACAATCAGAGTTAGGTATAATTCATATTTAATATGAGATAATTATTTGAGATTTGAGATTGTTCAAAAAATATATATTTAAAAAATATATTTGAGATTGTTGAGAATATGAGCGGATATTACGGATCTAGGTTTGAAGTTTGATATTTGAGAATATGAGAAAATTTGTGATTAAAGTCACAAGTCGCAATTTTTATTGAGATTTGAGGCTGTTAAAACTTATAATTAACTAAGCTTGAGATTTCAAGTATTAGTATCAAATGATTTCTTATGAGATATTAGTAGAAAATTGAGTGACCATTTAGGCCCTTTTTTAGAACACAATTTAAATAACTAGAAAATTGATTTTCTACTATAATTGTTTTTAATTGATCAGTAGTTTATCCTTCTATTTAGGCGTGACTGTTTTTGATGAATTTGATTTTTCTTGTCATTAGGAAATAGGAATGAAACCTAACTTTCTAAGGCATTATGCAATTATAAGCTCACTACCTTAATTGAAAGACACGCTGTTTGTTTGATACTAATTTAATATTTAACAATATTCAAACAGTTATGGATGAAAATTTTTAGATCCAGTGATTTTGCTCCCGGTTGATGAAAATCCTAGCTCCGCCAATGCTTACATGTATGATGTATCGCACGTTTAACTCCAACTCTTTATCAAAACATGCATCACACATGAAAAATACTAGTGATTAATAAAGGTAAATAGTGGTTGTGCGGACTTTTTTATTTTCTCTGTATTGTAATGAAACAGAATGTTTTTTAGTGTCATTTGGTCAAAAACTAGTACAACATTAGTTAATCTAGATTGTAGAATTTTGCCTTGCTCAAGTATGTGTTACAACATTTTAGAACTTAAACAAATGAGATCAGAAACAAATTAATAGCGAAAAACTAAATGAGAGAAGCAATGTGTATGAAGAGTTCGATCATGGAAATCTATTTAGTTAAATAAAAGTTGAAAGAAAGAGATAAATATGTACTAATTAATTAATAAACTAAATAGAAACTTCAACAATTAAAATGTAATGCATAACAAAATTTATAAATCAATCAAACTACAAAATTGAGGCATATGAATGAATATAATTTCATGCATAGCACAGGTTAGTTACTGGAATGCCTAATCTTTAGCCAACAGTTTTCAATATTTTAGCTATTAATTCAAGGTAATAGCATTTTGTACACCTACAAAAGCATTTGTATAAAACTTTTATTTTAATTATAAAAACACATGCGTTTAAGATTATATATATAATTATAGTATTAATTTCATGGTATATATTTCCCCTAATTTAGTGAATATAAATTAATTAGTTTAAGATAACACGGTATCGAGGTAAGTTTCCTTTATAGAAATTTTTTTTTATAAAAAAAGTGTGTTATTAAGTACGTTCAAAAGGTGAGGTTTGGTGTTATTGGAGTACAGAATAAATTGAAGATGGTGCATGCGCATTGTGCAAAGAGATGATGAGGTGAAACTATGAAAGTGGATTAAAAGTTTGATTTGAGTTTCCCCCTCTTTGTTTCTTTCATGGTTTTGTTTTGGAGTGCAACAACAAGATCGAGCATGAGCTACAGCCACTCACTAAAGGAAACTCTTTCTAATTCTTTCTCTCTCATCATTCACCTTACCTTCTCTCCTCTTTTATAACCCCTCACAATCTTCTTCTCCTTTCATCTCTTCCCTTCTCATATCCCCTCTCTCTTTCGCTCTCTTCTCCTTTCATCTCTTCCCTTCTCATATCCTCTCTCTCTCTCTCTCTCTTCATTTTCCCTTCAACCCTACATGTTCTTGTTACATCTCTCTCTCTCTCTCACCCATCATTAACTTCATTGCTATATATATATATATATATATATATATATATATATATATATAGGTTTATTAAGGTCATTTACCTTCATTTGAGTAAGAAATAATAATTGTTAGGTAACTATATTTATATCTTGCTATATGTATCTTCCTTCTTATTAGCTAATAGCTAATACTTGTGGCTTCAAACTCATTATATGTGCTTGTTAATCACTTTAGATGTGGACCACACATGCACCACGTACTTATTAGTGTGCTTCCCTAGCTATACCTTTTCCTAGATCTTGGTCATAGCTAGCAATGATATTTTCATTCAGTACTTTTTGTTATCTTGAACAATATGATGATGTCTCCGAGCCTTTGTTGATCGACGTTGATGATGATGATATCGATATATTCAGTTAGGCGATGAATGAATGTAAAAGCTTGCGATCACTTAATCTTTCACTGCAGGAGAAGAGGGCATGCTGTGGCGTTTCTTTAGTGAGTAAATGAGCGATATTGGTGAGGTTCAATCCGATGATTGAATTTACAATATAATCGTAAACAGTCTCAGATTGAGCCGCGCCAATATCACTCTCCATTAATTTAGCTTCTCTTTTCCAATTATTCCAGCCTAGCTAACTCTGTCTTTACTTGTTTATCGGAACTTTATACTTGATCATCTTATTCAAAAATGTCCTATTTCTTACAAGTAATTAAATCATGGTAGGTTAGCAGAAAACGTACATAAATTATGTATGATAAAATTCATATAATATATATATACCTAATTTTCTGATTTTTTTCTTCTGTTTTTTGTGAAGCATAATTAATGATTCCTATGTGATGCTCAAGAGAGATAGAATACGTACTTAACTGATACATAGTAATCACTTCATATATATTATTTATCTTTAATGAAACATATGGTGGAATCACTACTGTTTTGCTAAAAGATAACATATGATATGTCTGCATCTCTGTGTTAATTTGTTTTTGTTTTGGAGGTTTTTCTGATGTTTTGTTCAGATGACTGTACTTTGAATTATTAATACATAATGCATCATTTATTTCATTGTGTTTTCCTTTGCAATATTTTCCTTATGAAGAATAGATCAGGGCATGAAAATTTCTGAAACCAGTAATGTATAACCTTTCAAAAAAAAATTAAAAAATGTATACATATATATAAATAAGAGTATTCTTTAAGGCTGTATACATACATAATTTCTACGAATAAGCTTGCCAAATTATATCTGACTACGTTTTTGACTCGTGTGCATATATATGATACTAACAATGGTCCATTAGATAGCCAAAGAAAATATATCCTAACCCTCGATAAACCTACTACTAAATCCTTGTATAGATAGCAATTAAACTCTATTATAGATAATAATTAAAAAAAATATATTAATTTGAATTCAATTGAGCCTAGGCTTTCTATTGTACTAGTCCATTTTGGCTTCGACACATGATCATGTATAAAACTTCGATTAAAATTCCATATTGTAGAATTACTGAAAGACATTAGAGTGGCAAGGCTAAACAAATTAACCAAATCAAGATCACCGAGATTAACATATATATAGTCCAAATTTTAACATCACAGAAACATTAATTTCAATTATTACCACATTTTAGTCCAAGTTAATCAACCCCACAAATACAAAAGACACAAACACTTACAGTACTTGCTCGAATCATCTCTCATTAGGGAAAAATAAAATAAAATAAAATAGATGCATTTATTGCTTAATTATTTAATACTTGGAGCCATAAAATACTGAACCACGTACAGTATCAATGGCCCAAGACATTATCACTATACATATCCTCATCTTCCTCGAGTGTACCCTTATATCCTGTGGGGGTTTGATCATCAGAATTACTGTCTCCTCCGAACGCAGCACTAACGGTAGCGACTTCATTGTTGGTGCTCATTACGAGAGCAAACGCGAGGAGAGCGACAATGATCAAGGTGCGGGTAGAGGCCATTGTTTGATTTTGATGATGGGATGTTTTGAATTAAAAAGGCTGTACGTGATCAGTGAGAAGGGCGAGGGGGGTGTTTGGGCTATTTAAATGGGAAGGGGAGGGAAATTTGGTAGGAATGAGTAATTAATGGGGGTTCATGGGGACTTGGCTCAGAATTGTTGGTGACCGAGTCTTTAGCGAGGTTGTGCATGGGCTTCAAATTATGAGGATTTGGTTTGTTATTGTTGTTATAACTTCGGAGAAGTAGGAGAGAATTAAGAATTTGAAATTCCTACGTACCCTTGAGATCCAAAGTGGATCTTAAGGTTCAACTTAAATTTCGACTGATTCTGGTTGGGTGAGTTCACTAGTTATTCAAAATTAATAGAGACCAGGAATATGTATCAGACTTATAAATCTCAACCACATATTTAAAATTTGGTTTAAATCTTTTAATTTTTTTTCTTTTATACATACTAGTAATTTACACGTGCGATGCACGTTTTAATAATTTCAAAAAATAAAAATAAAAACTCTGACGTAGGGAGGATTTGAACCGGAAACCTCCTTTATATTAGTTATGTACGTGCGTTGTACATGTTGGTAGAATGACAAAATGACAAATGACACTAAGGCCTTCTCTCATTATTAGAGATTATCTTTTCTATTTTAATAGGAGAGTCGGAGTTGTATATGGGAAAACCAACCAACTTATCAGTGACTTAATTAAACCAATATCAACTGCACATTTGTAAGGGTTTAATCTCAATCACACCATCTGAATAATTCTTAGTCACAAATTTTATATCAACCTCAACTTAACTCTAAAGATTAAAAAAAGGCTTACATGGTTTATGCTAACTGGTAGCTATAAGTAGAAAATTAAAGATATATTTGATATGTGTATTGCACGTGCTAAATAATTTTTTGGGGTTATTACATGCTACGTCAATCGTATGAATAATTAGGCTAAATTTTATAAGCTAGCCTATACTTTTGTCGTTTCCCAGAAACTACCATAAACTTGCTTTAATATGCGTAACCACCTTAGGTTTACTATTTTGCAATTTATTTCAGATGATATCCTGCTTTATTATTCTCACACCTTAGATTTGGACATGGGTAACTCACCTTAGACACAAATAGAGAGGGTAAATATCATTAGAGAAGAAGCTTACAGTCGACTCACTTAGAGTACCCTGGGGGGAGAGGGATAGAGGGGGTAGGCGTTCTTTAAGCGGTTTAAATGTGTTACATCTTTTGAAATGTTAGAGGGATGCGGTCGAGAATTAAGGCACGACTTGTCAGTGATACTATAGCTAGGGTTAGGCCTTCGATTTGTGCGCTGCAAGAGACCAAGATTGGGGACTCTTGCTTAAAAATTTTTAAGGGACTAACCTCGTTGAAAGGTTTTGAGTGGACATGGAAGACATCATCTGGAATGTCTGGGGGCATAGCTATAGGCGTAGACTCTAAGGAATTTTTTATCACTGAGGACTTTGTGGATAACTTCTCTGTTACTATTAGGATCAAACGTAAAAGGGATGACTGGGAGCAAATGATCACGTCCATTTATGGACCATGTGACCCCGGGCGTAGAGAAGAGTTCTGGGCGGAACTGCGGGGGATCCGCGATAGATGGACTGGACCTTGGGTAGTAGGAGGGGACTTCAATATTACTAGGCTTACGCACGAGCACAGAGGGAGGGGGCCGAACGATAGAGATAGACAACGATTCAACCTCGCGATCTACGATCTCAATCTCATTGAAATAAAGGGGAACGATAGAAGGTTTACTTGGTCGAACATGCAGGTCATCCCTACTATAGCCAAACTAGATAGAATTTTGGTGTCCATAGAGTGGGAAGAAGTTGTCCCGTTAGCGAATGTAAGATCAATCCCAAGATCGATCTCGAACCATATCCCATTGATTCTGGACTGGGATAGGGGCAGAAGAACGATGGCTAGACAGTTTAGATTTGACAAGGCGTGGTACTACGATCCGAGGTGTATACGGATCATCGAAAAGTCGTGGGGGGAGATAGCGCAGGGAAATGATGCAATCTCTATCTGGAGCACCAAATTGAGACGTCTGAGGAGAGCTCTCAAAACTTGGGCTAGATGTGAAAACGAAGAATCTAAGAGAAGAAAAGAATACCTAGCAGAGAGGGTACAGGAATTGGAAACGATAGAAGAAGATAGATGTCTGCTACAAGCGAAACTCGAGGAACTCGCATCCAATAGAGCGGAACTACATTCTGTCGGGGAAAGGGAGGAATGTTACTGGAGACAGAGATCGAGAGTTCATTTGCATAAGGAGGGGGATGCGAACACGACGTTTTTCCATAAGGTGGATAACGGGAGAAATAGACACAACAAAATAGGGGGGTTGCTCGTAGGGGAGGAGTGGACTCAGGAGGAGTCAGTTATTAGAGAACATATAGATTCTAACTTCAGAGAACTACTGGGGCGCAAGAGATCCTCAAGATGCAACTTGGATTCAGAAATGTGGGGCAACGCGAGACTCGAAGGGAGCGACTGCCTCGAGGTACCATTCGAGGAGGAAGAAATTATTAAAGCTATCAAGTCTTTGGGTCAAGATAAGGCACCGGGACTGGATGGTTTTTCCATTTTTTTCTACTCACTGTATTGGCCCATTGTGACAAAAGACCTTCTAGATATATTTCGAGAGCTCTTCGATGGGGATGCTAAGATTGATAGACTGAACTATGCCAATGTGGTACTGATCCCGAAAAAGAATGAGGTTAGGAGGGTCAACGACCTGCGTCCGTTTAGTCTACTGAATGGCTCGTTCAAAATCATCACCAAAGTTTTGGCCAATAGGTTGTCGCCTCTATTAACCGAAATTATCGGGGCGTCACAAAGCAGATTTATTAGAGGGAGAAACATCACGGACAGCATTGCATCAGCTCATGAAGTAGTTTTCAGAGGATATAAGGACAGAATAGACGGCTTCCTCCTGAAACTTGACATCCAAAAAGCTTATGACACTGTCGAATGGGAATGTGTGGATGAGGCATTTCAGCTTAAAGGATTTGGGGCAAAATGAAGAAGATGGATTAATATGTGTGTCAGAAATGACAAGTCGTTCATTCAAATTAACGGGGAGAGAGGAAAAGAATTAGGTGCAAGAGAGGGTTGAGATAAGGGGACCCGTTATCTCCTCTTATCTTCACCTTTATAGCAGACAGATTATCAAAAATGAACAAGAGAGGATTGGAGGGAGGCATTATCAAAGGGGTCAAAGTTAAGGGGATCGCTGAACCAATCTCCATTCTGCAATACGCTGATGACACTCTCTTGTTTGGGGTCTCCCAAGTAGAAGAGTTATTGGGCATTAGGATGCTTCTTAGATGCTTCGAATTCTAGTCTGGGCTGCAGGTTAACCTGCAAAAGAGTTGTGTCTTGAACCTTAGTAATAACAATGCAAACTCGTTGGAAATGTCCTCCTCAATCTTAGAGTGTGGTTCAAGGGCTTACCCTCTATGCTATCTAGGCACTGCGATTAGACCGGGGAAAATGATTCATGATGACTGGATGCCACTAATTGACAAAATTGAGAGGAAACTAGCAGGGTGGAAAGGCAAGTGCTTATCCTTAGGGGGAGAGTGACTCTAATCAACTCTGTTCTTAGTAGTCTCCCAACCTATCTGATGTCGATTTATGATATTCCAAGTTAGGTTATTGGGAGAATTGATAGATGCAGGAGACAATTCCTCTGGAAAGGTTGTCAGGAGGATAACAAGGGCTTCCATCTCATGAGATGGGATAGGGTCTGTAAGAAGAAAGAGTTTGGGGGTCTAGGCATCGTTAACTTGCGAGACATGAACAAGGTGCTACTATCTGAGTGGTGGTGGAAAATGCACAAGAAACGCAAGGCATGGTGGAGTAATTCGTTCATGAAATACCGAAGAAGAAAAATCTGTAAATTTGGATGGAGTCGAAAATAGGGGAAGGTTTCATTTCTATGGAAAGGCATCGCAAAGGTAGGGGATGTGTTCCATGCTAATACGAAATGCATCCTTGGAAATGGCAGTGAGTACCTAGAAGGACAAGTGGTGTGGAGATAACTCCCTACAATCGATCTTCCCACAGCTTGCGCTTGAAGTTAGGGGGACGGACAAGTTGGTAAACGATGTGTGGAAGACGCGGAGACTGAATTTAAGCTTTTCAGAAACACTATCAACATTAGCTGAGGAACAACTGGGTAAATTGGAGATGTTTCTGAGGTCTTTAGGGCGGCCTAAAAAGAGGGAAGAGGATGAAAGAGTTTGGATAGGGGGAAACTCGAAAGAGTTCTCGGTAGCTTCGATGTATGGATTCTTGAACGATGGGGGAATTAGAAATTCAATGCCGACTACGGTTTGGAAATTAGTGTCCCAAACAAGGTGAAAGCTTTCCTTTGGTTGGTTCTTCAAGACGCAATTTTATCGAAGACAAATCTAAGAAAGAGAAATATCCCGATAGATGTCATATGCACGCAATGTAACTCGGAAGAGGAGGACACAACACATATTTTCTTTACATGCCCTAAAGCGAGGCATACTTGGGAAATCTCGGGTATAGGGTTCAACACCTACATCATTCCGAAATGTATAGAGGACATATGGGATAGAGGGAGATCTAGTAACATATGTAAAGACCATAGAATTTTGTGGGACATCACGTACGACTGGGGCAATTTTGTGGTCCCTTTGGCAAGATAGGAATGATATTTGTTTTCGTAATTATAGGTGCTCTTTCAAAATGTCCTTGCATAAAATTTTGGCTCTTATTGAGTTCTGGACAGGTAACACAGTAGCAAGGAAGAAAATCAGATTCGAAGGGGGCGAGTAATTCAGTAAGGAAGGAGTGCAGGCCTCTTTTACAGACGGGGAGACTTACACTTCCGGTGTGGCCACTGGGTGACATATTTTGTTTGGGTCTTTTGAGGGATGGATGTAAATCCCTAGCTTGATGTATCTCCTAGCTTTCAGCTTTTCGTTGTACTGTTAAATTTGGGGGTGGGCCGGTAGTGCTCGTTTGAAAGGAAGATTTGTAATATGAATATTTTGTGATTTCGTTAATCGTTCATTAATGAAATCGGTGACTTAGGTCACTTTTATCTCAAAAAAAAAATATGCGTAACCACCTTAAACTTTCATCATTCTCCAAAAGTATATCAATTATCTAGAACAAAATTTTATCTAATTTCAAGAAACTAACCTAAACTAAAACATTCCTTTTCAAAAAAATATCCTATATTAGGGTAGTTAGCTGGAAAAAGAAAGTTTTAGAAGTTACACATATTATAGCAAGTTTATGGTAGTTATCTGAGAAACACCAAAAATGTATGTTATCTCCTATAATGGCGGTCTGCAAGATGTCTTAAGTCACAGATTTAGTTTCTCAAAACAAAGCATATCGCTCCGGTCAAGGATATGCCTTAGATCCCAGAAGAGACTGAGAAAGAGGTACTAGTACCTAACATTAATGAGAAATCTGTGTTTTACACATACTCAGGAGAAACTTGGAATCAAAATGAATTTGTCATGGATGACATTTTCTCATATGCAGTAGCATATGGGATTAAAAAAGGGTGATGAAAATGAGGATAACACTGAACCACGAACAATCCTTGAATGTCAAAAGAGACAATATTGGCCAAAATGGAAGGATGTGATTCAAGTAGAACTAGATTCCCTCGCAAAACGTGCAATGTTTGATCCTTAAAATGGTATTTTAAGAAAAACAAGTGAAAAGAATGAGATCTAACGGTATAAAGTATGGTTAGTTGCTTAAGGATTCTTACAAAGACCATAAATAGATTATGAAGAAATATATTTTCCGGTCATGGACATCATCACATTCAGATATCTAATAAATCTCGTTGTTTCTGAAAACTTGATATGAGACTCATGGATGTGATTACAACATACCTATATGGTAATCTAGACAGTGAGACATATAAAATCCCCGAAGGATTTAAATTACCAGAAACCAAGTCTAGAAATACAGACTGTATTAGATTAAAATGAGCCTGTATGGACTAAAATTATCCAGAAGAATGAGGTACAATAGGCTCTGTGAAAATCTATCTAGGGAATGATATAAACTTGATCAGATTTCTTGAAGAGATTGAAAAAGATACTAGCTATTTTAAGAATGATTTGAAATGAAAGACTTTGGTGAAACAAAATTTTATCTCGGCCTACAGATCGAGCACAGTAAAAATAAAAATTTACTACATCAAGTCAAATATGCTGAAAATCTCCTGAAGAGATTTAATATGAGTGATGGTCATCTACTAAGTACACCTATGGTGGTCGGGTCACTAGAAGTTGACTGGGATCCATATCGGCAGAAAGAGAAAAATGAAGATATTCTGGGTCCTGAAGAGCTATATTTGAGTGCAACATGCACACTCTTTTATTTAGCATAGTGCACTAAATCTTGGTTTATATTATTCATAGGAATGTGCTAACCTTGTTGGATATATAGACACGTGTTATTTATCTGATCCTCATAAGGGGAGATCACAAACATAATATGTTTTTCCTTAACAGTGGTGCAGCTATTTTATGGAGATTAGTCAAATAAACAATTGCAGCTTCAACGTCCAATCATTCTGAGATACTGACACTTCATGAAGCAAGTAGAGAATGAGTATGGTCAAGGTCTCTAGTTCAGCATATCAGGGGGAGTTGCGAGCTCCCAGAAGTCACCAATAAGCCTACAATCATTTATGAGGATAATGCAATCTATATAAAACAAATTCAAGAAGGATTCATCAATAGAGACATGATGAAGCACATTTCACCAAAAAAAAAAATTCTTCACTCACCAGCTTCAAGAAGAAAATATGATTTTTGTAAAGCAGATCAAGTCTTCAGAGAACTTTGGAGATATCTTTACAAAATCCTTCCCAAAGTCCAGATTTTAAAAATTAGTAGACCCGATTGGCATGAAAAGATTTCAGCAGATAGGCATATAAATGTATATACTGATAAATTTTTTAGCTGAGATGTAATGACCAAATGTATTATTATTATTTTATTTTATTTTATTTTTTATATTTTTTATTTTATTTTTATTTTTATTTTGGGGGGGGGGGTTATTTTTCATTTAAGTTGATGTAAGAACTAAATGTAATAAATTTTAGTGTTTTAGGGGGAGCATCCTGAAGATGCTAATGCAGACATCCTAAAAAATATCTTTGTGCATTGTACTCTTTTCCTTCGAAGAGGTTTTTCCCACTCGGTTTTTCCTTCGAAAAGTTTTTAATAAGGCAATGTAAGTCGCATCCTCTTAGATTCTCGAAGAATCATAATCCTGAAGAATTAGTAGTACGCTTTTCTTTCATTAAGGATTTTTTCCCAAATGTTGGTTTTTCTTTAGAAAAGTTTTTAATGAGGCAATGCTTTAAAGTAGACATCTAATGATGACTGGTGAGTGTTGTGAAACCGTGAACACCTATAAGGTGGATACACATCAATTAAGGTGGTGGCTCAAGTCCACTGTAGCACCCCGTAATTTCAAAGGAATATATATAATATATATAATGATAGGAGAGTGGCAGTTTGGTAAATAGTGGGATGAGAGGGAGGGCGGCCCACGAGATTTGAGAAACAACACAATGTGTTGTTGGTTGAGGTTGAGGGGTGATGTGGGGGCCCCACTCGGGATTGATTAGAAGGAGAACAACGGGTTGTCTCTTGGATTGATGATGTGGCACTAGGGCCCACGGGTCTTAGTGTGCTCACGGGATTAGGGGAAGAGAGAGAATTAAAAGTAATCCCATGTCGGGAGTACACAAGGAATTAAATAATATAAATATAATTGCCTATGATCAAGAGTCACCTAATTGGTTAACCACCTTTTGAGAGGCAGTCTGTGGTGGGCAGTTGTACTATAAGTATTAATTTGTCTTCTAAAAATAATAAAAATTATCTAAGTATTGGGCGGGGCGTTACAAATGGTATCAGAGCTGACTTTCGACACCGAGTGTGGAGATGTATGCCTGGCTGAGGTCAGTACGCTGGTACAAATCTAGGAGTGCAGTACGCTAGTAGGATGGCTGAGGTCCGTAAGCTGTAGCAAATCCAGGAGTGCAGTATGCTAGCAAGGATACTCCACTCCACATCGGCTAGATAGAAGGATCCTGCACTAGATTGTGCATGCCCCGTGCTCAGCGAGGACGCTGATTTCTAAAGGGGGAGTGTATGTAACACCCCGTAATTTCAAAGGAATATATATATATATATATATATATATATATATATATATATATATATATATATATATATATATATAATGATAGGAAAGTGGCAGTTTGGTAAATAGTGGGATGAGATGGAAGGGAGCCCACGAGATTTGAGAAACAACACAACGTGCTGTTGGTTGACGTCACCCATGGGGCCCCACCCAGGATTGATTAGAAGGAGAACAGCTGTAATACCCCGAATTCCAAATAAGACCGAATTCAAAGTTCCACATGATCTTTACACTTCACTTCATACAGTTTTATAAGGAAATTTAAACTTTACTTTACATCAGTTACATTTACATTTACACTTAAACTGCAGAAGCAAATTACAATATTTACATAAATAAATGTACAACACTTAAAACATTCTTTAAGCTGCTTGCATACTTTAATCTTTGTCAATTTCTTTATCCTGCATAAAGACTGTGGGCACGTCAGTTCGTCACTACAAAAGAGACTCGATTTACCGGCGTATATTCCCCGGCATTTTACCAGTAGCGCCGGGGTAGGGAGCGAATAGGAATGGGGCGCCAGATGGGAAGGTTATACACTGGCGGTCGCTTTAAACCGCCGGGCAATCTGCGTATTCACCGGTGTTTTATTTAAAAACGCCGGTGAAGTGTATTATTCACCGGCGTTTTAATAAGAAACGTCGGTGAATATACCGATACATTCACCGGCGTGTCTAATTGAAACGCCGGTGAATAAGCTGAGATAAATCCCGCGAACCCTAATCTTTCGCTCGCCATTTTTCCAAACCCCAAAAAAAAAAAAAGAGGGCCGCCTTCGTTTTCCCTCCTTCCTTGCTCTACTTCCCGCGCGTTTGCCTCCGCCGCTTCGTCCTCTTCGACAGCCTTCGACCTTTCGTCATCGTCCCTTCTTCCCTTCGTCATTTTCGATTTCCCTCCTCCCTCTCTCTATTTGGAGGTGAATTGGCGATCGGAAACCACCGCTTCGCCCCGCTCTCTCTCTATCTCCTACGCCCCCGCACTCGTCGCCCCGCTCTCTCTCTCTCTCTTCGGTATCATCTCTTGATTTCCCTTATTTTTCAAACTTAGCATGTTTTTTCAGATTATGCATCTTGATTTCCCTTATTTTTCAAACTTAGCATCGTCAAAGATGCTGAAATCATGCATCTGATTGTCATCTTAGCATGTTTTTTTTAACCAAAATGGGTTAACTGTGAACTAAGGATGCTAGCTGTATACCAAAATCCTCCAAAATGGGTACAAGAATCGGGCCGAACGCACCTTGTGCTTGTTTCTTTTGGAGCCACAAACATGAATCTGTGTGATCAGAACTGAAGGAAATTCTGATGATCAGAACTGAAGCTACTCGAGGAGTATGAATCTGTGGTCGGCCTAGTATGGTTGTTGTTCTCATGTCCTCCTTGCTGTTGTTATGTCATACTGTTTTTTTTTATGAGAGTTCTGTCAGACTGTTAATTTGGGATATTTGGGATATTTGTCAGACTGGTTTGTTGGGATATTTGGGATGTTCGTCACTATATTAATTTGTTAATTATGACACTGTTAATTTTGCGATGAATTTGGACGTTGATATGACACGTGTGAAACTTTATTATCTTTAATTATTCTTGTGTTTGGTTGTGATTTGCGCATTAATATGCAACGAAATTGGTTGAATCAGTTGTGAATTAGTTTACAGGTTTTGTAAATGAAACCGTGAATTGAAATCGAACGGAAAACCGGAACACGAAAAACAAACGGGCATAGATAGACCGGCGTTTTATAAAACGCCGGTCTATCTAATAAATTAGTTGCAGTGTGCGATAGAGAGGCGTTCCCACACACGCCGGTGTATGCTGCTAGCTGTAACGGCACCAAGGAACACCGGCGTTTTATAAAACGCCGGTGAACCTAACTACACCGGCGTTTTTTGGTCACGCCGGTGCTTGTAAGTAGGGAAAACCGGGCACTCATAAATGCACATACACCGGCGGTGTACGACCGCCGGTATACTTTCATTCTACACCGGCGTTTATAGAAACGCCGGTGAATGGATAAATACCGGCGGTTTATGGCCGCCGGTGAATGTATATTGGGGTAAAAGAACGGCACTCAGAGACCCCCATACACCGGTGTTCTCTGATCGCCGGTGTAGTTGTACTATTTACCGGCGTCCAATAAAACCGCCGGTGTAGACCCCTACCTTTCCGCGATGCTCGCTTCGGCGGCATTTGGACCGACGCTATTATAAACGCCGGTGAAGATTTCACCGGCGTAAAAAAATGCCGGCAAAGACGTAAAAAAATGCCGGTAAATCGAGTCTGTTTTGTAGTGCGTTCAACTGACGAGATATTATACACGACTATCCTCTCTATGCCGAAACAGTATAACGATTCTCAATACTTAACAAACCACAAACTTGTTCACAAACAAAGCTAAGGGAACTATTCTATTGATATCGTGTTGTGATTGTGCACCTAGTCCTTAATGCAATTTATTACTATTATTAGATGACAATAATGCGCACTTGTTCGGATTCAATGCATTCCATACTACATAGGTCCGAGGACAAGCCCTTAATCGTTCTTCAACTTGTAGGGTTCGATCCCTCGCCATGACTTAATCTACTACTGTAACTACAGTAAGTATCCTAGATGTCCTATGAGTTACGAACCCATGTCCAAACAACTTGGAGGGGAATCCCACGTCGTGACATGATGCATCATGCAGAGCCTATGGTCAATTCAGCCTCCGTCATGGACCATGGAACCACCCGTAGTCAATCAAACATCCCACAAGCGTTGCCACGATCCCAATAATTTCGGAGTAGTGTCCACGCCAAGACTTGACTCATCAAGTAGGCAACCTATGAATCACTCTCACACCGTAGACTCGAGGCCCTCATACTTGTGTTTTTCTCTTACTTTCATCACATCTTCTCTATTGTTTGGTCCTTAGTTGTATGAATCATGAATAAAATCAACTCCTAGAGTTAGCTCTTTCCTCTATACCGGTCTTAACCATCAATCAACGCATTTGACCCAAACCTGGTCTTTTATCTCAACATTTCATTTCAAAGAATCAACTTGTTCAATTGCCGGTATAAGGACTTAGCTACCCTCTAGTTCAAACTTGAAACATTCTTTAAGCTGCTTGCATACTTTAATCTTTATCAATTTCTTTATCCTGCATAAAGATTGTAGGCAAGTCAGTTTGTTCAACTGACGAGATATTATACACGGCCATCCTCTCTATGCCGAAACAATATAACGATTCTCAATACTTAACACACTACAAACTTGTTCACAAACAAAGTTAAGGGGACTATCCTATTGATATCGTGTTGTGATTGTGCGCCTAGTCCTTAATACAATTTATTATTATTATTAGATGACACTAATGCGCATTTGTTTGGATTCTATGCATTCCATACTACATAGGTCCGAGGGCAAGCCCTTAATTGTTCTTCAACTTGTAGGGTTCGATCCCTCACCATGACTTAATCTACTACTGTAACTACGGTAAGTATCCTAGATGTCGTATGAGTTACGAGTCCATGTCCAGATAATCTGGAGGAGAATCCCATGTCGTGACATGACGCATCATGCAGAGCCTATGGTCAATTCAGCCTCCGTCATGGACCATGGAACCACCCGTAGTCAATCAAACATCCCACAAGCATCGCCACGATCCCGATAATTCCGGAGTAGTGTCCATGCCAAGACTTGACTCATCAAGTAGGCAACCTATGAATTACTTTCACACCGTAGACTCGAGGCCCTCATACTTGTGTTTTTCTCTTACTTTCATCACATCTTCTCTATTGTTTGGTCCTTAGTTGTATGAATCATGAATAAAATCAACTCCTAGAGTTAGCTCTTTCCTCTATACCGGTCTTAACCATCAATCAACGCATTTGACCCAAACCTTGTAATACCCTAAACTTTCATTCTAATAAGATATTGATTTTCACGTGTTGTGCACGTGCAAATTTGATGTGTATATTATTTATCTATTTTTATATACCAAATTTCTTTTGGTAGTATGAACAATTATTTTTCCTTTCCTTTATTTTTTATAAAAGCCAAATTCTAAAGCCTAAAACACTATTTTATTTGTGTTAGCCCACTTTAATTAATTATTAATTTATTGTCTTGGCCCACAAGCCTAAGCCCACTAATTGTGAAGCCCACAAATTTAATAAATCAATTAAATGGTCACACTTGTCATGTAGAGACAAATAGTGAACATTTTGATTAATTAAATTGTACAAACTTTTTCATAGGGGTACTAGGTGGCACGTGCGAAGCACGTAGTGTGCAATGCACACCCTTTTGGTGGCCGGATGGTGTGTGGAGGCATGGGAGAGTGGGTTGTGTGCATGGGTAGTTTATTTGTGTGTGGGTGGTTGCTATAACTTCTACTCCTATCCTAGCCCTCCATTATACAACTATCCAACCAATCCTAGCCCTCCAATCTATTCTAAAATTAGTATAAATGCCCCCCCTTCATACTTGTATTCTACACTAAAGCAAATATTGAAAAGAGACATTATATAGGAGATATATACATATTAGTGTGTGAGTTGTGTGTTGTGTTTCCCCTTGAAGGCCGGCTATTCAAACCCCAATCTTGGAGCTTTCAGTTTTGGCAAGGAGCAAGGAGGAGGAGTCGTGCATTGCAATCTAGGAGAAGAAGACACTCGCTCGCATTCTAGGAGGCTCTAGGAGATTTCTTATTGGTTTTCTTCAAAATGTGGGTGTTTCTCATGACTTCTAGACTAGAAAGCATGCTAGAAAATGAAATTGAATTATTATTATAAGCTACTAGTTGGAATAAAATACATGCTTGTTTAATTAGAAGAAAATTGTTAATTAGCAAATGTGTTGATTGATCACTAGAGTTATTGCGTATGAGTAAAAGTGTATGTTTCTCATTATTATAAACATTAGAATGCATGTTGTTTTTATTAAATTACATTTATGTGAAATTCGCTATTGAACCATGCTTATTGATTAAAAGTGCCAAGTAGATTAGTGTGTTAAAATTGAATTGATTGATTTGTTTGTTAATAGATGTAGTGAATTTCCCTATTGTGATATTTATCATGTGGAAGATTTGAGTAAATGAAAAAGAATGTCTTTTTGCATACACATAATTAAATATATCATGTGGAGATTAATTAATAAAATGGAAGTTTTACTCTCTTATAATGTTGGTTTTGTGCTCTAAAATATCATAGTGTCAAAACATAGTAGTAGTGAAAATTTTGGTGTGAGAAACTATTTCCCTTGGTGAACAAATGTGTAATAGTTTTCAATGTCGAAATGGTGTTCAAATATGCACTCTAAGGCTAAATACATGTTTTAAAAAAGAGGGAAAATAGTTTTAAATATACTGGTTCTGGCTAAAATAAATGTGGATTCATTCTGGGTATTTTTGTTTTCAAAAGAGGAGAAAAGGAGACAAATTCGTTTTGAAAACTTTGAAAATGTACTTTTGAACAGAGAGTGAAAACAAAACCCATTTTATTTATTATAATATCGATATGTTCACTTAGACCAACTGGTCGGAATGGGTTTGGATCGCTACAATAGCGGAGGTCTTGGGTTCGATACCGCCGCTCTCTGGTTTTAATTATTTTTGGTTGAAAACCAAATTCGCCGAGAACAGGACATAGGGCTTTTAACCCTTAGTTATATCGATGGGCGGCTGTGGCGCTTTGGTCGTGTGCGCTGTTTGCCTTACTGCTGATTGCTGGTTCGAATCTTGGTGGGGTTTGAGTTTAGGAAAAAAAATTGAGATTTTTTGGATTAAATTGAGTGTTTAAATAGAATAAAAATTTGGAAAATGTGTTTTAATTACTGAAAAATTATTAGAACTTTATAAGAAATATTTATACAACTATTGATGAAGTGTGAATAAGAAATTGGGGGTTTTTGCAAGAAATGACTCATTTTTGAAATTAAAATTACTCTTTTAAACGAAAGAAAAAAATAAAATGAAAATTTTGAGTTATAAAAGATGAATTTTTGAAAATTGTGACTAACGTGATTAAATGGAATTATAAGAAATGTGTTGTAGTAAGATTGTGAATTTGTGAATAATAGATTTGTGGAATATATGAAGTTGTTGGTGACTATTAAGTGAAATTTATTCTTGCACATGGATTGCACGCGAAATTGAATTATTGATCGTGATGAATTATGAAAGGTGTGAATACATGAATACTATGCTATTGGAATATGAATTGCGATTAATCATGAAAAGATCTTATGAGCATGACATTGTAATTATGAGTTGAAATTGAGAATTAGGGTATAGCCAAGTTTTATACCGGCAATGAAATAAATGAGAAAATGATATTTTAAAATGAGAAGACCAATGTTTGGGTCATGTGAATTAAACGAATAAGACCAGTATAGTGGAAGTGCTACACTCTAAGAATTGATTTTATTCATGATTCAATTAAACTAAGGATTAGATGCATAGTGGAGATGTGATGAAAGTAAGAGAAAAACATTGAGTATGAGGGCCATTGGATTGGCGGCGTGAGAGTATTCACAGGATGTCCCATGATGAGTCATGATAGGGCGTGGATACTGCTCCAGAGTACCGTCCCGGTGGCGACGCTCGTGGGGTGTTTGGCGACTGCAGGTGGTGTCATATCTATGGTAGAAGCTGAATTACCATAGGATGCCTGCATGATGAGTCATGTATCAGTGCGTTGGGATTCCCTCCAGGGCGCCTAGACATGAGTTCGTAGGTCAGAAAATATCTAGGATACTTACCGTAGTTACAGTAGTAGATTAAGTCATGGCGAGGGATTGAACCCTATAAGATGAAGAACGATTAAGGGCTTGCCCTCGGACCTATATAGTATGGGATGCATAGAATCTGAACAAGTGCGCATTAGTGTCATATAATATAAATAATTGCATTAAGGACTAAGTGCACATTCACAACATGACAACAATAGGATAGTCCCTTTAGCTTTGTTTGTGACAAGTTTGTGTTTGTTAAGAAATGAGAATCGTTATACTGTTTCCAGCATAGAGAGGATGGCCGTGTATAATTTTTCGTCAGTTGAATGAACTGACGCGCCCACAGTTTTATATGCAGGGTAAAGATAATTGAGAATTGAAGTATACATGCTGCGCAAGACTGATTCAATTGTTGTTTCATGTAATTTATTGTAATATTGCTTTCGCTGTGATAATGTACAAGTGTAAATGTAACTCTGATAAAAGAAAAGTTTTTATTTCCTTGTAAAATTGTACGAAAGAAGTATAAAGATCCTGAGGAATCTCGAATTCAGTTGTATTTTCAAATTCGGGGTGTTACAAACCTGGTCTTTTATCTCAATATTTCATTTCAAAGAATCAACTTGTTCAATTGCCGGTATAAGGACTTAGCTACCCTCTAGTTCAAATCTCATTTCATGTCCACATTGAGTATTCACACTCATCAATATTTCTCATAAGTCATCTTGATTTTCCATAATTATTCATGCATAGTTCTTTCACATAAAAGAGACAAGATAATTCAACTATTTCACAATTCTCAAAGTTCATAATTTGAATCGCATAATAAATCTTTTGCATTCACAAGTTTGAATCTCATTTGTTTAGACTAACACAATTGCATTTTGAGTCATGAATTTTTAAAATAAACTTCACACAAATTTTATTTATTTTTTTCTAAAAAGAGAACACATATTACTTTATTTATCCCAAAATATACTTTCGAAATCTCTTTAACTTGATCCATAATCTCGATTTAATCCAATAGAAATTCTATATAAGTTCCATTTAATTCCAAAATAATTATCATATTTTTATTTTATTTTTTAAATTTATTTCACAGAATCCGTTACAAAAAAATGAAATCTCCAAAAAATCAAAAAAATGTAAAAAAAACCTTGCCGAAGCCAGGTTTCGAACCCGCCACAGCAACAGCGCTACAGTACCATATTGTGGTAATGTGCTGACCAAAAAGCCAGCAGCGCCCATGTGACATAAGGGGGGTTTTAATTGTTTTTATGGTTAAAGTCTCGGTTTTGGAGTATTTTCAAAAAGAAAAATAAAGATCCTATGCCAAGACTCGAACCCAAGATCTTCTAATAAGTGACGTTTTTAATTTGCACCCACTGACCAGTATGGACAGAGTGACTAGGGAAAATAATTCTAATTTGTTTTGTATACGATTGTAGCCATTCTAGTTCATTAAAGAGACTCGTTTCTTCAAAAATGTGATTTGTTCTTCATTAAAACTAAATAAATTCCTGACTGGAATTCTTTCGATTTAAACAGTAAATTAAAGATTTTTAAAGTCATTTAACTCACATTTTCCATATAAAAAGTACTACTCTTTAATTACTACAAAATGTACATGAAACCACTTATGGTTATAATATCTACTTCTTTTTAAGAAGGGGATTTTTCCTTGATATTTTTCAATCATCACTAGGTTCTTCTTCATTTGCCTAAAGAGTTTTCTTCTTTCCTTTTAATTAACACAAAAGTCAATTATTTCTTAACTTGGCCTAAGTTGCAAAATGTTCATTTTTTCCAACAAAAACATACATCTTTAGAGTCTTTTAATAGCAATCACATTAACTAAAATCATGCGTAATCTACTAGTCAATTTTATCTAAATAACATGGAGATTCCCAAAGTTCACATTTTTCATACAAACACATTTCTTAAATTTGCATTCTTCTCACATACACGAATATTTCAACATATAGAATCATTCATTCTAAGTTAACATGCTAGAGCAATATCAATTTACCACCACAACAATTTTAATCATACGATTCAATCAATTTCTTTTAGTTATAACATGCAATGTTCATATGTTCATTTTTCCCCTTAATCATGGTATTAACAAAACATTGTTTTTCACTTGTTTATTCTAGCATGATCAAAAATATATCCTAGCATGGTACTACTTAGAAGTTAGAAAGAAACACCCACCTTATTTGGAGAGAATTTCACAAAAGTCCTAGGGAAAACTCCTAGAATGAACAAAAGGGTCTTCTTCTCCTAGTGTTTGATAAGTCCAAGCTTCCTCCTTGCTCCTTGGTGTTTGCCGCAAGCCTCCTTGCTCCTTGGATGAGTGGACGGCCTCCTATTGATGGAACACACATAAAGCACACTCAATCTTTTAGAACTCACTTAACTCTCAATCTTTTGCTCACTAATGTATTTTTTTCTCTTATGATATAGAATAGGTGCAAGGATAACTAATGAGGGGGGGGGGGGGTTATTTATATAAAATTTTAGTGAAAATAGAGGGCTAGGATTAGATCAATTGGTTAAGGATCAAGAGCTTAGATGAAATAAGGAGTTGCTATAACTTCCCATGATGCAGATAGCCACCTCTCCACCTCATCCACTCTCCCTCTCTCTTGATCCCATCCGGCCACACCCAAAGGGTGTGCTTTGCACACTCTAGTGCAAGCACGTGCCCTCTAGTGCCCCTCTTATTTACAAGTTGTTCATGTTAATTAATTTTTAGTTCATGGAATGAGTCGACACTACAAGTTAGGTTATTAAAAGAGATTTTTAAAAATAAATGGGCTCATTAATGGGCTAACTAACCATGGGCTTCATTAATTTAATTAATTAATTAATTAAGGTGGGCTACAAAGAGACAATTAGGCAAAAAATTAAATTAGGTTCTCTTAAATAAAAGAGAAGGAAATAAGACTACTAGTTAATGAAATATTTTTAGAGAGATACATGTATAAAATTGCACATGCACTACACGTGGAAAATAAAAATACATTCTAATTAATATGATTTAAAAATCCAGGATGTTACAACAGCTGGTTGTCTCTTGGATTGATGATGTGGCACTAGGGCCCACAGGTCTTAGTGTGGAATTTTTTCCCAAACTGTCCCACTTTTTGAAAGTTTTTCCCAAACTGCCTTACTTTTTTTTAAAATTCCCAAACTGCATCACTCGCTTTCTGAAAAAGCGAGTATGGTTAAAACCTCATCGCATTTGCAGAAAGCGAGTGTGAGGCTTTTGATTTTCGAAAGCCTACACTCGTTTTCTGAAAACCGATTGGGTTTTAACCACACTCGCTTTCTCAAAAAGCGAGCGTCACTTAGTTCATATCAATTAGTCACTCATGATTTATTGGTTAGTTGGTGCGTTTTAGGGCTGTTACTATTCATGGGGCTGTTGGGTCTGGGTTCAAATCTGGCATTTCCCACTTTTATTTTTTAATTCGTTTTTTTTTTTAGTTTTTGGTGAAATAAAAGTTGGAAAAAATATTATATGGTTATGTAACGTTTATATGGTTATGTAACGTTCATGTGGTGTTACAAGAAAAACCCTTTTTCGCAACGCCAAATGTCGTTGCTAAAACTCGTTTGTCGTTGCGAAAAATATTTTTGGCAACGACATTTGTCTTGCAAGGTCGTTGCGCGTCCGGGCGTCGCGAAAGATTTTGACTACGACTTGCTGTCGTTGCCAAACATAGATTTTTTCGCAACGACATTGCCGTTGCAATATATTTTGTCGTTGCCATACCTAATTCCACCCGTGCTATAGTATAAAATCAATCACAACAATCTTTGTCGTTGCCAAACATACTTCATATATTTGGCAACGACTCATGTCGTTGCTAAAGATATTTTTTTCGCAATGAATTATTGTCGTTGCTTTACATTTTCTATTTTGGCAACGACTACTGTCGTTGACAAAGCTCGACTGTTTTGCAATTATTTTTATAATTGCTTTGCATTACTTGTATTTTGGTAACAACTATAGTCGTTGCTAAAGCTATCAATTGTCGTTGCAAAAGTTTAATTCTTTTCGAGACAAATTATATATTGTCGTTGCATCAGCCCTATCCAAACTAGCATACACTTCAAAAACATTAAAAACCAACATCATTCCAAAAACGGAAAAGAGAATTAGAAGCAATGCCCAAAATATTACAACCATCAACTTCTCAAAAAGATATCTAAGTATCTCATAATCATTTCCATTGTGCATAATAAGCTTAACCATGTTTTCTAATATTCTCTTGACATCTAAACATCGCAACAAAATTGGATGCAAGATTGAAAGAACTGAATCAACTTAGAACAAAAGAACATTTTGGGATGAATATTCTCAGAAAATACAAGTAGCAAAAAATTGGGGTTGATGTTGGAGAGTTAATAACCTAAACCAATAGTTAACTCATATAAGATATAACTAAATCATACACTATCAAAATATGATACAAAAATATATGCTCCCGGACCAATGGCTTTATTCCCTAATTCTCCAAATACAGTTCCTTCTCGTGGTACCTACATATTTGAAATAATGATTAGTCCAGCAGTATACAATGAAACTATGGAAGATGTACATTGTCCCTGGGATGACCCAATGATTACGATCAATCTATGGTAGAATGGTTCCTCATAGATACATAAGCCTAGGTATTTAGTTTTCTCATATGCAAAATTAAACTTCTGTAGATGTATCACAAAAATAGGAAAATAAATTAAAATTGCATTCATTTTGGCCTGAAACAATGTCCTAGGAAGGCCTCGTAAGATAATCTATCTAGGGCTACAATTAAACGGAAAAGAGAAATCCATGCATGTATAAGGCAGCAGAGAGCATGATACTCATTACCTTATGGGCTTCATACGAGCTTGTGTCAACTGTTAGGAAAAAAAGATGAACATGAAATCAAGACCATTATAACAAACATACAATTGAGTATTTGAGTTTGATTAAAACGGTACATTCAAAATACTCTTACCATCAGAAAGGATAGGCTCCAATTTTGTATCACCTGAAGCACTGCAAAATGGGATAAATTAAATGCGGCAGGAATATCATTTGCTAGTTGCTTTTATATTTATGAAGAAGATGAATACATATTACATTAATATGAAATCTATAGCTACTCAAGTATAAAACGCAGGTTTAGAAGTTCACATCAGAATGTCATATTCAACAAAATGCAAAGCATATTAAAGGGCATATATGATGTGATCTCTAGGAATAATTATGGTAGTGGTAAATGTAGTGAAAAACAATATGATAAACTTACTGTAAGAGCACTCGGGCAGCTTCTTGACACTCATAAACTCGATTATTGTATCCAGGATTGGTTGTCAAGCAATGCTTCAACCCTGAAAATCCCAATAAAATCTTGTATGTTTGTGTCCCTCCGAATGCAAACTCGAGGAATATACAAGAGTATATTCTTTTGACTGTTGAAAAGGAATTATGTTGCAACATGAAAGTCAGCCAGAACACTCGGTCACATAAATCACATGAATTTTGTCATTAAATATCAGAAATTGGATTCTAGACCATTAAAAAATATATATAGATTCACGTGTTTAATTTCGATGACAAATTTCTCATGGATAGCAAGCAATGGGTAATGAAATATCATAATACAGAAAAAAAAAAATTACAGAAATTATATTTAATAAATTCATCTACAAATTCTTCATCCACATACATATGTATCACCTAAACTTATGATTCTTGTAAAAGAACTTCTACTGCTGTGGAAATGAAAAACACAGTTGCTCTATAAATATTAGGTAGAAAATAGGAAGCATTAAAGAAGAAAGAAGTAAACATAATTAAAAATATACAGAATATTTGTAAGCGTACTATATCATCCAGAGTATCCACTAGCACATGTGACAAAAGATATTTGAATTGATATATTGAGTAAAGAGGCTTAAAACAGTTGCAATCTTACCTTGCAATCCATGACGGTAAGGTGACCATACTTGGAGAGCAAAATTGCTGATTGATCCAGAATGCCATTTCTCAAACCTAAATATCCATTTTCAATTAACCTGCGTAACAAATTTCAGTTGAATAAAGATGAAGAAGGAGACATATCTGTGCTTTCTGAAATAAGCTTGTTGTTACTAACAAAGGAAATATGGAAATAAGCTTTATATTAAGAATATACATCAATCCATCGACAAAGCATCATTTTAAAATCTGTGCGCAAATATAATCACAAATTGTATATAAAAATTAGCAATAAAGTCCCGGTGCAAGAAAACTACTACAGAATTAGTAATATCAAGCATAATCAATCCCAAGGAACATAATAGAACTTTACCTATCTAACTCAATATTCTGCTCTGGAGAAATAGCCAAGTTATTTGCGTTCTCCAAAGCGAGCAAGTAAGCAATTCCAACCTGTTCCACAAGACTAAGCCATGTAAAGAAAATAAAAGGGAAACTTTTGAGGTAAAGGACCTAAACAATATATTAAAGATCAGTTAGAAATTCACAGCATTATCTCTTAGGATACCCAGATTAAAAGTTATTTGAGTGTTATTCACCCATTATCACAAACACATCAGGAACATACTAAAGGACATATTAACATGGTGTCTAGCAAAATTTTAGGAACTACAACTCATTATCTAATTGTTAGTTATTTTAGTCTCCTATTCCTAGAAACAAATGTATTCATAGAGAGCTCGGTTGTTCTTCCTCTTCTTTCTTCTCTTTAAGAAATATATCAGCCAAATAATAGTGATTCCTCCTTAACCCAAACTTCCGAATTCCTATCCCCCTCTACTCTCCCCTTGACTAATGAAACAGAAAATTTCTCCTAAAATGACGTGTCTATTTAGAATACTAGGAAGTGTCTGATTAGGCTGACCTAATACTAAATGCCTTCACCTTTCTTTCCAATAGAACTTAGTAAAAAAAGATTATCTAACAGTACTTAATCAAAACTAAGTACTTGTTCATACATAAACATACAAGTCGGACTTTACTCACTTGTAATCTAAACAATCCATGAACAAAGAAGTAGGATTTTACTTATATTATTCATCTCATTACTAATTATATGCTTGCTAATATCACTACAACACATCCAAATTCTAACATTTCCTAACAGTGATGTATGCAATACTTGCATGTTACACGAAAGATAAATATATGATAAAGCTTCCAAAGAATCAGCAAATTTCCATCTAAGGAATTCAAGAACAAGCCCATAGAAAATGGGTACTACACTGGAAATCTTGTTATAGATAATTGACCAGTATGCCTTATTCCAAACCAAATTGTTCCAGTTTGCAAGATGGAAATCAACAGAAGATTTTTAAAAGAAAACACAAGTAGTCTTGCTGATAGAAAAAAACTTGCCGCAAGGAAACTTCACTTAAATGTCATGCCTAAAAAATTTAAATGTCAAAAAGTGTCATAAAACATGGAAAATACATTACTTGCTTCAACTACAGAACTAATGATACTGTTAATTAGAGACTCTTCCATGGAAGTGCTCACATCTGCAAATCTAAAATGTCCCTAACAATATCCACTGAAGGTTGAAGCTAAGAGTCACTAACCTACAAAATTAGACTCACGGTTGCTTCTTCATCTAGGCAGCCATCAGCTGAGGAATGTTGATATAGGGAGCCACAAATAAAAAACCCAAGATTAAGATATATACAACGAAAGCTTCAAAGTACGAAAATAAGGAACTATATGATCACATAAAGTAACAAAATTAACAATCAGTATGCCTCCTGTAAGCAATAAGTTTATGATAGTTACAAAAATAACCAAGGATAGAAATTCACCTCCCACTAAATAAAATCATGTAGCACCAGTCTCGATCAGAACAAATGCCTGGATAAGGCTCTGTGCAACATGAGTCTGTTCAGGTGTCCCAGATAAGGATCTGCATCAAGCAACATCCATCCTCTCCATATATTGAAGGTACAATAGCCCGGGGAACAATGACATCAACAGTTGTACTAGTGATACAATAACCCGTTCATGCATTTTATCAAACAGTTACTAAGCAATCTCAAATCTATCCAAATTTAAAATAGTTTCATCAAAGTTTCAGATTCATGCCCACAATACCTTCCTCAGAATGGATTCTTTTTTTTAATTTCAACAATCAAAAGATTAGACCAAGCCATAACAACAAATAGGAAAACTAAATCCAAATCTCAATACATCTTCCTAATTATACCTGATAAGAAGAGGATCGGGGAGCGGAAGAGCGGGGGAAGGTTTCGGTTTGGGCGGTTGAGGAGGGCTAGGAGGCCGGGCCGCCGGGAGGAGTTGAAGAGGACCGGGGAGGGTTTCTGTTTGGGCAAAAAAGAAAACAAAAGGAGAGAGAGGTAGATTGGAATTTGGGAGAGAAATAGTGAAGAATATAAATATATATATATGGGGGTTTATTAAAATTGCTATTTATTTTTATTTTTTTATATTTTTGGCAACAATACTGTCGTTGCAGTAGATATAAGAAAATATACGCAACGACATTTATCGTTTCCAATTTACACAATCTGGCGGGGGGATTTGCGAAGGCCCGCGCAAGGCATTTTGGAGGAGGAAAATTTTATTTTATTTTTAGCAACGACTTTCGCGTTGCCGTAACTAATTTTCACAACGAGTAAAAGGTCGTTGCCAAAACATTGTTGCGAAAGAGGGTTTTTCTTGTAGATCTGCTAGAGTGAGAGTTGCCAATGAACTTGGTGCCGGGAATGGGAAGGGTGCAAGATTTGCTACCATTGTCTCAGTTATCACCTCATTCATAATTGGTCTTTTCTTCTGTGCTCTTGTAATGTTTCTTCGTGATAAGGTTGCTCTCATCTTCACAACGAGTGCGGTTATCCTTATCCTTACTGCTGTTAAAAATTTATCGTTTTTGTTGGCATTAAGCATTCTACACAACAGTGTTCAGCCTGTTCTTTCTGGTGAGCCATTTCTTCTTCATGATTGAAATGAAATACCATGTTTTATGTTTTTCCATCACAAATGCATCAATAGTTGTAAAGCACTGAACCCATGTTAATGTTTAAGTTTTTATATATAGAGAGCTAGCAGTGTAACCTTACTTTCTAACTTATAATTTTCTTAACTAGCGATTTCTTTTAGTAGCCTGTCTTTTAAATTTCTCTCTAATTCTATGAATTTCTACAGCAACGCATTTTCATAAGATATTCTTATTTTGTGATATTTTCTTCTTTCATTATGTATTTCCTGTTCCCTTATTAAAATAGTCTTGTTGTTTTTGCCGCTAAAGCTCTACTGTAGCCCTAAAGCTTAAGCACTTCCCTTTTCCATCGAATTTCTGTCTTCTTTCAACATTTTGAGTAAAATTTTCTGAATGTTAAAACTCCTTTGAAGTATAATATTTTTTTCCAACTTTTATTTCACCAAAAACTCAAAAAAATGAATTAAAAAATAAAAGTGGGAAATATCGGATTAGAACCCAGATTCAACAGGCCCATGAACAGTAACAGCCCTAAAACGCATCCACTAACCAATAAGGCGTGAGTGACTAATTGATATGAACTAAGTGACACTCGCTTTTTGAGAAAGCAAGTTTGGTTAAAACCCAATCGGTTTTTCAGAAAGCGAGTGTAGGCTTTCGAAAATCAAAAGCCTCACCTCGATCGCTTTTTGAAAAAGCGATGAGGTTTTAACCACACTCGCTTTTTCAGAAAGCGAGTGAGGCAGTTTGGAATTTTTTTTTAAAAGTAGGGCAGTTTGGGAAAAACTTTCAAAAAGTGGGACAGTTTGGGAAAAAATTCCTTAGTGTGTGCATGGGATTAGGGGGGAGAGAGAATATTAAAAGTAATCCCATATTGGAAGTATACAAGGAATTAAATAATATAAATATAATTGTCTATGATCAAGAGTCACCTAATTGGTTAACCACCTTTTGAGAGGCAGTGTCACGCCCCGCTTCCCAAAAATATGGAATACGAGCACGTGACGAAGCCCAGCGAATGATTTTTACATCATCCATAAGCTGTAGGATCGACTCAGCATCAATCAAGAATATAACTAGATTTATATATAACCAAGCATGCATGAATAATTTATAAAGCAACAGAAAACAATTTAAACAAGTAATAATATTCAAATAGTTCTCATGTCTGGATCAAGTGTAAACTCGGAAACAAGTCTTAAACATCAGAAGAAATAAATACCTTAAAGAAGGCAACTATTTAAACAGGTCCTTGCTCCAAGCAAAACCTGAAATGTCTGCTCGCTAATTCCAGCAGGAACCGCGTCTCCAAAGTCTGCTTAATAATATAAACAGGGAAACAAAGGGGAAACAAGGGAAAATGCCCTTAGTGCAAGCTAGGGCCACAAATAGTGAAAGCAAGTACAAGTAAGGAAAAGACAAGAGATGGAATCAAGAATATAGCAAGAATTATGAGAAGTAGTAGGTAAATTCAAAGACTAGCTAGCAAGAGGGAACATCTTAATAACTAGATTGGATAACAACTGCTAGTGGTGAATCACATGTCAGGTACACCTATAAGGGTAATTAATATCAAGTGACTAACTCAAATCTAGTGTCATATGTTATTTCAATTGTTAGGTCTCAAATGTCTAGTCATCAAGTCCAAGTGTCAAGTTATCTAGCTCAAGTTTCTCGAGTCCAAGTCTAGTTCAAGTTATCGAGTCCAAGTTATCAAGTTCAAGTCTAGTGGTGAATTACTAGCTAGGTAGCACGACATGCATCCATTCTTTTACTACATGGTTGCTACAGTCAAAGCACTTTCGTTTAGATCTAGTAATGGATTTTATAGGGCGGCGTACTCAGGTATCAAGTATCAAGCAAGCCTTGGTTCATGAATCGAAAATTAAATAACAAGTTCACGAAGCAAGTTCGCGAATCCACAAGCAAGTTCAAGAACCACACAATGGGTTCAAGAATCAAACAAGTTCATGAGCCGAGTAACCGACTCCATGAATCAAACAAGATACAACAAGTTCATGAACCAAGTATTGGGAAACACGGGCCCCCTTCCGAGTACACGTATCTATATTGTCCACTCTATAATCTTTCCCAAACCCCGGCTTGTTATTGTTATTAACTCTTATCAAGCAAGCACACCTAAGTAAATGTTGTAAATTAATTCTAGAAAAATTTAGGGATGTCCTAGATGATGTCCAGCAGCTACACACAAAATTTGGGGTCAAACGCACGCTGTTTGTACAGCTAAAATAATTCGCAAAGTCAATATATACAGCAGTCTTTACAAAACTGCGCCTACTGACACAGCTGCAGTATAACAGCCATATCTCCTAGACCGTAACTCCAAATTCAATCATTCTGGAGTCTATCGACATCTACACATCCTGATCTACGTTTCATATTCAGGCCTCGGGCCCAAATTCCAAAGATAAGAGGGTCGAAACCGCAAAAAGGAAATCCAGACAGCAACATAGGGAAATAATTCACTAATGTAGATTTCATAGAATTATGTAATTTGGTGTCTAAAATCATTATGTGGCACAAATACACGGTAATGGGAATCAAACAGCGAATAATAGTGTTTTTCAAGTCATAAAAATCACAAATTTGCCAAAACACTAAATTTATATGCGTCTACAATTTCTAGGGGTCCTTAATTCATATGTCCATGTGATGCGCAAGTTCAAGGAGATAAAAGAGTCCAATTGAATTATTATTTATTACGAGGAAGTTTTGTGACTCTTAGATTGGTGAGTTGAAGGTTCAAATTGTTTTACTATGATATTTCAAAGGAGAGTCACAAACTAACTACATGTGGTATTTCAAAGAGACTTGTACTAGGACAATAAGATGTACAAGGTTACTTGCCTTAAATGACGATTAAAACCTCCGCTTGTTGAAGCAAAAAGAGTAGAAAAATCCCCGGAATATCCTCGAAAATCGCGTGCAGAATCTGATCGAAGATCGAGCTTTCCTTGCGCACAAGATCGGTCCAAAACAGCGTGTAGCGCTCGGATCCGGTGCGGGTAGAACACGGAACAGCAAAACAGGCGAATCAGATCGCTGGGAAGCAGCGGATCTAGGCCAGAACAGCGAACACAGCTCCGGATCTGGTGTGGACGAACACGGGACAGCAATCACGCGCACGGATCTTGAAGAGATCTGACGGCTGCGAATCGCTCCCGCTCTTTTCTCCTTCTTCTTCGTTCTTCTGCTTCGTTCGAAAACAGAGCGAGAGAGAGGGGTGCAGCGGCGGCGTGGCTGCTTCGCTGGAGGTGACTACGGCAACGACGGAGTGCGGCGACGGCGGCGACGACGTCGAGAAGCGACGGCGCGGCGGGTGCTCTGTTCGTGGTTTCGAACAGGGGAGAAGTGGATTCGATGACTCGGCGGCGTGCGGCGATGCGACGGAGGCGACGTCGAAGGAGTTTGTGGAGGTGGCGTTGCTGTGGGGTCGACGAGGCGATGAGGGTCGAGTAGTGGTGGTCGGAGGTGGCGAGGCGTTCGAAGGTTGAGGGAGACAGTGGGTTCGGAGTGTTGGGTTCGATGGCGAAGACGGAGTGGGGACGATGGCGGTGGTCTGGTGGTTGTGAAGGCGAGAGGGAGACGAGGCGGATTGGGGCGAGCGATGATCAGAGATGGAGGAGGTGGTTAATGGTGATGCGAAGGATTCGGAGGTGATGGGGAAGATGATAGCGGCGGTAGGGAAAGATAATTAGGGTTAGGTTTAAACAGTAGAGGTGTAATTAGGGTTAGGGTAGGGGTTTATATACTAGGTTAGCGGGTTTGCGGGTTTGAGAGTTTAGGGGATCCGTTTCAAAAAGAGCCCAACAGAAGAAATGGTCAAAATGTACAATAATGGGGATTAGAGAGATAAACGAGAAGAATCGGTCTATTTCTCATGAAGAACGGTGCAAGATGGCACACAATTGAATTTGATAAAAGGACCCACAAATTGAGTTGAGACAAGAATAATAATTTTATTCGAACTGAAATAAAATACAGGATCTCAAATAGATGAAAAAAAGTACAATTGAGCAAAATACGGTATAAAATACAAATACGGGGTAACAGGAGTTACAGGCAGCCTGTGGTTGGCACTTGTACTATAAGTATTAATTTGTCTTCTAAAAATAATAAAAATTGTCTGAGTATTGGAGTGGGGCGTTACATCCACAAATTCAAGTAGTGGCCCAACCACACTACCAAACTTTAACTCTGCCTTTTCTTTTTGAAGAGAAGTGGATGCCTAACCCTAACTTTTCCTTTTATATATACCAGTATTTTTCACGTGCGATGCATGTTTTAATAAGAGTTGGAGAATTTTCACGTGCGATATGTGTTAAAAAATAGTTTTGGAGTTGGATGTGCGTTACACGTAATTGGAAAAAATATTTTGAAGAAAAAGCTAAGATTTGTACGTGCAATGCACGTGTTTATATGTAAAATTTGAGTTGTGCATGCAACATATGTGTATGTTTGGTGTTAAAAAATATTGAAAATTTATTTTGTACGTTTTAAATAGGTTAAATTAAAAATATTTTGAAGAAAAAGCTAAGATTTGTACGTGCAATGCACGTGTTTATAAGTAAAATTTGAGTTGTGCATGCAACATATGTGTATGTTTGGTGTTAAAAAATATTGAAAATTTATTTTGCACGTTTTAAATAGGTTAAATTTTTTTTATTGGTTAGTTTTTGTTGTAATTAATGGAAGAGTTTGAGTTGCACGTACAACGCACGGGATTGTATATTGACAAATTACAACTCCAACTCTCCCATTTTATATATACTAGTAATTTGCACGTGCGATGCACGTCTTTATAAATTATATATATATATATATATATATATATATATATATATATATATATAAAGAAAAATCTGACATTGTCTGGCATCGAACCTAAGAACTCCTTTATATTAGTTATGCATGTGCATTACACGTGTTTGTTGAGTTACAATGCACGTGTTTATTTGGTTACAAATGAAGTTTGTTTAAAATAGTAGAAATATATATAAATATATATTTTAAAATCCAACGTTGTCTGGCATCAAACTAATACCTCCTTTATATTAGTTATGCATGTGCATTGCACGTATCTGTTGGGTTACAATACAAGTGTTTGTTTGGTTACAAATGAAGATATATATGTAACGCCCCGAATTAAGACCGAATTCGAGATTTCACAGGATCTTTACTTTACTTTGTATAATTTTACAAGAAAATTTAAAACTTTTTCAGTAGTACATTAGAGTTCATTACACTTTGTTTACACAGCGGAATAATAAAAGATTACAACATTGAAACAATATAACTTGTACAACTTTATCAAATAAATCATCGATTGCATCATAATAGCTTTATTCCTTCATGAATAGTTCATTACCTGCATATTAAGTTGTGGGCACGTCAGTTACTTACAACTGACGAAAATGTTATACTCGGCTATCATCTCTATGTCGTACATATAACGATCTCATTACTTTAACAAAAATCACAAAAGATTGAATGAACAATAAAGTGTTAAATTATGACTACGCTAAACATGTAAGTGTATGTGATGCCTTAATGCCTAATGCACACATTCTTATACTAGGATGACACTAATGCACACTTGTTCGGATTCTATGCATCCCATACTACATAGGTCCGAGGGCAAGCGCCTACATACTCCACAATAAAGGGCTCGATCCCTCGCCATGATAACTACCAAGTAACAAGACAAGGTTTAGATCATTCTACGAATTTGAATCCCAGTCCCGGAGTCCACCGCTGACTGTTATAACAGATCCCACATTGTGCGAATCATCCCGCAAGTGACCCTCTACTCCTGGTACACGTATATACATGGAAATATGGCAAACTATCCGCCTGACTACTCAAGATCCCGGAGTCCACCGCTGACCCGTCCTCATAATCCCGAATTTAAAATAAAAGCCCGTCTCCCACGGAGCAACCTCAGTCCACCAACTGGGTCTATAGCCTCGGAGTCCACCGCCGACTATATAGAGCGCCCCACTTACGTTTGCCCAGGTTTACTACATCTTCACTTATGTGCATAATTACTTATTTCAAGACATGAATAATTTTTCAAACCTAGAATTAGTCTTACCCCCTACCGGACTTTACAAACAAATACGAGATAGCTCCAAGGCCATATCTCAAAATCACATCTAAAATCTTTTATCTCAATAGTACCGGTATTCAAGGTCTTAGTACTAACTCTAAATCACAATCTTTTCATGTACAAGATTTCCATGGGTATACATAACCCTTTAATAAACGTGTCTTAAAACTTAGATTATTTGCATCTTCAATTTTATTCACAAAGATCACATCTTGTCATTATCCATGATCTATCTATTCAATAAAAATCTTTATAAGCAAATCACTTCTTTCAAGAGTACAACTTCACCACATAAAATTTTCATTCTCAATTTCAAGCTCATATGATGTCTCAATTCATTTCAAAATATTTCTTAAATAAAATATAGATGCAACTTCTTCAAAGTAATCACTTCGCAAAATATTATTTCACTCTTCTTAATGAAAGAAGGATCTAATTTTTTAAAATTCACATTATTCATCTTTCTATCTAATTTTTCATTTTTATTTTTTTTTTACACTTCAAAAATAATGCAACTCCTCTTTAATAAATTACATTTTTCATTTATAGAGAAGTGAGAAAAGAGAGCCAATAAAGATTTACCAAAACAAAAAAAATAACAAACACCATAAAAGAAGTGCTGCCCACAGGTTTCGAACCTGGGCTGCACGTGAGCTACAATGGTGCCCACGAAAAACCTCCACACCCGCTAGCTGTTTGGTCCAAGAGGACCTAGCGTCAAATTCCTATGCCGAAAGATACATATTTTGATGCTCAGTCTCGGGATTAATTTAAAAGAAACAAAATAAATATGACTATCAAATTCCTACAGTGGAGCCCACGAAAAACCCCCACACCCGCTAGCCATTTGGTCCAAGAGGACCTAGCGTCAAATTCCTATGCCAAAAGATACATATTTTGATGCTTAGTCTCGGGATTAATTTAAAAGAAACAAAATAATTATGACTATCAAATTCCTACAGTGGCGCCGACAGAAAACCCCCACACCCGCTAGCCGTTTGGTCCAAGATGTCCTAGCATCAAATTCCTATGCCGAAAGATACATATTTTGATGCTCAGCCTCGGGATTAATTTAAACGAAACAAAATAAATGTGACTAGCAAATTCCTACAGTGGCGCCCACGGAAAACCCCCACACCCGCTAGCCGTTTGGTCCAAGAGGACCTAGCGTCAAATTCCTATGCCGAAAGTTAAATATTTTGATGCACAGTCTCGGGATTAATTTAAAAGAAACAAAATAAATGTGACTAGCAAATTCCTACAGTGGCGCCCACGGAAAACACCCACACCCGCTAGCCGTTTGGTCCAAGAGGACCTAGCGTCAAATTCCTATGCCGAAAGTTACATATTTTGATGCTCGGTCTCGAGATTAATTTAAAAGAAATAAAATAAATGTGACTATCAAGCTTTGAACCCAAGATCTCTTACAAGTTGTATTCTGTTGTGCACTAGCTAACCAGTAAGTCTAAGTGTATTTTCTATCTAAGGGTTATACTAATATACTTGAGTGTGGTTTTTTGCTCAAAAAAAAGTTTGGTAAGGTTCTTGCATAAAGAGGATAGTTCAAAGAAATTTTTTCAAATTTAGCCTATTATAACATTATCTCAGTTAATAATATCCTATTATACCAAATTTAAGATATAACATGCTTCAAATATAACAGGTTTACCCCAGGCTTCCAGTTCTCAATCATAGCTCAGCTAGAGACTTTCAATTATCTAACTGATCGATCAATTTAACTGAACCAATACTTGCTATTCAATACGGGAAAAAATCAACGCAAAAGTAGATGGAAGGACATTCCTTGCTATTCTTCATCTATTTAGCTACTTCGTGTTTTGCCTTCTGCGTTGCTTCTTTTCAAGAGTAATTAGAAGGATGCAACAATTTTAGCATCTTCATGTTAGGCGATCTTCATATATATATGTTTTGTTGCTAATCCCAACCATAACGGCATCCTATATGAAGGAAACAACAGGAGACTACACCTTGAAGATCATATTAACTCCATTGGCTCGACTGTTACGGAAAACAAGGTTGTCTCTATCATACTGGAATAGTAGCTTATCTTACTTTCTTAGAAATGTTCCATGAGAAGATGCGAAACTCATTGAATCCATGACTTGCATCTGAATCTTGGAGGCCCAATTCATAAAATAGGAATTCATGTTCTCCAGTAAGCTTGCTTTCATTCAATCTAAGCATGTGTGCTAGCCTCTTCATGACCTAATAGTAAGCATCAAATAAAAACCGATAATCTCAAATATGGGACTGGAAGTTCCAACTTTGGTGATTAGACATCTATTTGATTCTTGTAAAAATAAAATGAAAGACTCATGATATGAAGAAGGGTTGCTATTATATTCATTATATGAGGTCCCATTAACCATAAACAATTAAAACAGTGAAATAAAATAAAAGAGTAATGAAATATCATAAAGATGAAGAGGACAAATTGAGTTCACAAACTTAGCAACTGTAGGTGGTGACCAAGGCAACATCACCAACTCCAATTTAGTGGCAACTTGCACGGACATTTAATGACAATCAGTGAGCCAGTAGGCAACAATATCACCAAAGCAGCTCATAATATAATTGGAGATGTATAGCGAATGAAATACTGATATCATCAACATCAAGAGCTAACAAGAGACTGAGTTGTTAGAGTATTGCCACTTTTCATGTGTTTTTTCCCCTCCAGGCATGTGAAGTTTTTATTTCATTGCCCAATCCAATAAAGTCAAATTAATTTCTAGCAATTCATGTTTTATACTTGGTCTATTGAATTAAGTACAAACCATTGAGTACATATACATCATAAATAAACTCTAAATTGATAGTTATTCATTAGTATCCAGAAAAAAAATGGGCAGTACCTATTTACCCACTATATTATTAACCAATAGTGAAAAAAAACTTGTCAGCCCACTATTAGTAAACTTCGTCCCACAATTAGTTTTGATGCTCTATATACTTATATAACTCAATTCTTACCCTAGAATATGTCATATTATTGAGTCCATGATAAAAGCTGAAAATCTCATTTTTCACATGCATCTAAAACAAACAAATTGTAACTGGTTTTCTTTATCCCTCACGAGAAGAGAACATACTGGGGGTATCTCTAATATGCGAAGAGGAAAAATTCACACTCAGATATACTCATTATAGTAACTTTGGATAATTCATATGTTAGGTCTTGTGTATAATGCAACAATAACTAAACTGATAATTTGTTAATTTGATTCACAACTATTATGGCACAATATAAATTATAGAATACCTGATAATCTTTTTTCTGTCTTCTCTGTTAGAACTACAAGTATGTTGAATTCTGTATCCAAATCATGCTCATTAGCTATTGGCAATAAGATGAACTACATCAGACTCTCTTCGTTCCCATGTCTATTTCCAAAGCATCAAGCACCGCATAGATGGTATCCGAAATAAGAGGAAAAATAAAGGCACGTTATGCACAAGTCGAGGTTAATCATTATAGACAAAGAAAAAGTCACCATAATCAAGAACTTCAAAGAAAATTTTACTATATTTTTATAATAGAAAACAGTCTTACTAACGTGAACTGCTATACTGCAGAAACTAAATTTGGATGTTAACTTAAGTCCCATTTCTTGTTCCATATCTGGGTCTTTGATTTAGTGGCTTCCCAATAAATACATAACGAATTCCTGAGGCACGCTTTGATAAGTGATAATAGAGACCTGCCAATTAAATATCACAATATTAGAAGAAATATACTGTTTTCAAAAGAATAACATTTTAACTTCAGAACTTCAAGAGTAGAGACATATTTCTTAGTGTAAAACAAATATACTGCATCACCTTCAAAGTAGAAGAACATAAGGTTTGTACGGAGAGCCAGATGCATAATTTCACGAGCAAATGGAAGGAACTAAATCATGTAGAAGGAAAACAACTTAAACAAATAGTAAATTCTTGCAATCACCTCACACATAAATCTAAAATAAAATATTAAAGGAAATCATAAAATTTCAACAATCGATAGTTCATGAAAGTCTCTAATACATATTTATAAATAAATTGAACTAAATAAAAAAGAAAACAACTTTGCAGGATGCCTTGACATTATAATTTATAAATTATGTAAAAATTCAACAACATGGTCAGAGAAGGTATTAACATTACCGACGGCCACTTCAGAACTGCCCACAACCACAAACCATAGAATCTAGCTCTCAACCTTGACACAGCTGATATATGTACACTTGTCAAAGAGCTTTCAATAGTAAAGGAGGGTTCTGCTTGGTTTTTACGGGGATGATCACTTTCATGCATCTCATCAAATTAAGAGTTAGCTAACATCATACTCTGAGAATTAATTCTTGAATTGCCAAATAACTATGCATTAATGAGGCACAGAACATAAAAAAGACCATGCTTACAAGGAAATGTGATATAACCATCGTAGAGAACCAGAGCACATAAAAGAAACATTGTTGAAACAAGGAAAACCTGATTCTTTCTGCAAGATAAGGGATTGTTGTTTGGTATACAATGAAAAGAGCACATCGAGCTGGTGTAGGTGGGAGCCCATAGGAACTTGCAACCTGAGCAGCGCATATATGTATCAGAATGAAAGGAACATTAGCAATTTAATGGTGACATTTTATGAAGAAAACTGATAATGCACATGGTAAGATATATTAAATCAGCCAAAGCCAGTGTGCATCGTGATTTTGAGTCATCTTTTACAAGGAAAAATAAAAAATCAATCTTATGAACATGTTAAAATGACAGTAACACAACAGAAAGATGAGAGGTTTGAGAACTAACATGTTAAAATGACATTAGTACAACAGAAAGAAGAGAGGCTTGAAAACTGTAATAAGATAAAGTAGAGAGAAAGTCAAGCAAAGGGATATTCTACTCAAACTAAATATACACGAACAGTACCCTACAGTTTTATGATCAGAGTATTGTGTATAATACACCCCACTTTTTAGATCTAGTTCTCATATTCATTGTTTCCAGAGTTTCCTTCTTAACCAACCTTTTGTTCTAGTTTCACAATAAACTTTTGGAAATTTAACAAAATTCTTATAATCTCCCTCTAATTTGGAAATAAGACCCAGGTTTCTCAAACTTCATTTTGCAGAGATGTAGGAGAAATCAAAGATTAAATTGCGCAAATATGATGAGAATTCTAATAAAAGTGCTAAATTTAAGATATTCATGATTAACAAAATCAAAAATTGAAATGGCTCCTGCTTAATTTATTACGAAACTATATGAAGCACTACAAACCTGAGATATATCACAATATTCTTCTCCTAATGTCTGCTGCCCTGAGCCGGTTGTCAATAGATAATAAAGTGTATGACCCAGAAATTTTACCTGCAATAAACAGTGTCCAAGCAATATAATGACTAAGAGAAATTTAAAGTTTCTTTTTAAAAAAAAGGAAGAAGAATGTAGGATTTCAAACGAATAATAATAATAATAATATAATTTTAACACGATTAAAGAAAAAAATCAACTTTTATTAAGGAACGGGATTATTTTATATATGTAGCTAAAAGGTTCAAAAATAAGTGTCTATCATTCCAAAATAAGTGTCTATCACTCCAAAGATACATCTGACTGAAAGCTTCTGGAGAAATTATTATAAAAAAACACTCTGGATAATAATCTTCAAATTGTACTAAGAATTAACTGTACCAGAGATACTAAGGGACCCAGTAGAATAAGCATAAATATACAACCAAAATTTGTTTCCTTTCAAATCATCATACTATCATTTGCTAGTGTCCACAAGAAAAATTATTTCCTTTCAAATCCTATGATGTAATATAAGAGTAAACTAATAGTTCCAAATTAAGCTATAGGAGGACATAAAAAATAGTAAATTATGCTAACAAAACTTAAAACCTTGTATTGTCTAGCCTTAAATAAAGAGAATGTAATATACATATTATTCTATTAATTTGAGCACAATTGCATACTTGCAATCAAAGAACTTTTAGATGCAATAGACTTTCCCCTGCTTCATATATTTTGTTTAATTCACATAAATTATGGGTAAAGTTTTTTCATGCAAACCAGAACACCGTTTATGCATATTTTAGATACTATTTGATAAAAATATTTTCCCTTAATTTTTATTGCAAATTTTATTTTATGTAAATTAAATTAATTACACATAAATTGTCTGATGGAATTCATATAACAAGTACATAAATAAGTTGTGTTCAAGTTTGTATTGTTCTTCTCTATTCAAAGCCTACTTTAAAAATCTGAGAGTCCGAAGTAAAACTATCATGGTTCTTGCAATTTAAAAAATTTATGTTGATGTATTAATACAGACAAAAAATAAACAAATTAACGATTGCATACCTTTCTGCTCGAACTCAATATAAGCCTAGATAAACCAGAATCAGAATTGGAGGAGGGTAGTGATAGATTCCATGAATGTTGTGCTTCAATGCCCTCTTTTTGAACACCCAATCCAAAAAAAAAAGAATCTTAAATTGAATTAGAAATTTATCTCAATCTCAGCCTGCAAAATATGTCGAGATATCTTAGATTTAGGGCTCTCACCTTACGATCATAGTAACAATTATACATAAACAAATAAATACACTGAATAATAAAAAAATTATCAATCAAATTAAACCCAGAACAAAAAAAACTCACTATTTTCTTTTAATGAGAATCGAGATGTACAAATGTGGCGAGGAAGAAGGTGGCGACAGCTAACGTGGCGAGGAGGGGATATAATGCCCCGATTTTTCATTTATGAAAATTATTTATTTATTTTACACATAGTGTGCCCGTGCAATTTACGTAATATGAAATCTTATAATTATTTTCCTTATGGATGATGAGTATATGCATAAGTATGTATATATGTTCTTTAAATTATTTTTCATAAAAGCCCTTTTCCTAAAATAAACACAAGCCCAAAAATCTAATTTATTCTATTTTGTAAAAACTAATATTTTAGCCCATCAATTTAAGCCCATGAATTAATTCTTTTAATAACAACTTGTAAGGTAACATCTTTTAAAAGATTTTTTTTTTTTTTGTATACTGTACAAGTTTTTTATATGGAGACTAGTGCATGCACGTGCATTGCACGTACACGTGCATGAGCACACTTTCCTTGGTCGATTTTTGAAGAGGTGGAGTTAGTGCATGGGTAGTTACCTAGAGTGTGGGTAGTTACTACAACTCCTACTCTCATCCTAACCCTTGATCCTATAACCATCCACTCAATCCTAGCCCTCTATCTCACCCAAAGATTTAGTATAAATACCCCTCTCACTCTTTTGTCTTCTACACTAAGAACTTTATTGGAGAGAAAGTTATATTTTAAGAGAGTTGTGTGTGAGTATCTTGGAGGCCGGTCATCACTTCAGAGGATTCTCGGTGGCAAGGAGCAAGGAGGAGGAGTCACATTATCACACTATAAGGCTTTACGGGATTTCGATTATTTCTTCAACAAGGTGGGTGTTTCTCAGGACTTCTAATATAGAGATCATGCTAAGGCTAATATTGATTGTCATCATATTTGTGAAAAGTGGATTGATAGGGTGATCGTATATTAAAATGATTTGTGTTATACTTATTGTGGAAGATGTGAATAAATGAAAAAGAACTAAGACATTTAGAGAAATTGGAGATTACCTGTACAGTCGACCGATCATGTTGACAGTCGACTGGTACGACGAAATAAAATATATACAGTTCGAAATTCCATGAAACGATGTATTTAATGTGTGTTGTTATCTTGATTCTTCTAGCATGCTAATTTAGAGTTAATATTTATTTCCGTAGACGAATGATGAGTAAAGACAAATGTACGGTTAGAAATTGCATTTGGATGGAAGAAATGCTAGTATTGTGAAACTTACATTTAATCGTAAACTATGTTGTGATGCTGGTAAATGGATAAGAATCGCATGTTTATGTTGACATTGAACATATTGTAGTTGAATAAAATGCTGTGCTAATTGAAAAACAGAAGGAAGAAATATTTCTTAAATCGAAATTAGCTTTGATCAGTCGACCGAATATTGGTAGCAGTCGACTGTAGTGAACATGAAAAGTTGTATAGTTGAACTATCCAGAACAGCCGACTGGTACGAATGACAGTCGACTTCCCCATAAAGTATATTTAGATTTGAACGCTGTGGAACAGACGACTGGCCATATGCAGCAATCGACTCTTCCGAGCAGGTTATTGAAGAACTTTATTTGGCTGAACAAGTCGACTGGATAAGCTCTAAGTTGACTGTCCAGATCTCTTTTTGGCATATCAGAAATTCTATGATTTGTTTTATAATTAAGATTGCGAATCTTATGTTTAATGATTATTGGGTGCGACATTTTAGAATAAGTAAATTCTATTTGTTTTTGCATGAATTTATACATGAAATGAAGTGAACCTTTTATTTGAAATTATGAAAGTGAAAGTTATGAACATGGAAAAGAGAAATATCTATTGAGATTATAAAAATGAACTCATGAGCTGGAAATGCTCAAACTTTTGGTAATTGTGAATTGAAATTGAAATAAAGGAGTAGCTAAGTCTCCTACCGGCAATTGGAAAGAAATGAAATGATATGGAAATTTGAAAAGAAAGACCAAGATTGGTCATGTTGAATGAATGATTAAGTTCGGTACAGTGGAGAGGTTAACTCTAGAGCTTTGATTTTTGTTCATGATTCAAATAAAATAAGGACCAGATACATAGTGGATATGTGATGAAAGTAAGAGAAAAACACGGGTATGAGGGCCATCGGATTGGCGGTGTGAGAGTGATCCACAGGCTGCGTGCTTGATGCGTCAAGACATGGCGTGGGCACTACTCCAGAATTATCGTCCCGGTGGCGACGTTTGTGGGATATTTGAGTGGCTATGGGTGGTGCCATTATTCCATGGCAGAGGCTGAATTGTCCATAGGTTGCCTGTGTTAGGGTTATATACTGAAAGCATCACATTTGTATTAGCTTTATTTCCTTATTTTTTTTTGAATGAGAATCATACGGGCATATGTTTGCATATTGTGTTTATTATAATATTAATGCAAGTATCTGATATTCTATAAGGTTGATAATATGGTGTGAGGAGACACACAGAAGATCATATTATCAGTTCCCTATGGAATATATAAATAGTTCACAACCTAGACGGACTTGGACAATCAATTGGAAAGGTTGTAGTGTAATCTGGTATTAGTCTATCTTGACTATAGGTTTACACTAGTACACTTTGTGTGTATTGAACAGGACCACTTGAGGTTGTTCTCTTTGTACTGACTACAAAAGAGAACAAACACCTCTGTTATTATGGATGCTTATGCTCTTAATCCAGATATAATAACAGACATGTATATGCAGTGTGCATTACTTTGACTCATAAAAGAGTGAGATTCATTATGGATCAACAACCTCTATGAATTGGGTAATAGCATTGTATGTATGATGGGCTATTGATTGTAAAAGGAATCCATGTCCCGATACGTCAGGTTGATGGTGTCCCCTTAAGGAGCTCATAAGGATTGTCATGTAAACCCTGAAGGTGGATCACATCCGACATGACAAATAAAGTTGAGTGGTACTACTTAAGGATAAAAGATGTTGATCAATATAGTTGTCAGTAACTTAATTTGATCGATGGACATTCGATATCTTAACATGGGGAGCTGAACGAGCATATAATAAAAGGAGCCCATAAATATAATTTGGGATTAGGAAGGTAGTGCAACAATAGCTCTTTAGTGGACCGAGCTATTGTTAATGAGCCTGGGTTGTGTGTTCGGGCTGAACACGGGATACCCAGATTCGTTAGGAGACCTAACCCTAATTTCTCCTCATGGTCCCTACCGTAGCCTTATATATATATGCTCTATTCTCTGGCCGTCATATCATTATCAGAGATAAGAAGTTTTCTCTAAATTTGTGATTCACGTAAGGAGAGAAAGAGAGGTCAGCCAAGGAGAAGAAAGGTTGGTAGACCGTCGCCCACACGACGTCCAACCCGATGAAGGAATACGTGCAGAAGATCTTGGGGTCGCTGACGGCTCGAGGTTGCTAGAAACTATCATCTTCTTCTCATCGCAGGTATAATTCGTGAACCCTAGATTCCGCTATAAAGGGTTAGATCACGTATTAAATCTGTTAAGCTTTTATGATCGATACGCACACCAATCCGTGGTCCTGGGACTCATCGCAGTTACATCAGCCTGCTCGATGCGTCGTGTCAGTGCGTGGGATTCCCTTCCAGGCTGCCTGGACATGGGCTCGTAGATCATAGAATATCTAAGATACTTACCATAGTTACAGTAGTAGATTAAGTCATGGCGAGGGATGAACTCTATAAAATGAAGTGCGAATAAGGGCTTGCCCTTGGACCTATGTAGTATGGGATGCATAGAAACCGAACAAATGCGCATTAGTGTCATATAATAATTGCATTAAGGATTAAGTGCACAATCACAACACGACATCATTAAGATCTTTCCTTTAATTTGATATGTGAACAAGTTTGTGATTTGTTAAGAAATGAGAATCATTATACTATTTCTGGCATAGAGAGGATGGCCATGTATAATTTTTGTCGGTTGAATAAACTGACGTACCCACAGTTTTGTATGCAAGATAAGTGGCTTGATAAAAGTGAAAGGAGAACTGATGCTTACAAATTATTCATTGATGATGTACATTTATTTAAATCATGTAAATTGCTTCCGCTGTCATTACATGTAAATTACTGTGTTATATGCTTCCGCTGTAAAATGTAAAGTGTAAAATTTCATGTAACTCTGATGTGATATGGAAAGTTTCAATTCCTTGTAAAATTGTACCGAATGAAACGAAAAGATCCTGTGGAAATCTCAAATTCAGTGGTATTTGGAATTCTGGGTGTTACAGAGTGGTATCAGAGCTTCCTTTCACACTGGTACAAATTTATAAGGAACGACACCCTAGAAGTGGACATTAGTGTGTGTGTTTGAGTCTAGAGATTTAAATGTAAGTTACTTACATTTGTGTTGCTCTATGACTTATGTTTCTTCCTCTATATTTCTAAAGATAGCTGATCACTTCGACCTTGCTGGCGACGACAATTGGCATATCATTGAGGAAGAGTACTATCCTGGACAAGCAGATCCCAAGGAAGAGTACCATCCTGGGCAAGCAGATTCTGATGAAGAGGAATGACCTGAGTCTCGAGAGATTACCCCACCTCCAGACTCGTCTGACGACTCTTCTTCTGATGAAGAAGAGGGACCAGTTTCGAATAGTCTTGTTGCATCTCTTTAGAGGCAGGTTGAATCACTGCGGGAGAGAGTTGGGTTATTGGAGGCTTAGTTGGCAAAGTGCAAGGACAACTTTGCAGTTCTCAGTCTTCGTGTATGGGAACTCGAGAAGAGGAAGAATCTGACCGATGTGCTGAAGGAAGAAGTTGATGAACTACGGGGAGAACTTCGTGAAGCAAAGAGGAACCGTACGAGTTAGACTGTTGTAGCTTCTATTATTTTTATTCTGATGTCAAGAAATGTTTTTCAATTCGAATGTATAAAGTTTGGAATTCAATGAAATGCAAGTTGATTTAAAATTCATGTCTTATACTTCGAATTTAATGGATCTTTTGCATCAGAATATGGCTAGAAGAGGAGCTAGAAACGGTGAAGGTCTGGATCTGGAAACGGAACTTGCGAGGGTCTATCCGACACTCAACGCCGTGGCCATGAATCAGAACCAAGGAGGGGTACTTGTGAATCCAGTGCCCGAGGCAATTAAACTTGTGGAATCGTTCAAGCGGATGAAACCACCTGTGTTCGAAGGGAAGTCAGACCCTGATGCGGCTGACAACTGGATTCGTCAGGTAGAGACCATCTTCGAAGTGCTGGAGATCCCGGAAGGTAGCAAGGTGAAGTTGGCGACTCTGCAGCTTGAGAAGGATGCGGCTGTGTGGTGGCAGTCGATAAAGCGGACCATGGGAGGCATAGTTCTTGGCTGGGAGGAATTTTTGGAAGAATTTCACAGTCACTATTTCCCCTCCGATGTCCAGGAGAAGAAGGCTATGGAGTTTCTGTCACTACAGCAAAGTGGCATGTCAGTCAGGGAGTATGAGACTAAGTTTACTTAACTCTCAAGGTATGCTCCTGAGTTAGTGATGGATGAGGCGAAGAAGGCTCGTAAGTTCGAGCATGGATTGAGGCCGAGCTTGAGGTCCCGGATGATACCTCTTGGTATCAGGAGGTTTGACAAGTTGGTCAAGCGAGCAGCAGTCACGGAGGCAGATATGGAGCAGTTTCATGTTGTTCAGAATCGGAGGAACAACTGGCAGACTGGAAAGAGGCCCGCAAATTTTGAAAATTTCAAGGGACAACCATCTGCACAAAGGTTCAAACCGACAGGGGTGAATGCTATTAGTGTGGTTGGAGGACCTGGGAACAATGTTGTGAGACCTCCTGTGGTAAATTGCTTCAACTGTGGTGAGACGGGGCATTATCGATCTCAATGCCTCAAACCACGGACTGGCAATCACAATGTGCCAATGAAGCAGACTGGGAAGAGACTGTACCAACCCGGGCGAGTATTTGCCTTGACCGAAGCTGATGCCGATGAGGTAGATCATGTCATCACTGGTACGAGGGCAGGTGTTTAGAGGTTCATGTGTTTTCTTTTTCCCGCTTATTTAGTGAATTGTTGCGTAATGAGTATGTATTATGTAACAGGCGAACTTTATTTGAATGGAATGAAAGTTGTTGTTCTGTTCGATACTGGATCCTCTCATACTTTTGTGTCTCCTAAATTTGCTAAAGTGTTGGGAGTTGAACCAAAGATCTTTCCAGGCAAGATTTTAGCAGTTGCTACTCCATCAGGGGAGACTCTAACCACTGATCGGTACTATGCTGACTGTGAGATCGTGATTGGTGATCGAATCTTTGGGATCGATCTGATCGAGCTGAATGTCTTGGGAGTCGATGTTATCATTGGCATTGATTGGATGTCGGTGTACAGTGTAAGCATCGAGTGCAAGACCAAGACGGTAACAGTGAAGGCTCCAGGTGGACCTGAAGTCACTTTCCAAGGGAAGAGGAGATGTTCGGAGTTGGTTGCTGCTATCAGTCAGAAGAAAGGGATTCCGACAGAGGTGCAGTTGATTCCTATGGTTCGGGACTATCCGACTGTGTTCTTGGATGATTTTCCTGGATTACCCCCGCATCGTGATGTAGAGTTCAGCATCACTGTTCAACCAGGGAGTGCACCCATTTCTAAGGCACCGTATAGGATGGCACCAGTGGAACATGATGAGATCAAACGGCAGATTGAGGAACTGTTGGAGAAAGGCTTTATTCAACCTAGTGCGTCACCTTGGGGAGCACCAGTGCTTTTAGTAAAGAAGAAGGATGGTTCAATGAGGATGTGTATCGATTACCGAGAGCTGAATAAGGTCACTGTTCAGCACAAGTATCCTATTCCCTTAATTGATGATTTGTTCGATCTTCTACAAGGAGCAGCTGTTTTCTCCAAAATAGATCTTCGATCAGGATATCACCAAGTTCGAGTGAAAGCTGGGCATTACGAATTCTTAGTTATGCCGTTTGGAGTGACGAATGCGCCCGCAATCTTCATGGATTTGATGAACAAAGTTTTGAGGCCGTTCATTGATTCTTTCGTCGTAGTGTTTATCGACGATATCCTCGTGTACTCCAAGTCAGAGGAGGAGCACACTGAGCATCTGGCAGCAGTTTTGGGAAAGCTTCAAGAGCAAGAGTTGTATGCCAAGTTATCCAAGTGTGATTTCTGGAAATCTGAAGTGGCATTCCTAGGTCACATCCTTTCTAAGGAGGGAGTGACAACTGACCCCCAGAAGATAGAGGCAGTGAGAGATTGGGCAAGGCCTACTACAGTGAAGGAAGTCAGAAGTTTTCTTGGATTGACTGGATACTACAGGAGATTCATTCAAGGTTATGCTCAGTTAGCTGTACCGCTTACTGGTCTGACCAAGAAGAATGTGAACTTCAAGTGGACTGAGCAATGTGAGGCGAGCTTTCAGGAGTTGAAGGATAAGCTGACTACTGCACCTATTTTGGCTTTGCCTAGAGCAGGTGTCGAGTATGATGTTTATAGCGATGCTTCACACCGTGGGCTTGGTTGTGTCTTAATGCAAGAAGGAAAAGTGATCATGTATGGGTCTAGGCAACTAAGGCCGCATGAGAAGAATTACCCGACTCATGACCTGGAGGTGGCTGCGATTATCTTTGCCCTGAAGCAATGGAGACATTACGTGTACGGTGAGAAATTGAACATGTACACGGACCACAAAAGCTTGAAGTACATCTATCAGCAGAAGTATCTGAATTTGAGGCAGCGAAGATGGTTGGAGGTACTTGAGGACATTCGTCCAGAGATTAAGTATCACCCAGGGAAGGCTAATGTTGTTGCTGATGTAGTTAGCCGCAAGAGAAGTCTGGCGAGTTTGATTACGACTCAGTGGCAGCTGGCAGAGGAGTTGGATCGGGCAGGTATTGAAGTTGTTCTGCATGACTTGGGAGCATCCTTAACTCAGTTGAGACTTCAACTGACACTGAACGAAAGGATTATTGCGAGTCAGAAGGCTGATGCAGAGTTTCAGAAGGTGTTGGAGCAGGTTGGTGCTGGCAGGTTGCCCGAATTTCAAATCAGGGATGGAGTGATGTGGTTTGGAGAGAGGCTGTGTGTTCCGGATCAGGCGGACCTGAAAGAGAGTATCCTTCAGGAGGCACATGCTACTCTTTTGTCTGTACATCCTGGGAGTACTAAGATGTACAGAGACATCAAACTGCATTTCTGGTGGTCAAGTTTGAAGCGGAATGTGGCCGAATTTGTGTCGAGGTGTGAGGTTTGTCAACAAGTCAAAGCCGAGAATCAGAAACCTGGAGGTCTATTGCAACCGTTACCTATTCCGGAATGGAAGTGGGATAACATCGGTATAGATTTCATTACGGGTTTACCCAAGGGTTCTAAGGGCAATGATGCAATTTGGGTTATAGTCGATCGACTAACCAAGTCTGCTCACTTTTTGGCAATGAAACTTACTGCTTCGATGGACAAGTTAGCTGAGTTGTATGTTGGTGAGATTGTCAGGTTTCATGGCGTTCCATAGACTATTGTGTCTGATCGAGATGCGCGGTTTACTTCGCATTTCTGGAGGAGTCTTCAGACAGCTTTGGGTACCAAGACAGATTTCAGCACTGCTTTTCATCCCCAGACCGATGGGCAGACCGAGAGAATCAACCATATTCTTGAGGATATGCTTCGGTGTTGTATACTAGACTTTGGAGGCAGTTGGGAAAGGCACTTACCTTTGGTAGAGTTTGCCTACAACAACAGTTTTCAGACTAGCATTGGGATGACGCCGTACGAAGCTTTGTATGGCAGGAAGTGTAGGACGCCTGTTTGTTGGTTTGAAGTTGGGGAGCGTCAGTTGTTTGGGCCTGAGATTGTTCAGCAGACTTCTGAAAAGATTGATCCGATCAGGAAGAGGTTGATAGAAGCTCAGAGCAGGCAGAAGAGCTATGCAGACAACCGGAGAAGGACCTTGAGTTTTAGGTGGGTGAATTTGTCTTTCTGAAAGTATCGCCCAGTAAAGGCGTGATCCGTTTCGGCAAGAGTGGGAAGTTAGCCCCGAGGTTTATAGGCCCGTACAAGATATTGAAAAGGATCGGGAAAACTGCTTACCGGCTTGAGTTACCGGAAGAGTTGTCTCAGATGCACAATGTCTTTCATGTGTCTATGCTGAGAGGTTATATTCCAGACCCGATTCATCATTTGCCTGAAGTGCCGGAAGGTTTGCAGTTGGATCTGAATTACATCGAGTCTCCTGTCGAGATTGTTGATCGTCGAGAGAAAGTCTTGAGGAATAAGACAATACCGATGGTCAAGGTAGTCTGGAGAAACCATTTGGTTGAAGAGGCTACTTGGGAATCCGAGGAGAGGATGTTGAGAGATCATCCTGAGCTTTTTGTTTGATTTGTATTTTGTATTTTTTTTTGTATTTTCTTATGCTTGCTTTGTTCCTCGCTCTTGACTGTAGTTCCGGGGACGGAACTATTCTAAGGAGAGAGTGTTGTAATGCCCCGATTTTTCATTTATGAAAATTATTTATTTATTTTGCACATAGTGTGCCTGTGCAATTTACGTAATATGAAATCTTATAATTATTTTCCTTATGGATGATGAGTATATGCATAAGTATGTATATATGTTCTTTAAATTATTTTTCATAAAAGCCCTTTTCCTAAAATAAACACAAGCCCAAAAATCTAATTTATTCTAATTTGTAAAAACTAATATTTTAGCCTATCAATTTAAGCCCATGAATTAATTCTTTTAATAACAACTTGTAAGGTAACATCTTTTAAAAGATTTTTTTTTCGTATAATGTACAAGTTTTTTTATATGGAGACTAGTGCATGCACGTGCAATGCACGTACACGTGCAATGCACGTACACGTGCATGAGCACACTTTCCTTGGCCAGTTTTTGAAGAGGTGGAGTTAGTGCATGGGTAGTTACCTAGAGTGTGGGTAGTTACTACAACTCCTACTCTCATCCTAACCCTAGATCCTATAACCATCCACTCAATCCTAGCCCTCTATCTCACCCAAAGATTTAGTATAAATACCCCTCTCACTCATTTGTCTTCTACACTAAGAACTTTATTGGAGAGAAAGTTATATTTTAAGAGAGTTGTGTGTGAGTATCTTGGAGGCCGGTCATCACTTCAGAGGATTCTCGGTGGCAAGGAGCAAGGAGGAGGAGTCACATTATCACACTATAAGGCTTTACGGGATTTCGATTATTTCTTCAACAAGGTGGGTGTTTCTCAGGACTTCTAATATAGAGATCATGCTAAGGCTAATATTGATTGTCATCATATTTGTGAAAAGTGGATTGATAGGGTGATCGTATATTAAAATGATTTGTGTTATACTTATTGTGGAAGATGTGAATAAATGAAAAAGAACTAAGACATTTAGAGAAATTGGAGATTACCTGTACAGTCGACCGATCATGTTGACAGTCGACTGGTACGACGAAATAAAATATATACAGTTCGAAATTCCATGAAACGATGTATTTAATGTGTGTTGTTATCTTGATTCTTCTAGCATGCTAATTTAGAGTTAATATTTATTTCCGTAGACGAATGATGAGTAAAGACAAATGTACGGTTAGAAATTGCATTTGGATGGAAGAAATGCTAGTATTGTGAAACTTACATTTAATCGTAAACTATGTTGTGATGCTGGTAAATGGATAAGAATCGCATGTTTATGTTGACATTGAACATACTGTAGTTGAATAAAATGCTGTGTGCTAATTGAAAAACAGAAGGAAGAAATATTCCTTAAATCGAAATTAGCTTTGATCAGTCGACCGAATATTGGTAGCAGTCGACTGTACTGAACATGAAAAGTTGTATAGTTGAACTATCCAGAATAGCCGACTGGTATGAATGACTGTCAACTTCCCCATAAAGTATATTTAGATTTGAACGCTGCGGAACAGACGACTGGCCATGTAATGCCCTGATTTTTCAATTTATGAAAAATTATTTATTTTGCACGTAGTGTGCACGTGCAATATTTTTGGTAAATATTTCTTCAAAGATGAGTATCGATATTTGAATATGTGCCTTTAATTAATTTTCTATAAAGCCTTCTTTCAATTAAACAAAAAGCCTTTTCTTTTAAAAAGCCCAAAGTTAATTTAATTTATTATTTTTATAATAAGTATTTTGGCCCATAAACTAAAGCCCATGGATTCATCTATTTTTATACAACTTGTCATGTAGAATACAATTTAAAGACTATTTTATTTTTATACAAAAATTTAATGTACAATTTTTGGGCCTAGTTGCATGCACGTGCACTACACGTACACGTGCAATATGCACATTCCTAGTAGGCTGGTTGTAATCTTTTGGGAGGGAAAATCAAAATTTTAGTGGTGATCATGGTGTGGTGGTTGCTTGGTTGTGGGTAGTTAATGCAACTCCTACTTTCATCCTAGCCCTCCATCTTACAACCAACTACTTGATCCTAGCCCTCCATTCTCTTTGATTTGTAGTATAAATACCCCCCCCCCCCCCCCCCCCCGGGCTAGTTATTCTTGTGCCTATTATTCTCTTCCAAACCTATAGTCTAAATTATATTATCTAGTAGTGATTTTGTGAGATAAAAGATTGAGAGTGTGTGGGATTTTGCTTGCAACTAGAAGAGGGAGAGGCCGGCATCAAGAAGAAGGAGCATTCGGTTGGGTACTTGAAGGCTTGGGTGCACGTGTTCAAGAAGGAGCAATTCGTCGCAAGGACATTCGTCTAGGGATTTGCTAGTTGTAATTTTTCTCTCCATACAAGGTGGATAAATTTTCCCTATTTCTAACATTGGAATGCATGCTAGCTTTAATTAGCAAAATGATGCATGAAAATGATTAATAAGAATGCACATTTAATTGAAAAGATGATCTCTAAGTGATTGAATTGTTGATATGCAAATTATATGTGTTGCTATTAGTAAAATTCAAGACTGTGTGTAGTACGAATATAGTTATAAATTGTGTGAAGAAACCTTTGTCAGTAGCATGAAAAATTATGTACAAAGATTAGTATATTGACTATGTCGCTTTATGTGCTAAATTGGAAACTTTGTTATGGCGTTGTAACGAATAAATTAAGATGCAATTTTTATGTTTGGAAAAATGAATAAGAGCAGAAAATTGGTATAGAGATTAATGAAATTATAATGTATTAGTGATAGTGTATCAAATTTACCAAATTCTATGGTAGATTTGTATTAATAATTGGGAAAAGTATGTTTAATTATTTGAGAAAATTATTCTCATATACTGGAATGTAGTCCATGATGGAAATGATTAACCTGGAGTTTTTACAGTAGGTTAGTAAGAACAATTTGGAATTTAACTCCATTCAGTCGACCAAATATATGTAGCAGTCGACTGCACTGAACATGAAAAGTTGTGTGATTGAATTACCCAGAACAGCCGACTGATATGAATGACAGTCGACTTCTCCGTAATTTATATTTTAATTTCGAATGCTGCGGAACAGTCGACTGGCCATGTGCAGCAGTCGAATCTTCCGAGCGATTATTGAAGAACTTTCTTTGGCTGAACAAGTCGACTGGATGAGTCCTAAGTCGACTGTTCAGAGCACTTTTGACATCTCAGAAACTCTATGAATTGTTTTATGATAAAGATTGTGAATCTTATGTTGAATAATGGTTGTGACAGTAAACCCTATTTGTCTTTGCATGAATTAATATAGAGTGAATCATTTATTTGAATTTATGAAAGTTATAATTGTGGAACTATGAACATGAAAAAGAAAATCCATGGTGATTATGAAGAAAATGAACTCATGAGTTGGAAATGCTCATTTTGGAAATTGTGAATTGGAATTGAAACGAAAGAGTAGCTAAGTCTCCCCCGGCATTTGGAAAGAAATGAAATGAAATATTGAAATGAAAGACCCAGGTTGGTCATGTGTGAATAAATGAATAAGTCCGGTTTAGTGGAGAGGCTAACTCTAGAGCTTTGATTTTGTTCATGATTCTAATAAAACTAAGGATTAGTGCATAGTGGAGACGTGATGAAAGTAGGAGAAAAACACGAGTATGAGAACTAGAGTTTATGGTGCGGGTGTGTGAGCCACAGAATGCATGCTTGATGAGTCAAGACATGGCGTGGGCACAACTCAGTAATGATCGGACTTTGGCCACGCTTGTGGGATGTTTGGTGACTGCAAGAGGATCGTGTGCCATGAAGTGAGGCTGAATTGCCACAGAATGCATGCTTGATGAGTCAAGACTGTTGATTCTTGATTTTGATGATCACAACACAGTGCAACATGTGTTTATATTATACAGCTAACAATGCAGTGTACATATCAAAAGACAATTCTAGCTGAACAAATGCACAAGCTCTCAAGGATACAGCTCAAGACAAGGATCAAGACTTTACTCAAAGCAAGGATCAAACTCAAGACCCAAAGCTCAAATGTGTTATATTGTTGTGTTTTGTAAAAATTGTAATGTACTTCCTTGTTGAGTCTTTAGTCTGATGTAAAGCCTTGTCAACACACACACACACACTTAACAATTTCATATTGTGTGTCTCTAAAAAACCCCTCAAAATAAGTCAAAACAGTTTGAAGAATTTTAGCTTTTAAGTACCAGTCGACTTAAGCCTATGCCAGTCGACTGATAAGTACGAAACTGTTTAAAATTATTCAAACTCTGATCAGTCGACTCATATGGCAACCCAGTCGACTGATCGAGAGCTTTTTGACCGTTTTCTGATTTTCAAAAACGAACTTTTTCAAATTTAAACGGTTTGATCCGTTGGTTGACAGTTATGTAACTGCTTTCCAACGTTTAGAAGTACAGAACTCTTTATATAGAGTTTCTTCTCAAACAGAAACATTCACTTGACTACTTGATTTCTTAAAAAACACCCGAGCACTCTTGAGAAAAATTTAAGTGATTTTCTGTGAAGAAAAAAGCTTTCAAGTTCACATACTTTGGTTCTCTACACTCAGTCCAGTATAGCATTGAATTCGCTTTGGACTGAGTATAGAAGACAACCTATTGTTTTAGCCACGTGCATCAACACATACAACAACAAGGCTATAGGTTGATTGTAAAATTCCTCTTGTACTCTTGCTCTCGGTTGGAGAGTGTTTTTGACTCTTAGTTGTAGAGTCGGTGTCTTTTCACTCTTGGTTGAAGAGTGGGTCTGCTTTCTCTGGTTGAGAGAAAGGACTACGGGTTAGACAAGGTTGTTGTCTTGAACGCCGTAGGGTATTCTTGTATTTATTTTTCAAGAATAGTGGAAATTTCAAGTGGGTTGCTTGGGGACTGAATGTAGGTCGGGAGGACCGAACCAGGATATATCTTGTGTACTCTGTGATTGGTTGTCTTGTGATTGCATTTACTTTTGATCAATTATACTCTGCAAAACTAGTCTGACCAGTCGACTCAGCTTCGTATCAGTCGACTGATCAGTCTCGTATTAGTTATTCTCTTTGTCTCATCAGTCGCCTGTATTATCTATCAGTCGACTGTTTCGAGAGGTTAAATTTATTTTGATTTTGGCTATATCAGTCGACTGGTTCCCCACTGAGTCGACTGTGCCGAAGAAATTTTTTTCCGCAATTTATTTTCATTAACACTATTCACCCCCCCCCCCCTCTAGTGTTTGTTGCTTAGCCTACAGGATCCAACACTTGGTATCAGAGCAAGGTTACAGGCAATGGCAACTACATCAAATACTAATCAGTACCATGAAGGACAATCTACACAACGACCACCACTATTTGATGGAACAAACTATAACTATTGGAAGTGCCGAATGCGAATCTATCTCCAATCAATCAACTACGAGATATGGCAAATGACAGAGACGGAACATACTGCTCCTACCATTCCATATGCACAATGGAATGATGATCAAAAGAGTCAGACTATGAACAATGCCAAAGCAATGAATGCCTTATTCTGTGCACTGACGAAGGAAGAATTCAACCGTGTATCCAATGCTACAACCGCATATCAAATTTGGCATACACTCGAGGTAACACATGAAGGAACGAATAAAGTAAAAGAATCTAAAATTTCTGTTCTTGTCCACAGGTTTGAAATGTTCAGAATGAAGGACAATGAGACTGTATCTGAGATGATTACAAGATTCACAGACATTACCAACTCTCTTGTGGCGCTTGGAAAGACTTATACTCAAGCAGAGATGGTCAAAAAAGTACTACGAGCACTCACTCCAGAATGGGAAAAGAAAACCACAGCAATAGAAGAGGCAAATGACTTGTCAACACTTACTCTCGAGAATCTTGTTGGTAATCTCATGGCATATGAGGTTCAACTTGAAGATCGAAAGAAAGATACTGAATCACACCAAACAAAGAAGAAATCATTGGCTTTTAAAGCAATGACTGACTCAGAAGATGAGGAAGAAGATGAAGAAGAAATAGCAATGTTCACTCGGAGATTCAAGAAGTTCTTAAAGAAGGGTAAGTTTCATTCTAAGAGTAAAGATTCTAATGACCCTCCTACATGTTTCAGGTGCAATAAGATAGGTCACATGAAGAAGGACTGTCCCTTAGAAAATGCAAAGAACAAGGGAAAAACATCCAACTTCAAGAAAGACAAATATTCAAAGAACAAATTTGCCAAGAACAAAAAGGCGTATCAAGCCACATGGGATGATAGCGATTCATCTTCCGAAGAAGAAACGGATGAAAATAACGAAGTGGCAAATGTATGCTTTATGGCTGCACAAGAACATGTAAGTAATGATTATGATTCTGAAGATCTCCTTGATGCATTTAATGAAATATTCCAAGAATTAAAGAAAGAAAAGATTAGAGTTAAGAATCTTGAGAAAGTGAATCAAACACTTAATCAAGAAAATCTTAACCTTGATAAGGAAGTAAAATCCTTAAATTCTCGTCTTGCAAGTCTAGATACTGATCTTGAAACTCTCAAAAAGAATTATGAAGAGATTTCAAAGAATGTATCTAAGTTTAACAAAGGCAAAGAGAATTTAAATGATATGCTTCATCATCAAGTTGCATCTAGTCATAAATTTGGACTTGGTTTTAAGAAATCTTCTATAAAAGAATCTCCTGTTTTAAACACTAGTAAGACTAAGTCAGCATCTATTTCTAGTGTTACACACAGGTTATATGATTTCTTTGCAAAACCACAGGTTGTTAAATTCAGTGATAAAAGTGATACTAATGTTCGGTTAAGTCGACTGAACCATAGCACCAGTCGTCTGTCCAGAGAAAGTGAATCTCATTCCACGGGATCAAAATCTCTTATAAGTCGACCTAGTGCATCTACCAGTCGACTGATACATACCAACAGTCGACTGATAAACACTGGTAAGTCGACTGGACAGAACAAACTAGTATGAGTTCCAGTCAATATTAATCAGAATGATAGAATTGCTTATATCAATTCTTATATGCTGAATGTATGTACTTCTACCAATTATATTCCTGCTAATGGAGGAAGATCAAACTCTTCATGGGTTTGGTTTCCCCCAAACTAATATGTTTTGGACCCAATAAAAAGGGTACCATATTTACCTCAAATGTTTTGTAGGTACCCAAGAAAGAACGCTGGATATTAGACAGCGGATGTTCAAAACACATGACAGGGCATGCCAACTTACTATCCACCATTCAGAATATAGATGGAGGAACCGTCACCTTTGGAGATAACAACAAAGGCAAAGTCATCGGTATTGGCATGGTCGGTAAAATATCTAACCCTATTATAGAAAATGTGCTTTTAGTTAATGGTTTAAAGCATAATCTCTTAAGTATTAGTCAATTGTGTGATAAAGGTTATAAAATAGTCTTTGAAAAAGATGCATGCTTAATTTATGATTCTACTATGGAAAATGTTATTTTTCAAGGTTGTCGCAAAAACAATATTTATGAATTATGTTTGAATGCAATTGATTTTTCAAATGATTTTTGTTTGATAGTCTCTAACAATGAATCTTGGTTATGGCATAGAAGATTTGGACATGTGAACATGAAAAATCTCTCAAAATTATCTAAATATAACCTAGTTAAAGGTCTGCCAAAATTATCCTTTAAAAAGGATAAGTTATGTGATGCATGTCAACTAGGAAAACAAATCAAATCCACTTTTAAAACAAAAGATGTAATCTCTACAAGTAGGCCACTTGAATTAATCCATATGGACTTATTTGGCCCTACTAGAGTTGCTTCTTTAAATAAAAGTAGATATGTGTTTGTTTTAGTAGATGATTTTTCAAGATTTACTTGGACATTCTTTTTAAAACATAAAAATGATGCTTTTGAAGAATTTGCACATTTTTGTAAACGTGTTCAAAATCAAAGATCTCTAACCATAGTCACTATTAGAAGTGATCATGGTGGAGAATTTGAAAATGAAACATTTACAGAATATTGCAACAAGAATGGTATAACACATTCATTTGCATTTCCTAGAGCTTCACCACAAAATGGTGTGGTTGAAAGAAAGAATAGGACTTTGCAAGAATGCGCACGTACTATGCTTGTTGAAAGCAATCTACCAAAGCATTTTTGGGCTGAAGCTGTTGCTACAGCTTGTTATGTTTTGAATAGAATTCTTCTAAGACCTAAACTAAAGAAGACTTGTTACGAGTTATTTTTTAATAAAATTCCTAAAGTCTCTTACTTTAAAACATTTGGTTGTAAGTGTTTTATTCTAAACACAAAAGATAATTTAGACAAATTTGATCCTAGATCTAATGAGGGTATCTTTTTAGGATACTCAAATAGGAGTAAAGCATATAGAATTTTCAATAAGTCTACTATGACTATTGAAGAATCAATGCATGTTACATTCGATGAATCCTTACCTTCATCAACATTAAATAAGGATGATGAAACTGATTTATCACCTTTAGATAATGTGATTACATCCTTAGAGCAAACTAATCTATCTGATAAGTCGACTGATAAAGTCTCCAAGTCGACTGACTTAAACCAGTCGACTGAAGAACAAGTCAAGTCGACTGATCCGATTGTGATATCTTCAACTTTACCAAAGTCATTTGTTGAAGTTAAAGATCATCCTCATGACTTAATAATTGGTGACATCTCCCATGGTATTCAGACACGTTCACATATTAATATGATCTCTCATACAGCATTCTTGTCAGATTTTGAACCAAAGAATATACAAGAAGCTTGTGAGAATGAATATTGGGTGAATGCCATGCAAGATGAACTAAACCAATTTGTAAGAAATGATGTATGGGATTTAGTTCCTAGACCTCCTGATCAGACTATCATTGGTACCAAATGGGTATTCAAGAATAAATTAGATGAATCAGGACAAGTTGTAAGGAACAAGGCTAGATTAGTTGCCCAAGGATATAATCAAGAAGAAGGTATAGATTTTGATGAAACATATGCTCCTGTTGCTAGACTAGAATCTATTCGTATTTTATTATCTTTTGCCTGTTTTATGAATTTTATACTTTATCAAATGGATGTGAAAAGTGCCTTTCTTAATGGGTTCATTAAGGAAAATGTTTATGTTAAACAACCACCAGGTTTTGAACATGAACAATTTCCAGATCATGTTTATAAATTGAAAAAGGCTTTATACGGTCTTAAACAAGCACCTCGTGCTTGGTATGATCGTCTGAAAACTTTTCTTTTAGAAACAGGATTTGAAATAGGTAAAGTAGACACTACCTTGTTTATCAAAAGAGTTAAGAATGATATCTTAATCATACAAATATATGTTGATGATATAATTTTTGGTTCTACTAATAATAATCTATGTCAAGAATTTGCTAATACCATGAAAAATGAATTTGAGATGAGTCACATGGGTGAACTCAATTATTTCCTTGGATTGCAAATTAAACAATCTTCTAATGGCATATTTATCAATCAAGGCAAATATGCAAAGGAATTACTCAAACGTTTTCACATGGATAGTACTAGTAGTAAATCCACACCTATGGCTACTACTACTACTCTTGACAAAGATTTATTAGGTAAGAGTGTTGATCAAAAACTCTATCGAGGTATGATTGGTTCACTCTTATATATTACTGCAAGTAGACCAGATATTATGTTCAGCGTATGTTTATGTGCTAGATATCAATCTAGTCCTAAAGAATCTCATTTAAAAGCAGTGAAACGAATTTTAAGATATATTAAAGGCACATCTGAATATGGTTTATTTTATCCACGCACCGATATTTTTCAACTTTTGTCTTATAGCGATGCCGATTTTGCTGGAAGCAAAACTGATCGCAAGAGTACTAGTGGTACATGTCACTTTTTGGGACATTCCCTAGTATCTTGGTGCAGTAAAAAGCAAAATTCTGTATCCCTATCAACCACAGAAGCTGAATATATTGCTGCAAGTTTAGCATGCGCTCAAATTTTATGGATGAAACAAACTCTGTTAGATTATGGTATTTCATTTGAGAAACCCTCAATTATGTGTGATAATACCAGTGCAATTAATCTATCTAAAAATCCGATTCATCATTCACGTACGAAACATATTGATATTCGACATCATTTTCTACGTGATCATGTTTTAAAAGGAGATATATCTTTAGAATTTATCTCTACTGATCAACAAGTAGCAGATATATTTACCAAGCCCCTTAAAGAAGAAATTTTTCTCAAGTTAAGAAGAGAACTTGGAATTTGTGATTTTATTGATATTTGTTGAAAATCACTCTGTTAAGTCGACTGTGTTTTGAATCAGTCGACTATATTGAATTGTTATATATACATATTTTGTTCTCGACTAAGTCGACTGATTATTAATCCAGTCGACTGGTCAGCAGATATAAGATGTTACTTTCTTCTCGACTCAGTCGACTGATATATCATACCAGTCGACTGTCGCGAGATCAATCTGTCTTCAGCGACTTTTCATCACAACTTTTGAGATAAAAGCTTTTCTCTATCTCACCCGTGACAACCCTATCTGACCGTTGATTTCATTTCCCGTTAATCTGAGCCGTCCTTTCTCTGTTAAAAACCCCTTTACCTGCCCCTTTTTCATACTCTTACCGATCTCTTTTTCACTTTTACCCCCAAATTGGAAACCCTAACGCAAGAAGAAGAAGAAGAGGCTCTAATCCGACAAGTCGACTGCTGTTTTTGTATCTATCTCTCTTCAATTTGGTAACATCTCCTCTTCTTGTTTCCTTTTCAAAACCCTAATGGTTCCCAAACGATCAAAAAGATCTCATGAGGGTTCTTCCTCTACACAGGAGTACACTCAATACCTTTTGAGCCCTGATCTCCTTGATCGTTGGTATTTATTTTGTACCATTCAAATCTTCCCTGGAAGATTTGTCAACTTTAATGATCTAGATCCTTTTAATCTCACTCCACTTTTTCAAAATTCTAGTCTTTATGATATCCTTTCATTATCTAATCAACCCAATTACTACCCCCAACTCATTTATTTGTTTTATACAAATATGAGGATTGTGAACAGACCTAATGGGGACGTACTCATCCGATCATCGGTGAAGAATGTAAGAATGCAACTCACACCGACTAGGATTAATGAAATTTTGGGTTTTGATGATGTCGGATCACCTCTTGATGACATTGTGTTAGATAACCCCTCTATTTTGTCTAGAATTCTTTTACCACATTCTCGACTACCCATGACAAGCAAAAATCTACAACCAATTGCTAAGCTAGTTGGTAGAATATTAGCATATAACATCCTTCCTAAAAAGGGAAGTTATGACCAATATTCTCTTGAACTACAAAAAGCTATATATGCAATTTTTGGTAGAATAGCTGTTAATTGGGGTCATGTCCTCTTTTCGAAAATCAATCAAGATCATACTCACTTTTTACCTTTTGGAGGACTTCTGACTAGAATCTTTTTCGCATATAAAATTGATCTTGAGTCTGAGACACATGTTGTCTCTAGATATGAGTATTTCGATCGTGCTAGTTTGGCACGTATGAAACTTCTTGATGCACCTCCTCAATCACCACCTCGATCTCCTCCAATGTCCCAAGCACCTTTAGGTTCTTCTGCTAGACCTTCTGCCTCGTCTAGTTCATCTCTTCCCACAGCCAACTATGATGATCCACGTACCATGTATGAATGTGTCAACTACCTTATGAAACATTCACAGACTGTGGATACACATATTCACGCCCTTGATTCCAGACTTGATTCCTTTGATTCTCAACTCCACCATATTGATTCCAAGATTGACAACCTCACCAATCTCTTCACCTCTCAAATTCATCCTCCTTCTCATGATGACGATGAAGACTCGAATGAAGACGATTGAAGATTTTTATTATTTTTATATGTACTCTTTAATGGACTTATTTCTGTATGCAACTCTCTATTAAGTCTCTTTTCTATGAAAAAGATGGTTATTATGTGCTTTTTGATGATTACAAAGGGGGAGAGATCTCTGAGTTATGTTTATGCTTGCTTATATTATCTGTATTTTGTGATTTTATCATTATTATCTGTGTTATTTTTGGCTGTTGAATTCATTATTATCTGTGTTATTTTTGGCTGTTGAATCCTGTTTTTTTATCTATGTTATTTTTGGCTGTTGAAAATCTCTGGTCAGTCGACTGCTACTAATGCTCAGTCGACTGTTACTAATGCTACTGTTACTACTGCTACTAGTACTAATGCTACTAATGCTACTATATATGTACTTACCATTTTTTTTGATCAGTCGCCTGCCAGTTGACACAGTCGCTTGATATGTGTTTTAAAGAAAATGCATTCTGTGTTTTTAATAGGGGGAGCATATCCTTACTGTGCCTATATACATATTATCTGTTAATATCAGCTATTGTGTTGTCATCATCAAAAAGGGGGAGAATGTTGATTCTTGATTTTGATGATCACAACACAGTGCAACATGTGTTTATATTATACAGCTAACAATGCAGTGTACATATCAAAAGACAATTCTAGCTGAACAAATGCACAAGCTCTCAAGGATACAGCTCAAGACAAGGATCAAGACTTTACTCAAAGCAAGGATCAAACTCAAGACCCAAAGCTCAAATGTGTTATATTGTTGTGTTTTGTAAAAATTGTAATGTACTTCCTTGTTGAGTCTTTAGTCTGATGTAAAGCCTTGTCAACACACACACACACACTTAACAATTTCATATTGTGTGTCTCTAAAAAACCCCTCAAAATAAGTCAAAACAGTTTGAAGAATTTTAGCTTTTAAGTACCAGTCGACTTAAGCCTATGCCAGTCGACTGATAAGTACGAAACTGTTTAAAATTATTCAAACTCTGATCAGTCGACTCATATGGCAACCCAGTCGACTGATCGAGAGCTTTTTGACCGTTTTCTGATTTTCAAAAACGAACTTTTTCAAATTTAAACGGTTTGATCCGTTGGTTGACAGTTATGTAACTGCTTTCCAACGTTCAGAAGTACAGAACTCTTTATATAGAGTTTCTTCTCAAACAGAAACATTCACTTGACTACTTGATTTCTTAAAAAACACCCAAGCACTCTTGAGAAAAATTTAAGTGATTTTCTGTGAAGAAAAAAGCTTTCAAGTTCACATACTTTGGTTCTCTACACTCAGTCCAGTATAGCATTGAATTCGCTTTGGACTGAGTATAGAAGACAACCTATTGTTTTAGCCACGTGCATCAACACATACAACAACAAGGCTATAGGTTGATTGTAAAATTCCTCTTGTACTCTTGCTCTCGGTTGGAGAGTGTTTTTGACTCTTAGTTGTAGAGTCGGTGTCTTTTCACTCTTGGTTGAAGAGTGGGTCTGCTTTCTCTGGTTGAGAGAAAGGACTACGGGTTAGACAAGGTTGTTGTCTTGAACGCCGTAGGGTATTCTTGTATTTATTTTTCAAGAATAGTGGAAATCTCAAGTGGGTTGCTTGGGGACTGGATGTAGGTCGGGAGGACCGAACCAGGATATATCTTGTGTACTCTGTGATTGGTTGTCTTGTGATTGCATTTACTTTTGATCAATTATACTCTGCAAAACTAGTCTGACCAGTCGACTCAGCTTCGTATCAGTCGACTGATCAGTCTCGTATCAGTTATTCTCTTTGTCTCATCAGTCGCCTGTATTATCTATCAGTCGACTGTTTCGAGAGGTTAAATTTATTTTGATTTTGGCTATATCAGTCAACTGGTTCCCCACTGAGTCGACTGTGCCGAAGAAATTTTTTTCCGCAATTTATTTTCATTAACACTATTCACCCCCCCCTCTAGTGTTTGTTGCTTAGCCTACAGGATCCAACAAAGACATGGCGTGAGGTTCCCCTCCAGAATTTTCTGTACACGAGCTTGTACTCATAGATCATCTAAGATACCTACCGTAATTACAGTAGTAGATTAAGTCATAACGAGGGATTGAACCCTACAAAGATGAAGAACGATTAAGAGGCTTGCCCTCGGACCTATGTAGTATGGGATGCATAGAATCCGAACAAGTGTGCATTAGTGTCATGTAACATAAATAACTGCATTAAGGACTAAGTGCACAATCACAACACGACATCAATAGTGTAGTCCCTTTAGTTTGATATGTGACAAGTTTGTGTTTGCTAAATATGGAAAATAAGTTATACTATTTCCGGCATAGAGAGGATGGCCGTGTATAATGATCGTCGGTTGAATAAACTGACGTACCCACAGTCTTATATGCAGGTAAATGGCATGACAAAGATTAAAGAGGAACAAATGCTTAAAGATTATTCAATGTTGTTGTACATTCATTTAATTGTTGTAAAGTTTACTTCCGCTGTGCAGTGTAAATTGTAATGTATTCATGTAAACTCTGATGTAAAGTGAAAAGTTCAAATTTCCTTGTAAAATTGTACTAAAGAAAGCGAAAAGATCCTGTAGAACATCTCGAATTCAGTGTATTTGGAATTCGGGGTGTTACAGAGTGGTATCAGAGCCACGCTTTCCACACTTGTACAAATTTATAAGGAACGACACCCTAGTAGTGGACATTAGAGTGTGTGTTTGAGTCTAGAGATTTAAATGTAAGTGACTTACATTTGTGTTGCTCTATGACTTATGCTTCTTCCTCTCTATCTCTAAGATGGCTGATCACTTCGACCCTGCTGGAGATGACGACTGGTATATCATTGAGGAAGAGTACCATCCTGGACAGACAGATTCCGAGGAAGAGTACTACCCAGGGCAAGCAGATTCTGACGGAGAAGAATGGCCTGAATCCCGAGAGATCACCCCACCTCCGGATTCATCTGATGACTCTTCTTCTGACGAAGAAGAAGAACCAGTTCCAAATAGTCTTGTGACTTCTCTTTAGAGGCAGGTAGAAACACTGCGAGAGAAAGTCGGATTATTGGAGGCTCAGCTGGCAAAGCGCAAGGACGACTATTCTGTTCTCAGTCATCGTATATGGGAACTCGAGAAGAGGAAGAATATGACTGATGTACTGAAGGATGAAGTTGATGAACTACGGGGAGAACTTCAAGAAGCGAAGAGGAACTGTATAAAGTTTGAAATTCAATGAAATGGAAATATTGACTTGAAAGATCATGTCTCATACTCGAATTTGATGGACCTTTTGCATCAGAATATGGAATGAAAGCTATTGTGTTGTTCGATACTATATCCTCTCATACTTTTGTGTCTCCTAAATTTGCTAAATTGTTGGGAGTTGAACCGAAGATTTTTCCAGGCAAGATCTTAGCAGTAGCTACTCCATCAGGGAAAACTTTAACCACTGATCGGTACTATGCTGATTGTGAAATCGTAATTGGAGATCGAATCTTTGGGATTGATCTAATCGAGCTGACTATCTTGGGAGTCGATGTTATCATTGGCATTGATTGGATGTCGGTGTACAGTGCAAGCATCGAGTGCAAGACCAAAACGGTAACAGTGAAGGCTCCAGGTGGACCTGAAGTCACTTTCCAAGGGAAGCAGAAATGTTCTAGGCTGGTGGCAGCTATCCGCAAGGAAGAGACTCCTGTGGAAGTGCAAGGGATTCCTGTGGTTCGGGACTATCCGACTGTGTTCTTGGATGATTTTCCTGAGCTACCCCCACATCGTGATGTAGAGTTCAGCATTACTGTTCAACCGGGAAGTGCACCCATTTCTTAGGCACCGTATAGGATGGCTCCAGTAGAACAGGATGAGGTGAAACGACAAATTGAGGAACTATTGGAGAAAGGCTTTATTCAACCTAGTGCGTCACCTTTGGGAGCACCAGTGCTTTTGGTAAAGAAGAATGATGGATCGATGAGAATGTGCATCGATTACCGGGAGCTGAATAAGATCACTGTTCAGAATAAGTATCCTATTCCTCGAATTGATGACTTGTTCGATCGTCTACAAGGAGCAGTTGTTTTCTCCAAAATAGATCTTCGATCAGGATATCACCAGGTTCGAGTGAAAGCTGAAGATGTGCACAAAACTATATTTAGAACTCGACATGGGCATTACGAATTCTTAGTTATGCCATTCGGAGTGACGAATGCACCCGCAATCTTCATGGATTTGATGAACAGAGTTCTGAGGCCGTTCATTGATTCTTTCGTCGTGGTGTTTATCGACGATATCCTCGTGTACTCCAAGTCAAAGGAGGAGCACACCGAGCATCTGGCAGCAGTGTTGAAGAAGCTGGAAGAGCAGAAGTTGTATGCCAAGTTATCCAAGTGTGATTTCTGGAAATCTGAAGTAGCATTCCTAGGTCACATCCTTTCTAAAGAGGGAGTGCCAACTGACCCTCAGAAGATAGAGGCAGTGAGAGATTGGGCAAGGCCTACTACAGTAAAGGAAGTCAGAAGTTTTCTTAGAATGACTGGATACTATAGAAGATTCATTCAAGGTTATGCTCAGATAGCCGTACCGCTTACTGGACTGACCAAGAAGAATGTGAACTTCAAGTGGACTGAGCAATGTGAGGCGAGCTTTCAGGAATTGAAAGAGAAGCTGACTACTGCACTTATTTTGGCTTTGCCTAGAGCAGGGGTTGAGTATGATGTTTATAGCGATACTTCACATCGTGGGCTTGGTTGTGTCTTAATGCAAGAAGGAAGAGTAATCGCTTATGGGTCTAGGCAACTACGACCACATGAGAAGAATTACCCGACTCATGATCTGGAGTTGGCTGCGATTATCTTTGCCCTAAAGCAATGGAGGCACTACGTGAAAAGAAAGACCAAGGTTGGTCATGTTGAATGAATGATCAAGTCCGGTATAGTGGAGAGGTTAACTCTAGAGCTTTGATTTTTGTTCATGATTCACATAAAATAAGGACCAGATACATAGTGGATATGTGATGAAAGTAAGAGAAAAACACGGGTATGAGGGCCATCGGATTGGCGGTGTGAGAGTGATCCACAGGCTACCTGCTTGATGCGTCAAGACATGGCATGGGCACTACTCCAGAATTATCGTCCCGGTGGCGACGCTTGTGGGATGTTTGAGTGGCTATGGGTGGTGCCATTGTTCCATGGCGGAGGCTGAATTGTCCATAGGTTGTCTGCTCGATGCGTTGTGTCAGTGCGTGGGATTCCCCTCCAGGCTGCCTGGACATGGGCTCGTAGATCATAGAACATCTAAGATACTTACCATAGTTACAGTAGTAGATTAAGTCATGGCGAGGGATTGAACCCTATAAAATGAAGTGCGAATAAGGGCTTGCCCTCGGACCTATGTAGTATGGGATGCATAGAATCCGAACAAGTGCGCATTAGTGTCATATAATAATTGCATTAAGGATTAAGTGCACAATCACAACACGACATCATTAAGATCTTTCCTTTAATTTGATATGTGAACAAGTTTGTGATTTGTTAAGAAATGAGAATCATTATACTATTTCTGGCATAGAGAGGATGGCCATGTATAATTTTTGTCGGTTGAATGAACTGACGTACCCACAGTTTTGTATGCAGGATAAGTGGCTTGATAAAAGTGAAAGGAGAACTGATGCTTACAAATTATTCATTGATGATGTATATTTATTTAAATGATGTAAATTGCTTCCGCTGTCATTACATGTAAATTACTGTGTTATATGCTTCCGCTGTAAAATATAAAGTGTAAAATTTCATGTAACTCTGATGTGATATGGAAAGTTTCAATTCCTTGTAAAATTGTACCGAATGAGACGAAAAGATCCTGTGAAAATCTCGAATTCAGTGGTATTTGGAATTCGGGGTGTTACAGGGGAGGAGGCTGAGATCCAAGGGCACGGAAGGATGGCGTGAATGACGACGGCAGCGGCGGCAGGACGAGATAAAGGTTAGAGTTGGGGGGATCAGAGGGATTGGGGGTTTCGAGGAGAGGCATCGGGATTGGGACTGGAATTGGGGTTAGGATTTGGATTTTGAGAGAGATGGAAGTTGTTAGGGTTAGGGTTTAGAGAAAGATTGGAGATTTCAATCAGAAGGAGACGTACACGAGGGGGAGAAGGAGAGGAAGCAGAAAGTTGTTTATATTTATTATTATTTATATTTAGTTTAAATATAAAAGTTAAATAAACGATCACAAATCAATAATAGCCTCTGATCAGTTTGATCAACAAAATGAATGAAGGGTTGTGATTGACTCTGGACAGAATTTTTTTTTCTTCTAGCTTTTATAATAGAAATAGATTTTTTTTATATTCTTGCTTTTATAATAGAAATATATATATATGAGCAATGCTCCATTGAAAACGGGTCTGTTTTCACAGACACGTGAAAACAGCATTTCTGGCCGTTGGATCAAGTTCATCTTGATCCAACGGCCGTGATCGAGCCTGCCCATCACCCATCTCACTTAAGTGGCGGAGGGATAATTTGGGAATTTCGTCCCAAATAACTCTTCGCCTCATTTGCTCCAAAATTTCGAATGTCAAACAACGACCTAGGTTCATATAACCAAAGCGGGTCTGTTTTCATGGGTCTGTGAAAACAGACGCGTTTTCAATGGAACATTGCTATATATATATATATATATAGATATATATATATATATATATATATATATATATATATATATATATACTAGATTTGCCCGTGGCCACGTGCTTACGACACGTCTTCAAAACGATCCAGCATATGAAAAGTTTTATAAACAGTAAATTGACAATTATGTAGCTGAAGTTTGAATAGTATGACAATAATTAGTTGTAAATAAAAGTCCATGTTTTCATTAGTATATGTTGAAAAATAATTATGAATTGGGGTATAAAAGTCCATGTTTCGGGAGTGTTTGGTTGGAGGGGAATGGAGGGGAGGGGAGGGGAGGGGAGGTGAGGGGTTTTTAAAAATTTTTCATGTTTGGTTCATTTTTTAGGAGGGGAGGGGAGGAAAATGGGGGGGTGCAACACCCCTCCTGAGCCAATTTTGGCTCCCCTCCAAAAGTGGGGGGATTTGGAGGGGAGAGAAATTATGTCTAATTTTTTAATGTGAATGGACTAAATTGCCCTTTTAGTTAGTTCTCTTTATCAACAAAAAATATTTGGACTAATAAATGGTATAAATTAAGATGAGTATCAATGATTGTTGCTGGTGGATAAATCAATGGGTTTGGGCTACAGAAACTTCCCAAAAATAATCATTTGCAGTTGTGTTAGGATTTAGGTACCATTCTGAAGAATGTAAGGTTGATAACATCATATAAAAAAGGTGCATGAAGATGTAAGCTTCAATGACAAAGGATCAAGGACGCAGTGCTACATACAGACATGCTAACTTCACAAGCATAAGAAACTGGGGGAAGGCAAGTGCATATAGGTTGAATTTGAACCCGGAATTTTACTTTCTGAAGTTCCGATAATCCCTTATAAAAGGAGTAGCTTTCAAGATAATGAGAAGATTGGGTCTACTGCCTATGTCATTAACCATTGATTGACTCCATATAGTAGTCAATCTAACTAACTTATTCTGTGATTTAGTCTCCTATCTTTGGCTGCATGAACATAACTAACTTATTCTGTGATTTCTTCTTGTGAATATGAATATGAATATTACTTGGATATCCATCTCAATAACAGTATTTGATTGGAACAGATAGGAATTCGGATTGAATACTAATATTAAGTCAGGGTCGGATATATTAAACAATAATAGTTATTAATAAGAAAATGTAAAAGTTTTCCATTTTAATATGGTTTTGGAATGCAATTTAGGGAATGCAATTGTGAAGGGTATAAAAGTAATTTTATTATACAATCCATTCCCTCCCCTTGTGAACCAAACAAGAAGATAATTATTTTCCCTCCCCTCTCCTCCTTTGAACCAAACAGAGTCTTCATTAAATCCCTCCCCTCCCTTTCCCTCCCCTCCCCTCCCCTCCCCTCCTTTGAACCAAACAGACCTAAGTGTGTGTGTGTGTGGGAGGGAAAATGTGTTTTGTGAGGTTAGATCTGGGCCATTGATTTTGGGGGAATTGAATGAGAGCCACTTGATAGCTTTCTTTGTGTTTTATTAAATACTAGGTATGCTCGTGGCACGTATTCGAAACTGCATATAAATTTATTTGGAGTTATTTGGTTGTGTGAACTGCATATAAATTTATTCATTATACATGCTAAGATCAAAAGTCATTCACTATACCTCTTTAACAATTATTCGTTAAATTGTTTCAGTTTTTAGTTATTTCATCTTTATTGCCCTTAAATTTCTCAATATTGACTTATCCACTTTATCAGTTTAAGCTAGTATTTCTCATGATATCAAATTCTTAGCAAAGATTACTATATAGTACAAAAGTTTAAAGAAGAAGAAAGCTTTCGAAGTAACTTAATTTATCAGTCATGGAGCAGAAAGCTACATCAAAAAGTGTGCTATACAAAATAAGAGCATGTAAATGTTTTCAGGATGAATTTACCTGATGTCCAACAAGAGCCGCAGTGTCCCTGATCTTTTACGGGGCTCACTATTCCGGCCTCCCTCCAATCTTTCTGCTATGCCAAACACATCATCAAAAGATATGGTTTAGCTTAAAAAGAACATAAATTAACTTATTCACCTTGCACTTTAACATATAACAATATATTTTTGGATCGATTTGCTAATTTACATTCCCTTAGCACACTACATAACATTGAACTAAGATAATTAGCATAACTATGCAGATATGAGATAATGATTATGCAAAGGATCCCCACTCCGCATTCGCGAGCTTACTCTAGCTCGATCCACAAGAACTAAGATACTCAAGCAACTAATAAGCAAAGATGCCTATAAAAGGAAATTGCATTGCAATAGGAAACATTATGCCAAACACATAATATATACATCCGACATAAATGTTGAGCACATTTCACATACAACCCAACCACCATATTGAGTGTTTGCACTTCATAATCAGCCAATCAACCCACTATTAAATGACAAAAAATTGTCAAACCAAATCCTTTTAAAGTTGTTTTACAGTCCATTTGCCCCACATTAAGTTATATCAAAAGCTCGACATGGGTTGTCCCTTATCAAGAAAATGCGGAGTTGACATAATTTAGGTTCCTTCCATTCAATATCTAGTTAAGGTCTCCACAGTTTGCTCTAGTCCTGGTATTCAATAAAGAAGTTCCCTAGATAACAACTACTACACCATTGAAAGCTCCAACTCGCCCACTCATCGCCAAAACCAACATTCTACAACCCACAAAAAGCTAAAGTTAGCACATCTCCTACCTCAAACCATCCAATTCTTCCACCCCTGCAAAGCAATCAACACTAACATCATGCTCTTACCTCTGCCTACACAATTCACCCCTCTCTCCACTAAAGTCACCAACTTTCCCACTCATAAACCCTAGATCTAGCATCAAGTACCAAAATCAACACAGGATTCTCACAAAATCAAGAATTCAAGAAAGGCAAGAATGGGGAAACCTGAGCGAGCACGTTTTTTGGGAGATTGGAACCCTGGAAGAAACCGACAGCCTCGGCGCTGCTGATCCTCCCATCTTGATCCAAATCCGCTTGCATGAAGTACTTGTCAAACAGATCCATGCCTCGCCCGCACTTTCTTCCTCCTCCTCAGGTTCCGGTCAGATGTGCCATCGCCAAACAGTCGGAAATTCGAAGATGAGATCTTGATCACGGTTTTTTTCTTGTTTTTTTATTTGGGTTTTTTTTGTTTAAAAAAAGGGGAAGTTTCGGTGATGATCAGATCAAAGATTGGGCGAGATCGTCGACGGGTCGAGGGAGGAGACGGGTTTGAGGTTTTGAAAGTTTTTTGTGGAGACTTCGTTGGATTTACGGAAATGGAATGAGGAAGCTAAGCGGGGAGAGAGAGGGAGACAGTGAGAGAGAGAGAGACGGAGTGAGCGGGAAAGAGGTAGAGACAGTGAGAAAGAGATAAAGAAGGGGGGAATTTTGGGAAAGAGAGCGAGAGAGTGTGGGTTTTGAAATTTTGGACGGAAAAATATGTTTTGTGAGAATCAATATGAGCCATTAATTTTGGGAGAGATTGAGAGAGCCACTTGATAGTTTTTTTTATAATTTATTATATAGATATATCTATATAATAAAACACAAAGAAAGCTATCAAGTGGCTCTCCTTCAATCCCCAAAAAATCAAAAGGCCGAGATCTAACCTCACAATACATATTTTTCCCCCCAAAACTCAAATTCAAATCCTCCACCTAAAACAACTCCTATATTTATTTTTAAAAAAAAAATTTCTCTCTCCCTCTCCCTCCCTCTTCTATTAAAAAAATTAAGAAAATACAAATTTAAAAATTTTTTAAAAAATTAAAAATTTAAAAACTTTAAAAATATTCAAAAAAATCAAAAAAAATCATATAATATGTTTTTTGCTAGACCCCAAAAAAGTTTCTCATATAATATGTTTGCTACTTCAATTAATTTGCTGGATCTCCAAAACTATTTTATATAATTAAACAAGGTGTACCGTTTCGACGACGTGCCGTAGATACGTGTCAACGGACAAACCTAAACCTAGTATATATATTATGAATAAAGAACTATAACATTTTCTTTATTGTTAATTCTAATGTAACTTGAAGTCTGAAGTATTAAAAACAAAGTCAAACGATCAAACAAAAAGTACAGTCAAAGAACCATACAAAGGTAGCGTGACCAATAGAAAATGGTGGCCAATTGCAGGGCTTAGTGCTAATTTATCCATTACAAGTTACAACTTTAGCAATCGCCGACACTGTCACCACCCTCATCTCAACCTCGACCTCGACCGTGGACTCCAAACAAAAACCCAAAAATCAATCAAAAAAAAGAAGAAGACAAACAATGGCGCCAACTTCTCTCCAACGCCTCGAACACGTTGAAAATGTACCCTACAATCTCATCTCTTTTAGTCATTAACAAACCCTAATCCCATTCATAACTGCAGCGAATAGTGCGGGTCGTGGAGTTGGCCGGATCGGTGATGGAGGAGCTCGCCAACCCCACCGGCCCTCGGAACGATGCTGTCGCCAATCACTGCCGTGAGTTCATGCAATCCATCAAGGTGTGTTAATGCCCGTGTTTATTGTTGTGTAGGATTAGGTGTTTGTGGTAATGCCCATGTGAAGGTTTGCATGATTAATTTTAATTTGTGGGCATGGGTTGCTAGAGGTGATGTTTAAGGTGTGGTAATGCCTAGGTGAAGTTTAAGTTGAACTTGTAGGATTTGTTTGATCAGATAATGTCATGCGAGATAGCACTTGTATGTTCAGTGCTCAGAACGAGGTTCGGGGCGTTACAAGCATTGGTTCAACTTTTCATTTTTTTCCACTAAATTGGGGAAGTACTTTTATACCTAGTTGATTATGCTACATGGATCTTACTTTACTTGATTGTGAAACATCCTTTTGTACAGGATATGCAACTTCTTGCTCCATTTTGTATTGCTTTTGGAGAGTTTTTTTTTGGTTCTGAAAGCACTTTTTGAGTCAAAATGGGTGTTTGGTAAACTTAATTGAAAGTGTGTTATGGAGAGGTGTTTTTCCGGAACTGTAGTTTTTGACCTTTTCTGGACCGCACCTCAAGAGGTGCTTCTAACTTTTCTAGAAGTGATTTGCTTACCCAAATTTTTTTGAAGTGGAACGAATATGTTTTTTTCTTTCCTCGTACAACACTTTTGCAAACAATATCTTTCAGCAAAAGCACTTTCCATTCACAACACCAAACAGAGCCTATGTCTCACCTTTACAGAGGACTTGCAAGGGTCGTGCTATTCCTTATGCAATCTAGAAGAAACCATTTGACATTTATTTTTATTAGGTTTCAATTTGGACTCACATTTGAGGAACCTAATTATTGAATTTATCGCTTGCAATTGCTGCCTCGAAGCCACCTTATCCCCCATTCCAAGGATTTTACATGCGTGCATGCCTCTCCTTGCTTGTCTTGTTTGCACCCATTTTTTGAGTCTACTGTAAGTTCTTTTGTTTCCAGTTATACTGTCAGATGTAATTCTTTGCTGTGAAGGCACCATTTGGTCTTTGAGTTCACAATTGGTGTTTAATTAAAAAACAGCTTGTTGGATCTGGTGGAGTGTGGAAAACCCACATGGTTAGACAACTGGTTCATCCATGGAGTGAGTGGAGAAGTTCTACTAAAAGCATACAAATTATACCAACTTGATCCTGGCAATAAAATATGTTCAATCATGACATAACTCTAATTATCCACTCTGTCAAATTTGTAATTTTTAGCCTAATTGGTCATTTGGTCTACCTTTCTGGATCCCTTCTACTTCTTACTAATCATGCTGTGGACATTGCTGAATCTCCTCTGTTCTGGTGGGATTAACCATGATGACTTTGATCAATTTCACCTGAAGCCTAAATGCACGAGAATTTTAAACAAAAGTAATTGATCCTCTAATATTTCAATTTTACATCTAGTCAAGGTGGACAATAGTAGTAGAGAAGTAGGACACTGGAGCTTATGCTTTTAGGGCTTGAACGAGGTTTATGCAACAAAAAGTGTCATACGAATTTATAATAAAAAATTTGAGTACATAATCAATGTGAAAAGAAAAATTCAAAATGATATATTTTTTTCTCATGGTAGTACATAACTAATAACCCAATCATAGAATCAACACAAAAAATTATAAGATAACGATAGAAAGCAATCTCTGAAGGCAATATCCAGTTGGTTAAACACTCAAGAAATGTTATGCTGAAAGGGGGGAGTCAAAACGGGGCCTTAGCTGTCTTTTTACTCAATGATAGTATTGTTAGTATATAAATTAGGTGATCCTAAAAAAACATGCAAATAGGAATCCACAATTGATAAACAAATCTCTATTCATACCCAGAAAGTTTGCAGTGTGCTTCTTTCCAGTCTGGATGTTGCACAATCATAAATTTATGAACTCGATATTTATGTTAAATCACTTTTTAATCTAAGAAAGGTTTGATTTACACCTTTAATTATGCTTCTTTTTCCTTTGTAATTGATAATGATACACTAAGATGGTGGAGAAGAGAGAGAAGTGTTGCTTACCACTTAATGTCAAGAGAGAAGCTGAAGTTGCACCAGCACAAGCAAGTGAAGTGGGGATTTAATACTCTCCAGAGAACCGGGGAATTTACATTTAGTTAACCCAATAATATTTAAGTTGTTATGGTGGTTGCTGGTGAAGGGCATGAGCAGTAGGTAGGAGGTTGGAGCATAGGACTCTTTGTCTATGATCAGAGGGCAGGCATAGATGTATCTAGAAAACTTATTCTGTTGGAAACGGTTGTGTTTTAAGGGTATCACTATGTATCTATATTACAGTTTACAAGGACACATTAGTAAGTTCAAATGGCTAGCTTGTGTTTGCAACAGAATGATATGTTTTAACTTCTGAATAACATATACTCAGGAGGTTTGACTGTAGGACTGATCGTCTAAGATTGGCGGGTAGGCATAGATGTACCTGGACAACCTGTTCTGTTCCAAGTTTTCCTTAAGGTGGTCTGTCTCAAGCTCTTTGTGTTACTGGGATTCATAATCCTTAGTTACACAGTTCAAACTTCAAAGAACTAGTTTGCTAGAGATTGATATGTTTAACTTGTGAACTATAAATACTTAATGTATCATACTATCACTGAGTTATTTATAGACACCGCAACTAACTTAAAAATGATAGAGCACAAACATGGTGTTTGGTTACCTCAAGCTCTCTATATTGCAGGGATTTATTTTTCTGGAATGTAAATCTTTTCTTATGATCATATATCTCAACTTATCTTCGAACTTATAAATTGTCTTTGGGGTTAAATATGTGCATATGATTATAATATTCATAAACTATTGTGGCCTCCTAGCAGTACATATATGTGTGAGTGTGTACAGCTCAGAACTTATCTTCAAAATTATAAATTGTCATTTGGGTATGTGTGCGTATGATATATAATATAGGATAATATAATATCAAAGAAATGTTATGGCCTCCTGCCAGTATATATGTATGTGCAGTATCGCTGACCATGTTCATGCTCTATCATTTGTAAGTTACACACTATCATTCTATCATTCGTAAGTCAGTTGTGGCTCTATCATTTGTAAGTTAGTTGTGGTAAGTGTCTATAAATATATCAATAATGCAGTTAGTATATCTAGTTCACAAGTTGAACATATCAATCTGTAGCAAAGATAGGCTAATTCTTTGAACTGAGTGACCAACTAATGGATCCCTGCAATACAGAGCTCCACAACAAATGAGAACAATTTTTGGTCCTTCAATTTTCAAAATTGTCGAAGCTCCCGTCCATTCAAACTTATAGGAGTTCACTTGTATAAGAAATTGAAAAACTTTTCAGAACTTGGAATTCAAAAGGTGTTCAAGAAGTGTCTAAAGATTATCCAACAATAACATAGTAAGTGACAGTAAAATTTAAGACATAGTAACATAGTAAGTTTGAATGTGTCTATGTAGTACATGAAATGTTCGTGTTCGACAAGAGTATATGATAGACTACATTGTTTTACATAGTCAACATTTGCAGTGGTTATTTAGGTTAGCTTGAATGTGATCTGCCATGCTATTTCTTTAACTAACAAATCTTTTTGAAGAACACCTTCTTGAATGTATTCTTTACTGAAAGAAATAAATGTGAATTTCATTAAAGGTGACCAGTTTTCCTGACTACCTCGTCCAACCATAATTTTTTTCTCCGCTGTATTCTATTTAGTTGTTGAGACACGGTGAGGCTGATTACCTTAAGAATGTGCCATTGCTAATTCAGTTTATACCGGAAAAAGATTTAGGTAGTGTGAAAATGTATTATATTGGACACAGATAAATCTTTTAGAATATTTTTAAAATATATTTAGTGACTTAAAACAGTTGTATTTTTGTGAGTAAGTCCATGCATTTCGTATCTCCAGAAGTGTTATAGTAGGCAATCTGCAAATGAGTTTACTTGCATGCTCAGTATATTTGAACTTTCTCGAGTTACGAAGTAATTAAGGTGTGATGAACAGGAGATCCAAATGACATTACGTGAGGAAATAAAAAGTGCCTGTGAGTATCGGCCATTTGAGAAGTGTGATTATAGTGCCAGAATTTCAAATGAGATATGCTGCATGAAGTTGGATTACATTATTGACCAGTTGGATGGGATGAAGATAAGCACTGATCAGTAACTCTAGCTTGTAGTAAGTGCTCGTGTTAACTTTGCTTTTTTGTCCTCGTGCTACCTTTTTAATATAATTACTTACTGTAGAAATAGTATTTCCGAGAATATTTCAAATTTGAGTTAGTTCTAGATGCCCTTAACAATCTTCATTTACTTGAAAATTTTGATATGGAGTTTACATTATATGAAGCAATTGTTACTTTAGAAGTATAAGTTTCTTTTATTTAATAATAATTGGGGAATATTAGAATGCTCTCTTGTGAAGCCAAGAAGATATATTTTTGCTGGCATCTTTGATTAGTAGTACTTAAATAATATAGAACCTGTCTATACTCATTAGACTTTTACTTTTGGATGGCAGTAACCTACTCTGGAACAAACTCATCCACTCTCACCTTACAGAGCAAAAAATATCGAGATGGGCCATCATAATTTTTTAGCACTATACTTGCCCTAATTTGTACTTCCTGGCAAATCTTATATCATAAGGCAACGTACTTGGATATTTAGAGGTTAAAACATTGACGATTAGATGTAATGTTATCCATAAAAGGATAGTGATCTACTCTACGGGGATGTTTGTTCTTTAGCCTGGCCAAGTTGCAACTCCAGTTCTGTAACATGATCAGATTGGAAGGATTTGGATGCGTTGCAACTTGCAACAAAGTTGTAGTTGCACCCCAGGGAGCATGATTCCCTTGAATTGCAAGTTATAGCTTGTATTCAGATTAGTTGCATCCATCTTATTTGACAATCACCATTGCCTTCCATGTCACAGACTAACACAGTTGCACTTCTGACAATTATTTGTAGAAGGGAAGCTCTCACTGATGTGGTTTAGGATAATTGCATTTGTTTTGTACTTCATAATGCGACACAGTGAGTCTCATTTATTTTTTGATATATAATAATTGTCATCATTTTCTATTCAGTTCTGTATTTCATGTATAAATGAACAGTGCATACTGTTGGTGCTTGGATTGTTTGTCCACATGTCCCCACACCCACGAACACTACATCTCTATAGTGAAAACAGAAAAATTGTATTCTGATTCTATAAATTTCAATTTCCCTTTCAGGTTACTTTTGCACGAGAGTAACAATTTGCTTTTTCTCATTGTCTAATGCATACTATTGGGGAGTCAAAGAGGATGCACCATCCTCGCGGAATGGCTGATATGAGAGTGGACTCCTTCCGGTGAAGACAAGCAATATGTGACTCATATGCATCAGTCGTTAGAATGTTGTACCAACTCTGATTCTAGACATGTTAATGGGAGTATGATTTGAATAATCAATTGACACAATGTAATACTTACCATGTCATCACCCAAACAATGTTTTAACACGTGTATTTCACAAACAAATGGACATATGTTTTGCAGTCTCAGGCTAATTCAGGTTTTGCTATGATATTTGTATTCCTCGTGAAATACTATTTTTTTCGCTCCAAGTCTCACATGCAAAGGGAGATACCGACTTTGTTCAGATTTTTTATGTAGCAAACTAAATTATTGCGATCACAAGATTTCTCCACTGCTGGAGCTATAACTAGAATTTCAAAGGCAACATACTCGGTATCCACTCCATGAAAGTGCATGAAATAGACAGTGCAAATGTTGGCACTGAAACAATCCTTTTTGGATTACTAAGACACTGCGAATATGAATAAGGCACTTCTCAGTGTCTCGTGCACATGTCAGTGAAGGCGTCTCTGGTATGGCATACCTTTGCCTATTAGCTGCAATGTCTTTGATTTTGTAAACGACGTAAATGTTGTAAATGAAATAAATCTGTGACTTGCCTCAGAGCATCCAGTGGTTTGCTATATTGCCATATTTTACATTTTTTTAGCAAATGAAGCACTACACTGGTTTACTATTTTGCCATATTATCCATTTTTTGCTACATTATCAAGCTATATTTGGCACTGGATTTGGCAATAAGCATAATATTTTTTTTTGATAACACAGGATAGAGTCCACAGACTCCAGCCCAATAATTAATAAAAATCGAAAGTAATACAAGGTTCAGCAACAGAATGTAAAACAGACCACAAGAATATGCAGACAGTTTACAAGACAGAAACTGTTGGTCACCAAATAAACCAACTCAAATAAACAGATCAAAAGTCCACTGTAGAGTACTGAGATAGTAGCTACAGCCCCAAAGAACGACCGTGCCAAAAGAAGCCAGTCAGAGCTGCAAAACAACCACCGACAAGCGCGCAACACAGCCTCAACAAACCGGAAACGACGATGAAAAAGGCACCTGGAGGCACCACCAAGCAAGGGGACAATCCGGTAGGAACAATGCAGGAAACCAATGACAACGAAACAGCCACCCCCCAAACAAAACACCCAAAGGCACCTGCAAGCAAACCCATAACCAACCAGAGGGTCTGCTCAGCAGGCACCACTCACCGCCACCACCTGCAAGGAAACCCAAACACAGAGAACGAACCAAAATAACAAACAAAACAAAGAGGCAAACAACATAGACACCCTGATCAAACAGGGCCAAACGTTGGCTAAAAGATCATCAGGCCTAAAAGACCAGCAAACCTGACCCAATGACCCAGGGAAATGAGCAGCACGAAATAACAAAGGCCACAACCATTCCCAAACCAGCCACAATATAAGCAACAGAATGACAGAGAGACAAGAGGCAAAGAGACATAAAGTAAACATCTGCATTGATATCACAAGTGGCTAAAGCCAGCCACCAGCTCCAAACGCAGCCAAAAACAAATTAGAACTCAAAAAGTGCAAGGTACAGCCATAGAACAGACTAGGAAGCGGCACTGCCCAATAGAGAAGAGGCTACCCCGCTAACCTGTAAACCAAAAGAAAACATACAGCGCGACAACCATGCCCTGAGAACCAAAAGTTATCATACCAAAGTGAGACCAAGGAGAGTCGTAGACCCCCTAGGCTAAGAGGAGGCAGCCAGCACAAAAGAAAACCAAAAGGAGGATAAAAGAGTCTCCCAAAGTCACATCTGCATAAACAAAGGAGAAGTAGTAAGTAGCAGACGTAAGGAAAATAACTCAATAGATAAGGCGTAACGTTGAATAACTCAGTAGAAAAGGACATAACAAATAAAATTAATCAAGAGAATGAGGAAAACCATGCGCATTGAAAAAGAAAACAACATTATGAAGACGGTATAGCTGAAATTTCAATAACTTAGCCGGTTTGAGCGTAGAAGCCCAAAAGTTCGAGAAGAGCACGAGATCGTCAACAAGAGAATTAATAGAGAGACAAGTGTTAGAGAAGATCCTATTGTTCCTCTCTTTCCAAACAATCCAGATTAATGCCATCATGGGTAAATCCCATGAAGCAGGCACTGGTTGGTTCACCTGATTGGACCTTCAGGTAAACCACCAGGAAGGGAAGCAACTTGGCATACTGCTGACATTCCAAGCTCTCTTACAGATCGCCCAAATGGACGAATAAAGAAAAATGCAATAAGCATAATATAGGATAAGAAAAATGATGTTTTGTTCGTCATATTTTAATATATTTTAAATGCATCAAACGAAACATCATGTTTTGTCCGACGCAAAAGAGAGTTTATTTAATTTTACAAGCCCCAAAAATGGAAACTTAGCTTGGACGAAACATGATGTTTCGCCCATGAATTTAGAATATTTAATAAGTTAATTAAATAACTAATTAATTAGTTAGTCAATTATATACTTAATTACCTCATTAGCTTATTTAATAATTAATTAGTTAGTTAATTATACTTAAGGGGGTTAATAAGGATTAGTGGGCTTTGAAAATGAAGGGTTGGCTATGGATTTGGCAAAATGTCATGTTTCCTCCGAGACTTTGGCATTTTTTACAGAAGTCTGGTCGAACGAGGTCAAATTTTTTTACCCTCTCCGATGTTTCGTGTATATATATATATATATATATATATATATATATATATATATATATATATAGAGAGAGAGAGAGAGAGAGAGAGAGAGAGAGAGAGAGTTGACACGTGCCTACAATACGTCTTCGGAACGGTGCACCTGGTTTGATTATATATAATAGTTTAAGAGGTTCATCAAATTAATTGAAGTAGAAAACATATTATATGAGAAAGCAGCATATCTACCTTTTAGCTCAACCATCGTCTTCTTGATCATTAGCTTGAACTTACCTGGAATGCATATAGTTTGTTAGAAACACCACATAACGTTCTTTTTTAAACTTTAGCATCACTTTTAGATGCTCGTAATAGTTATGCAAGGGGAACATATAGGTTTTATAGAGCTTACTTTAATCCCATAACCACTATAAGTATGTCTAAATACAATGGTAACCCAAGTGCAGGTGCGAATTTATTTACAATATCAATAATTTAAACATTTATTTGTCTAAGACTCAGTTTACAATTGAAATACCTCTTATTATTATTTCAACCAAAATGTAATACTTGAAGTTCTCAAAACTCTAATCCAAGCTAATCATTTCTTTTATCTCCACTTTGTCTCTCCATTGCACCTTTATAAATAAATTTAAAAAAATCAAAATTGATCAATAACAAATTTACTTTAGCTGTCTTTCTTGAGTGGGGAGTTTGCACCGTTCACCGGTAAACTCCAGTCATCCCAATCCTATATATCCAAACATACACTAAAAGTTCTTATAAGTTATGTTATCCATGGTATCTAATAACCAGCAAAGGGAACACTTCACGATAGTATATTATCTTGTAGTAAAGAAATTAATGTTGCATATTTGCCAAGTTATTTTAGGTTGCTGATCAGCTTACCTGTCCTGCTATGGTTTGGAAGCCCAAATTGAGGTCACCAAATAATCAATTTCTCACTTGCGTACACCTTAAATCAAAACCAATAAAAAAAACCATCATAAATCACCAAATTAAATTTTTTTAAACCAAAAAATAAAACAATCATACCTCTCTGAACTTAGATCATATGCACACACAAAATTCGAGTCAGAAAAAAACGGAGTAATCCCATGCACACACAAAATTAAAAATTAGAATGAGAATTCGGTTAATGAGATGAAATTAGAGTCGCCGCATCGCATGTAGAGGCTCTCGATTTGATGGAGGGGAGTCGCCGATACGGAATCATTTGATATTCGCGCTCGATTTGGTGGAGGGGAGTTGCCGATACGGAATCAGCAGCGGATCACATATCAGCGACGACCTCTTGATTAGGGTTCGACACTGGATTTGGATTTGGATTTGCTTTGAGATTCGCGCTTGAGAGGAGGCTTCGTCAATGGAATGAAAGCGAAGGTTTAAGAAAATGGTTTTAGGGATTTGAAGTTAGCGGCTTAAAAACCCTAGGGGAGAGAGCGAGAGGGAGAAATTAGATTTCTCTGGTTTGAGGAATAGAGGGAGCAAACTGATCTGAATAGGAGAGAGAGAGAAAGAGAAAGAGAAATAATTAAATAAATAAATGATTTTTTTGGAGGGGATTTGAATTTGAGTTTTGAGGGGAAACTTTTGAGAGGGAGGGGGATGTCTTTTGGGAGCCACGTGATAGCTTTTCTTTGTGTTTTATTATATAAATAAGATCAGCAAAAAAATTATTAAAAATAAATTTTATATTTCGGACGAAATATCATGTTTCGTCTGTTCGATTTTTTCTCTACTTTGCTATTTTTTTAGCATTTCACTTCTGCATCAAATATCGAAATTATTATTGCTATTTTGTCATTTTGTCATTTTTTAACATACACCGCTGTGTATGCTCTCATAGAGAGAGGAGTAGGAAACGAATATATAAATAAGAGCAATGCTCCATTGCAACCCATTGAAGCTATTGTTGGGAACAACGACTCCAGGCTTAACATAATCTAAGTTGTTGTTCCCAATAACGGCTTAGGTTATAACTTAAGCTGTTGTTGGACTCCATAACCTAAGCCGTTGTTGAAAACAACGACTGATTTACAACCTGTTTATATGGGACCCGTTTGTATGGAGCATTGCTCTATACATAAAAGAAAAATAAAAGGAAACAAAAAAACAAAGAAAGAAAAATCTTCATTTGTTGTGGATCAGAGATATTGGGTAATAGGGTCGTATAACCACTTCGTAACACTCCTCTTATGTAAGCATAATTAACACCAAGCCCAAATTCGACAAGTAATGAACATCCAGTCCATAATTCCCCTCTTCTTAAAACCCATCTTCATCCTCACTCTCACCTTGATCGCCGCCTCTCTCCTCACTTGTCTCATAAACCACCACCAACTCCAAAATCCATCTCACTCTCCTCCTCAAACCACCGCCATGGCTCGGAACTTCATTCTCTGGCTTCACGGGTTGGGCGATTCCGGACCCGCTAACGAACCCATCCGAACCCTCTTCACCTCCCCCGAGTTCAACGCCACCAAGTGGCTTTTCCCATCTGCTCCCAATTCTCCGGTCTCCTGCAATTGTAAGACCATTTTTTCCATCACCCCTTCTTTTTTGGGGGATTCTTTTGATTTTGTTATGGTTTTATATGTGTTTGTGATGTGCCCGTTACTTGTTAGTTTTAGGTGAATGAATTGTGATACTAAAACAGTTAACTACAATTTGATGGCTGTTAGGATATTAGTGATACTGATCACTGGGTTGTATCTTGAGTGTATTTGTTGATTCTACATTTAAGTTTTTTCCCCCCGGAAAATTGGTTTAATGGATCAGAATTTCCATGATGCTGCAATTGGGGTTATCCCTTTTGGAGCTGGTCCAGGCAGGGCTGGTCCTAACAATTTGGAGACCCAGGGATAACAAAGTTTATGAGGCCCTTCTTTTAGTAATTGAAATACATCTCTAATATTATAATGGGAGAAGGCCTTAGTGTCATTTGTAAGAGCATCCACAGTCGTGTGCTATTTATGCATAAAATGCATTTTATAGCAAACGACCAGCTGCAGTCGTTTGCTATTTATGCATTTTATGCATAAATAGCTATAGTAGATTGCCATAAATGAGAGTGAATTTGTGAGAAATGCATATTATATAGGATGCAACTTCACTTTGCGTCTCAAAAAAAAAAATTTTTTTAATTCTCTGACGCAACTTCACTTTGCGTCGCTCACCAATTTTTTTAAATAAAATCGTAATTAAAAACAAAAAAAAATCATCCCCCCCTTGGACGCAACATCACTTTGCATTCAGTGGTGGGTGGCATTATTATTATTTTTTTTCCAACTAAAAATTGATTTTAAATATTAAAAAATTCGAAAAACCGTGGGACGCACTTCACTTTGCGTCTGTCACTATTCTGATTTTTTTTCTTCCGACGCAACTTCTCTTTCCGTCTAACATTAAAAAATTAATTAAATAATTTGTTTCGCCCTTCCGACGCAACTTCAAAGTCCGTCTAGTATTTTTTTTAATCTTAAATTGCTATAAAATAGCATTGGACGACTGCAGCAAATGCTAGAAATGCTATTTGTAAATATGCATTTTGCCATTTTTGACAATCACGACTGTGGATGCTCTAAATCTACCAATTCGTGCAGTGCACGTGCATAACTAATATGAAGGAGGTCTCAGGTTCGAGTCCTCACTATGTCATATTTTTTACTTTAATTTTTTTAAAATATATTAAATGTGCATCACGCCTGTAAATTATCTATCTATATCTATCTATCTATAATATAATATATAATAACTATTATAATGGAAGAGTTTGAGTTGTAAATTTACCTACTTACATGCAACGCACGTGCAACTCCAACTTTCTCATTATAGTCTTCACATTTACTTTTAAAAATATATAATCTTATTTATTAAGACATGCATCGTACATTTAAATTAGAGTTTTTACTTTAATTTTTAAAAAAATTAGTACATGCATCGCACGTGTTTATTACTAATTAATATATAAAAATAATTTTCATGTTCAAAATAACCACAGAAATATAGTCATAAATAAATACTTAACTGATAAGAAAGCTTACAAATAGTTCAAAGATTCAAAAATCATGGCAGAAGTAAACCCATTCTCTCTATAATTTTCAAAAAATTATTGCAGAAATTAACTCATTCTCTCTATAATTTGAAAAATTGCCGTTTAAAATAAGCACGGACCTAGAATGGAAAAAGAAGTAATGCATTAAGATTCATGATTATATATAATACGGAATCAAAGAGACAAAGCCTAAATACAAGTGACAATCAATAGATTCAAACACAGTCTAAATACTGACATTGTTCAACTATTGCCAACTTGAGTTTCTTTTTTATATCACCCGGCCCAAAAATACTTAATTAATTTAGCACACTTTATGTTTTGATATATCCTCTAAGAATGTGAAGTTTTATCAAACTAAAACTAAGATTGATGAATATACCTTTTTCTCATAGCTATACGCTGGGAATAAGTATTTTTGTCCCTTTCAGTGGATTAATCATATAACTTAGTTTTATGAGAATCAAAATATAAAGTTTTTTTGAATTTAGATCAGAAAGTAAAGTTTTTGAAAGTGATATATAAGAACATGCAAATTTAATTCAAGGCTTCCTGCACTAATTAAACTGAAGTTTTGGAAAGCACATGAAAAGCTTTTAATATGTTATTTTCACATAACACGATCCAACCATAAGCCAAGATCCTTAGTCCTCAACTGTTCAAGTTAGATTTAAAATGAAAAAAAAAATTTGAAAAGAAAGTTGAAAATAAAAAAAATAACTCAAGAACCAAGAAGGCAAGAACTATAATTATCAAATACCAAATTACAAGTCATTATGTCAACCCATTATTGTTGAATTTGGAGCTTGGACAGCTGAGACTCTTGGAGCCTCTATGCATTTTTTAAAAAACTAACTTAAAACATTTTGTTTTTGAAAAGTTATAAAAAAATGGGCCCCAAATTTTGGGGGCCCAGGGCGGTCGCCCTCTGGCCCGTGCCTGGGTCCAGGGAATAATATGGAAATAGCAATTTGTGACCGAGTTACATGGAATTAGAACATTTGTTAGGGAGTGATGTGGGGAAAACCCATATCGGAAAATCTCAATTTCTAGGAGTGACTAGTGCAATGCAATAAGTCTTATGTTATCAAGGGTGTATTGGTGTAAGTTGAAACGGTGGAGTTCTTAAATTGGGAAGTGTTGAATGTAAAGTTTGGTGATGTGATAATTACCTAGAATGATATCAGTCTAGGTTCTAAGCCAGAAAGAGTTAGATGAATTCACATTCCTCTCAAATTTATTTGGTCAACTTTTGAACAGTTAGTTATAGTTGGCAATATGGTCTTCTTGACGAGAAGAGTAGTTTATGCGGTTAAATCTAGTGGGTTGATCAGATACTTAATTTCTTTGAGAAAGCATCTAAGTGTGTATTAATGTTTGATGAAGGTACGCGTTTAGAACATATGACAGAGTCTTCTTCCACTTTTGTGGATCACGCATTATTTTGTTACCATTAGAGTAGAGTGGTATTCTAATAGATAGAACATGAGCCATCTGTCAGCCTGTCCTCTCCCCCTTCTCTCTCCCATTTATATCCTGTTACATTGTTCCTTGAGCTATATGCTTGTATATATGTATCATGTATGTGTACCTGTTTTGTACAATGAATTCAAATCATTTTCATGGAGGAGGTAGATGATAACAAGCACCCATGAAGGAATCGACATGATTCACAAATCAGAATAATTATTTTTTTTGCAGTGGTGCTTTTCCGCCCACCATTTAGTTATATTTCTCAAGGTGCTCTCTGTGATATGTTTTGTCTTCCTTGCAGATGGTGCTGTCATGCCTTCATGGTTTGACATTCATGAGATACCTATAACTACTGTAAGTTGTACGCCTTTAGTATCTAGCTTTTGTAATGGCATAATGCAATTCATCCTTTAGAAGTTAATCTCTCTTTTAACTGACATAGTGAACTCTGTTATATATGCTAGTCTTAAAACAGTCTAGAAACTTCCTAAGTATGATGCTTCACTATAATTCTTTTAAAGCACAACCTGGTCCGACTTAGTCTCACCAGACTAACCTATTTTTAGTTCCTACCTTAATTAAGTTGACCTAATCCACGATCATCCCAGTTAAAACCAACCACGGTTAAGTTAAACTGGCTTCTTTAGGACTGAGATGACTAGACTAAACGGATAAATCCAAAACTTCACACTTTCAAGTAATAGTGTAGAAGTCAAGAAACTATGAAAGAGTTCCGACAGAGAAATTACTGATGCCGAGGAGAAAATAGAAATATAAAAAAAACGACCAATTAACATTTCATCTCGCTATAACTAGTAAAATTTATTATAAAAAATTTACTAGTTATTATCAAAACAAACTAGTAAAATTTACTTGGCAAAGAATTACCACCGAGACAACATAAATATCTTTTTACAGTATACTTCACATTTCTTTTAGATAGTAAATTAATAATTGATGGTCTACCTTATTCAAATTTAAATCTTATCAACTTCAAAACCTTGCTAAGTTTGTTTATAACAAACTCATATTTGTACTTTCATCCAAGACGGTGCCTGTTGAAACCCACTGATGAGGACATCTTTCCTGTTTAGTTTATTTCACTACCATTTTTGTTTCTGGCAATTATAGCCATATGTAATCTTTTTGTATTATTTAGATTTTGAGAATATTTTGGAGATTTGTATCAAGATGTATTTTGAGCCTATTTAAAGGCCTTGAGATTAATGAGAAAGTATGCCATTATTGATTAAAAAAATTTGTGTTGAGTTTTTGCTCTTCCCTTCTCCTTTGTGTGATACAATTGAGATCCAAAAATAATTAGGATTTGTGATAAATCCTAATGCAATTTTAGGGTTAGTGATTAACTCTAAAATTTATCCCTAAATTAAAATCCTCCAAACAAAATTACCCTAACCCTAATTTCTCAAATCCCTAAATCATACTCCTAAACCTACAGCCGCCACCTTAGCCCTACCCCTTCTTCTTCCCGTGCCATCGTCCTCTACCCCAAATCCCCATCTCCATTAAACCCATTAGCAGACCACCCCTCTCCCTCCATCGTCACCTTCTCCTCTTCCTTATCCCAATCCCGATCCCAGAACCCTTCTCTCCATTGTCATCTCCCTCTCTCGCTACCGACATCACCCATCCCGTTCCTCCACCTCCCGTTCACGTCACCTTCTTCTTCCACCACCAACCCAAGCACCCACGCCCTCGCCTCCTTCCTCCACTCCCGACCTCGATCCCTTCCCCAAAAGCCTAAGCCCCACCTTCCCTGTGTTCGTCGCTCCTCGCCGCTAGCGACGCCCAGGCCGGCAGGCCGTCACCGTCCGCCGCCCCTCCTTGGGCCCGTGCTTCTCTTGCTGCCTCGCGTCTCTCTCTTGCTGCCATTGCCGCTCTTCTATTGTTTCTGCGTTGCTGTCCAACTCTGAGATCTTTGTTGGGTTTCTTCGCATTCAGTATACTCTTTCCATTATTACATATTTGTGTTCTACTGCCTTATCATCTAGTATATTATCTGATTTGCCTGTCGTCCACAAAAATAATTGAGATTGAGTGTTCCACATGCCTGAATATAGTACGAATCAATATTGAACCTATTACTTGCTAAACGCATAGGGATTTAATTATTGATTGTAGGGTTGAATTATTAATTGGGATTGTTAACGTAATTCAGTTCTTGAAAATCCATCCAACCAATTAATTGTTTAAAATTCCGAACTTTGATCCGCTCTTACATGTTGGTAAAATTAACCCATTAAGATTCTTGGAAATTCTCTATTTTAGGGTTGGTTTTACATCATTTTGGTATCAGAGTGAAGGTTCTTAAAACCCTAGTTCTTGCATCGTAGGCATCATTTTTTGCATTCATTTTGGATTGTGTAGTCTTTTATTTTATTTTTGTCTTTCTTTTTTTTATTTTAGGTCATTTCAGATTCATAAAAAAAAACACACGACCCCTAGTTTCCACTTTTGGTGAATGCATCTTCGCAGCACCATTACAGATCTTGAAGAGCCTTTTCTATCCCTTCCCAATCACCCAATTAGGAACCCTAGACTCCTCATACCTGAAATGGACAACCCTGATATCTCCGCTACCCTAGCTGCCATTCAAGCAACTCTTGCCAATATCAATCAGAGGCTTGAGAAAGTGGAGTTAAATCATACCATTGTCCCTGAGCTTCATGCCCATCGTCAGATCCCTCAAGAGAATGTTTATGACGATCGATATCAAGAACGTGACCCTGACGAACAATATAAAAAGAACGTTAAGGCTGACGTTCCCCAGTTTGAAGGCCACATAGAACCCCAAGCTTATCTCGATTGGATCCGTGCCATGGACCACTACTTTGTGTGGTTTGACATGAGCGAAGCCCTGAAAGTTAAATTTGCCACTATGAAATTAACGGGTAAAGCTCAACAACACTGGACCAATCTTGAACATGCCCGCAGAGGCCGAGGCCTGGCACCCATAGCCACTTGGGAGGCCATGAAAGAGAAGCTCACTGAGAGATATGTACCGTTATCGTTCCATACCCGATTGCTAGATTCATGGAACCAACTTTATCAAGGAAGTAAATCCACACAAGAATATGTTAATAAGTTCGATGACTTCCTTATTCGGTTCAATGCTTTAGGTAAAGAGTGAAGAACAAACTCTCTCTAGGTTCAGAGCTGGACTACGAGCTGACCTTAGAAACGAGCTAATCTATAGAAATGTGGACTCGATAGCGGCAGCCTACGCTCTAGTCCTCGATATGGATTCCCTTAAAGCTAGTTCCCATTATAGATCCAGCGATTCGAGAGATCATTCCCCTAGAATGACCCTTCCTGATCCCCTAGACCTGAGCACTCTTCTCCTCAGTACCCTAACAAGTCTTACCCAAACAAACATACTTCAAACTCCTATCCACTTAGAAATGACAATACAGGTAAGAACACTGAAAGAGACTATTCGAAGATTGATCCTCTCACTAAGTGCTATAAATGTAAGGGATATGGTCATGTTGCTAGCAACTGTCCCAGCCCAAGTAGGATCAATATAGTAGAGGGTACCGCAGTCATCGCTGATGAGCCCGACAACGAGTTTACCTATGAACCTAATATAAGTGATGACTTTGATGAAAAAGAGGATGACCAGTCTCTCAATTGTATTTAGCCCGTTCATTCACCTCCATTGAGTATACCTGAGTCACTCATTCCTTCTCAAGTCACCTGGCAACCCATAGATTTTACCCCTGTGTTAGAACATCACAAAGTCACAGAGTCTGCACCCACATTTGCATATAACATTCATGACTTGCATAGAGAAATTTCCAAGGAACTTAATGAGAATAATTTTAACTACAAGTTAATAGCAGATACTAGAAGGAAATTTATAACTTTTGATATTGGTGACGAAGTGATGGTTCGGATTCATCCGGAACGGTTTCCTGTTGAACCCGTTAAGAACTTGAACATACATGCTGCAGGCCCATTTAAGATTCTACATACAATCAATGATAGTACCTATGTCGTTGACCTTCCTGAAGGTTTTGGCATAAGTAAGACTTTCAATATTGAGGATCTAGTACTTTATGAAGGCTCAAAATTCAACCCTAGAAATTTTCTTATAGATGAGCCTACCCTGCAGCCTAATGGTGAGATTTCCCCATTACCTCCACTACCAGATACTACTTACCCATCGACAGAAGAATTGGATAATATTTTAGATGATCAGATAATCTCTACTAGAGATGGTGGTATGCACAAGTATTTGGTGAGGTGGAAAAACAAACCGAAGTCGGATGACACTTGCAGTGATCGTAAGGGGCTTCCGCAACTGGATCCAGATTTTTTGGAGCACCATGACAGGATCACTGGTTTTGACTCGACTGGGTCGAGCTCTCTCCCACCCGGAGAGAATGATGAGGACATCTTTCCTGTTTAGTTTATTTCACTACCATTTTTATTTCTGGCAATTATAGGCATATGTAATCTTTTTGTATTATTTGGATTTTGAGAATATTTTGGAGATTTGTATCAAGATGTATTTTGAGCCTATTTAAAGGCCTTGAGATTAATGAGAAAGTATGCCATTATTGATTAAAAAAATTTGTGTTGAGTTTTTGCTCTTCCCTTCTCCTTTGTGTGATACAATTGAGATCCAAAAATAATTAGGGTTTGTGATAAATCCTAATGCAATTTTAGGGTTAGTGATTAACTCTAAAATTTATCCCTAAATTAAAATCCTCTAAACAAAATTACCCTAACCCTAATTTCTCAAATCCCTAAATCATACTCCTAAACCTACAGCTGCCACCTTAGCCCTACCCCTTCTTCTTCCCGTGCCATCGTCCTTTACCCCAGATCCCCATCTCCATTAAACCCATTAGCAGACCACCCCTCTCCCTCCATCGTCACCTTCTCCTCTTCCTTATCCCAATCCCGATCCCAGAACCCTTCTCTCCATTGTCATCTCCCTCTCTCGCTACCGACATCACCCATCCCGTTCCTCCACCTCCCGTTCACATCACCTTCTTCTTCCACCACCAACCCAAGCATCCACGCCCTCGCCTCCTTCCTCCACTCCCGACCTCGATCCCTTCCCCAAAAGCCTAAGCCCCACCTTCCTTGTGTTGCTCCTCGCCGCTAGCGACGCCCAGGCCGGCAGGCCGTCGCCGTCCGCCGCCCCTCCTTGGGCCCGTGCTTCTCTTGCTGCCTCGCGTCTCTCTCTTGCTGCCATTGCCGCTCTTCTATTGTTGCTGCGTTGCTGTGCTTTGTAGCTGTCCAACTCTGAGATCTTTGCTGAGTTTCTTCGCATTCAGTATACTCTTTCCATTATTACATATTTGTGTTCTACTGCCTTATCATCTAGTATATTATCTGATTTGCCTGTCGTCCACAAAAATAATTGAGATTGAGTGTTCCACATGCCTGAATATAGTACGAATCAATATTGAACCTATTACTTGCTAAACGCATAGGGATTTAATTATTGATTGTAGGGTTGAATTATTAATTGGGATTGTTAACGTAATTCAGTTCTTGAAAATCCATCCAACCAATTAATTGTTTAAAATTCCGAACTTTGATCCGCTCTTACATGTTGGTAAAATTAACCCATTAAGATTCTTGGAAATTCTCTATTTTAGGGTTGGTTTTACATCACCCACGAGTCCTTGTCATGGTAAACCTGACGATCCAGGTCACCTAAAAACATAAGAATGCCCAACTTGATTCCAAGTACTTATCTTAATTGGCGGACTGAGATGGTCTTCTTCAAGTTGTCCATTTGAATATTGCTGGCTTTATTGTTATTGAGTCTATAGGTCATAGCCATCAGTACGCATCTTCTGCCATTCCTCCTTTATAGTGGCTACTGGATAGCCTCCTAGGGGAAACAACTTTTAAAAAAAGAGAAACATAAACAAGATATCAATTAAATCTATCAGTGCAATTTGTAGTTATGGAAGTATGGATTATATAGTTCTAATGGTTGATCTTTGATTTATCTTAGGAATCCCCAAAAGATGAACATGGTATTCTTAAAGCTGTTCAGAATGTGCATGCTATTATTGATAAAGAGGTTTCTGCTGGCATAAGTCCTGAAAATATATTCGTCTGTGGATTTAGCCAAGGAGGTTTGCAATCTCTATTAGCTTTTTTGTTCATCAACCACCCACCCATCACCCCCTCCTCTTTCTGATATTAGGTTTTGCAGGTGCTCTCACCTTGGCAAGTGTTTTGCTCTATCCAAAAACTTTAGGGGGTGGTGCAGTTTTTAGTGGATGGGTTCCTTTTAATTCGTCAATCGTAGAACACATTTCTCCTGAAGCAAGAAAGGTAAGTTAATTATTGGAAGCAAGTGCATATCTCCTGTTTTAATCAATTATTTATTTTAACTTAGGTTCCTACAAGTATTGTTAACTAATGCTTATTTGATTATCATACTCTCGATGTATTCAAACTTACTGTAAGTCACTCTAAAATTAGGATGTTTATGCAATGAACACTATTTAATAGCATGTAAGTTGATGTGTTTTTCCATTAAGCACATTTATTTACTTCAGTGTATAATAATTATTCTCAACTTCCTATATTGCTTAAAATCAATCCTGGAAATAGAGATGAACAGTACAGGTGTTAGAGGCCACGTGCAAACAATAGTAGACTACATTTTTCTAGTTAGAATTATAATGATAGTGATCTAGATTCTGAAATCCCACTGCAGAACAGAGGTTGCTCTCTCAGTCAATTAATCTAATGTACATACCAACCTCAAATTAATCTATATACAATGTATGTGGAACACACTTTTACTGGAAAACTGAAGGTGATTCTTGGTCAAAATCGATTGTTTGTGACAACGAACTGTTGTTGTCAGGTGGGATTATACGATGAATCACAGTTGGTGTATTCTTCTTGATGAGATAATTGTATGGTTGACTGCTAATTGCTAGATATAAATAACTAATAATACAGTAAATATGAAAGAAGATATTAAATATTTCTTTGTATAACTGACTGGGAGGGACTCCCTGAACAAGTGAACAGAAGTTGTCTATAGTTTTCCATTAACTGATGAATAAATTCAATGGAAGGCAGTTGATTAGTTGATATGGGAATCCTCTTGGAAGACAATGAGACTAGCGAGGAAGAATATAGTTAGATCAGGAGGTAGGTGAAAAGAACTATGGGAAATGATTTTACTGTCTGACGTGACATTAATGAACTATATAGTGAGTTAGTACTGAGACGTAATAGAGAATTGTGTGGCTTATTATTCAGACCGAGAGTGCACACAGTTCTTCGCTTTTGGTCAAGGGACACAAGTGAGGTGGCAACGTTCTAATTACCAGTGCGGGATGCAATAAGTGACCAGTTGTAGTCATGTGATATGATGAATATCCTTTGCTTTCATCCCGCCTTTTCTCTTACTTTTTTTATTCTGAAACAACATTAGGTAGTAAGAAATTTTTTAATTAAATACATTATGGTAGAGAGTGATATTGATTTTGAAATTCCACTTTAAAGCAGAGGTTAGTACTCTCTCTCTCTCCATTTGCTTCGTCCCACTTTTTCTCTTCTTTTTATTATGAAATAGCATTAGGTAGTAAGAAAATTCTCTCTCTCTCTCTCTCTCTCTCTCACACACACACACACACACACACAATTTTTGTGAAACATCATTAACTAGTAAGAAAATTTGAATTTAGTGTTGTGGTAAAGATAATGATCTTGATTTTGAAATTCCACCTTAAACCACAGGTTAGTACTCTCTCTCTCACACACAAACGGGTGCACCCAAACCCAAAATAGAACTAGGTAGTTAGAGAATTTTAATTTAGGATGACATCATAAAATAATAATCTTGAAATCCCACCCCAAAACGGAAGTTTGTAGCACTCGCTCACACAATTTTTGTTACATAGTGGTGGGTAGTAAGAAAATTTGAGTTTATTACTGTATGTTAAGATAATGATTTTGATTTTGAAATTTCACCTTAAAACAGAGGTTACTACTCTCTCACACACAATTCTTGTGAAATATAATTGTGTAGTTAGAGAATTTTAGTTTAGCATGGCATGGGAAGATTAATATTGACTAATCTTGATCTTGAGATCCCACCTCAAAACAAAGATTTCTACTATTAATATATGTATACTCTCTAGTATGTGTATGATACGTGCTTATTCCATCTTGTATAGACTCATATATATAGTTGGATTCCATGCCCTAATAGATAGGATTTACATTTTCTTTATTCCCTCACTCTATCTTGGTACCAGAGCCACTTTGTTCTTGATCCTCAAATCCAAAATAGAGAAATCCAAACCTAAACCTTTTATTTTATATTTTGAAATCACACCCAAAATCAAAATTCAAATCCGAATCCCAAACCAGCCCCCCACAAAAATCCGGATCCTAAATCCAAACCACATCCCGATCACAACCTGCTTCCAAATCCAAATCCCCATATCGCAACTTCTCCTGACCACAATCCTGCGCTCCCGATCTCAACTTCTCCCGAACCCAGATTTTGCTATTCCAACTTCAAAACTACCAACGTTGCTCTCTTGCACTGCTTGTCGCCAACTCTCCGAGTGTCCTCATCGTCGTCGACGTTAGCCAGGTTTATCAGCACAACTCTTGCGCCACTCCGTCGACCTCCGTGCTCCGGCCCCTGCGCCACAACAACCGCTGCTGGGGTTTTTGTCCAAACCCTGGCCCTGCTCTCTATTTCGGCCTCCAGCCCGTAGCAAACTTGACCCGGTCCAACCACCCCGCGTCCACTGCTGCGCCTGCCTTAACCAAACTGAACCTGGTTCGGTCCAGATGTCAGTTCCAAACATGACCAGACTAGACTGAACCTGATCTGATTTAGATTTTAGATCCAAACTAAACCCAAACTAGATCAAACCCAACTCCCGAGTCCCGATAATGGCTTTCACTTCATCTCCCTCGTTTATCCAGTCCATTCCACTACACCCAAAAAATTATCGAGCCCAAAAAATTATCAAACTTAGCCTCTCCACATGCTTGTGCTCATACGAGCTCATGGCCTTGCTCATCATCTTCGGATGACTCACTATCGACGACCCCACCATACACATCTCTTACTACTTCAGACTCTACAATTACCTTTTCCGCTGCATCTGCGCAAACTCTTAAAGAGCGAAAAGCTCTAGATTCTTGAGTACATGATATTATTTGTTATTCAACTGAGGTCTCCATCTGTCATCAAATTGCTATTCTTCTGTCCGCAAAGGCTATTTGGACCCATCTTCGAGATATTTATGAGCACTCTAGTTATGCTCGTGGGTATGCCTTCAATCAGGGTGATCAATCTGTATCGGATTTCTTTGCTTCTCTTTAGAACCTTTGACAACAAATTGATGAAATTAAGGAGCCATGTAAGGAGAAGAAGTGTGTAGCATCACTTAATCTAAAACGTCTTTATGAGTTTTTGATGAGGCTTCATCCAAAGTTCACAGTTGTTCACAGTCTGCTTATGTCTCGTGAGACAGTGCCTACCTTGAAACATGTCAAATCAGCTGTGTTAGTCGAGGATACCAATCTACGGATCACTGCTCTTCTTCCTACATCACAGTCTACTTCTATGTTAGCTGTCACACCAATTGTCCCTCCACAACCATCTTTACAAAGTAGTTCTTCTTCTGCTCCATTTTCTTTTCATCCAATGAAGCCAAAGAAATAATGTAACTATTGTCACCTTTATGGCACACCATAGATCAGTGTCGCAAACGTTTGCGCTTGAATTAGAGACCTCCTGTAGTTGCTCCTGTTGAGAACTCTAATGCTTATTCTCCTGACCAGCTCAGTCAGCTCATATCCCAGCAACTCAGTCGTCAGCTCCATCAGATGGGCATCACTGCTCCCACTGTCTCTTCTTCTTTTGTTACTCAAACTCATCCGCCACAAGCCATGAGTGCCACCACTCCTACCTCGTCCTCACATCCTATATGGTTGCTTGACTCAGGTGCTTCCTATCACATGACCTTTGATGTTTCTATTCTTCATAATTGTTCTTCTTTATCTTTTAATTCTATGCGTACTGCCTCTGGAGATCTCTATATTTTCCAACAAGGGGATTTCTCATCTCCAACATTCTCTATTCCCTCAGTCCTTCATGTTGCTAATTTATTTATAGACTTAATTTCGGTTGGACAAATTGCCGATCACAATTGCACCATAACATTTGATTCTCCTTATCTCATACATTATCACATGACGGGGGCACTACTTGGGGCCGACCGTAGGCATGTTGGTACCTATATCGTGGATCACTTGTCAGTATTTTAAATTCTAGCCGATATGGCCGAAATTTCGGCTAGTTTGCCAATGCGAAATCACGAATTTTATATTCGACACCGTTTTGGACCGAAATGTGTAGATTTCAGCCGAAATTTCCAAAATATCGGCCGAAATAGACACTAATGGTATTGTGAATATATAACTTTTTTTGTTTTCTTTTTTGCATACAAGTCGTTCAATATACGACCTTAAGTTAAAATGTGAGGATTTCATCTCTCTATTGTTTGTGTATATACAAGTAAGTTTATTAATTTTTCTAATCAATGCAAATTCAATTTAGTTATATAATTATATTACATTCTCTTTTATATTGTTGTTAAATTATGTGAATATTTATCATGATTGATTCATGTCATTAGTTACATTATACAATATTTTATATGATAAATAACATGTAGAACATATAATATATTTTTTAGTAACAAAAAATATATATTTAGTGCCCGAAATGAACATCCGAGATGATTACATTTTTTCGAGATCTCCGATATCTCTGATTCGAAACGAAACATCTCTAGCCGAGACGAGTCCGAAATCCGAGATTTAAAACCTTGTCACTTGCACATCCTAATTGCCAAAGCCTTAAGTTCTACTGTTCCTAACATGAGTGTTTGGCATTAGCATTTATGTCATCCTTGTTTTTCCAGATTATCCTCTTTATTCAGTCAGGTGTCTTAGGTAATATATCTAAGCATTGTACTCCTAACCTTCTTGTCTGTCTGGATTGTTATCTCGGTAAACAAACTTAGTTATCTTATCCTTTGAGTAAAAGTTGTAGTTCTGCCTTGTTTGAGCTTGTGCATTCTGATGTTTAAGGGTCTTCTCCTCATGTATCCAAATCATGCTATGAATATTATGTTGATTTCATTGATGATCACTCTCATTTTGCATGGATTTATTTCATGCACTGTCATAGTCAATTTTTTAGTATTTACAAAATTGGTCATAATAATTGCTACACAGTACAATCTTAAGATCAAAACCTTTCGGTCCAACTCTGGTGGAGAGTATGTCTACACAGTATAATTGCTATATTCTCAACTATCTTGTCCTGGTGCTCAAGCTCAAAATGGCATCGCCGAGTTGAAATATAGGCATATCATTGAAACCGCTAGGGCCTTGCTTCTTGCTGCCTTTATTCCTCCTCAGTTTTGGGCTGAAGCTGTTCTTACTGCTATCTGCTTAATTAATATCTAGCATTTTGAATGTCATTGGTGGCTATACTCATTTCTCTCGACTCAAGGGAAAAACCATTCTCTCGACTCAAGGGAAAAACCACCATAGTATAACTATCTGCAGATTTTTGGTTGTGTTTGTTATGTTCTCCTTCAACCACGTGAATGTAACAAATTATCTGAACAATCCGTTGAGTGTATTCCTTGGTTATGATCCTAAGAGAAAAGGCTATCATTGCTATGATCCCAAAGCAAGACATCTTTGTGTGTATCGTGGTGTTCACTTTGTAGAAGATCGATTCTACTTCAATAAATTTGACTCTCCTACATTTGATCCTCATTTTTTGGATTTTCTATATCTTTCTTCCACCTACCTTGATTCATCTCTAATGATTCTAGCACCGCCTCCTATCATGACCACACTCACACGAGCTGTCCTCCTCTGTGTCTGGTCCTCTACCATCTCCTTCCTTATCTCATCATCTTATTCAGCCACTTCTGCATCACGTTACTCATCGTGCTCGACCCATGACACATGAATCATCAATGCCTTAACCGGCTTCTACACTGCCTCCACTTGCTGCCCTTAAGCCTCGCCTTTGAGGTCCCACCGTCCTCTTTGGCTTACCTACCCATCCCTGGGTAATCCAGAGTTTGCTGTTTTTTTTTGTTGCTATTTGTTTTCAAATTGAACCTCAAAACTTCGAACAAGCATCACAAGTTCATGTTTGGCAACAAGCTGGCAAATGAGTTGGATAACTTGGATGCTTTAAGCAGAACATGCACCTTGGAATTTGTTCCATTTCCTTCAGGAGTACGACCGATTACATGCAAGTGGTTATAGAAGATCAAAAGCCGGTCTGATGACATTTTTGAGTGCTACACGGCTTGTCTTCTTGCACGAGGTTTTTAACAAAAATATAAGATTTATTATCAGGAGACTTTTGCTCCGTTGCACACATGACACCACCGTTAGAACTCTTGTTACTGTTGTTGCAACCCGTAACTGACATCTGTGGCAGTTGGGTGTGAAGAATGCTTTCTTGCTTGCTGAGTTTCGTGAAGAAGTTTATATGCTTCTTCCACCTGGACTATGTCATCACCCAAAAATTGTATGCCGTCTTCGACGTACACTCTATGGTCTCAAAGAGGCTCCACGGACTTGGTTTGAACGTTTTAGTTCCACAGTTCACTTTGCTGGCTTTTGTCAAAGTACCTATGATCCTGCTATGTTCATTCACTCCTTTGAAAAAGGTCACACAATTTTGTTGCTATATGTTGATATGATTCTTACTGGTGACAACAATGCCCATATTTAGACTGTGAAAACCTATCTGCATAATCAGTTTGTTGTGACTGATCTTGGCCTGCTACGGTATTTTCTTGGGATTGAAGTTACCGCTAGCGATCATGGTTATCTTCTTTCTCAATGAAAATATATCGCATTTCTTTTGGCCCCTGCAAATATCTTTGATACTCTTACTAAAACAACTCCTATAAAACTCAACTTGAAGCTTCGGGCAGCATATGAGATTCCTTTTCCTGGCCATACTCGATACCGACAGCTTGTGGGTAGTCTTGTCGATCTCACCATTATCCTACCAGATATTTCTTATGTGGTCCATGTTCTGAGCCAGTTTGTGTCTGCTCCTACATCTGTGCACTATGGTCATCTGCTTTGGGTGCTTCGTTGTCTTTGTGGAATGATCACTCGATCTCTATTCTTCTCCAAGTCCTCTCCACTAGCACGGAATGACTTTACTAATGCCACCTGGGCTAGTAATTTTGATGATAGGCAATCCATCACAGGCTATTGTGTCATTCTTGGAACTTATCTCATTTATTGGAAGTTCAAGAAGTAGACTATAGTCTCTCGTTCTAGTTCGGATGCTGAACTTCGTGCTCTTGCCGCAACCACAGCAAAAGTAGAATGGTTACGATGGTTACTGCAGGATTTTAGTATTGTTTTGAAGTCCACTCTCGTATTTTGTGACAATACTAGTATCATCATAATTGCCTTTGATCCGGTCAAGCATGATCTCACTAAACAAATTGATGCTGATGCTTTCTTCACTCTGGAACGCGTTCCTAGGATCATATCCCTTTATTATGTGCAATCTAAATCTCAATATGCGGATTTCTTTGTGAAATCTCAAACGAAGGTCCAACATCAGCCATTGCTTTTCAAACTCACTCTTGTTGATTAACCATGAGTTTGAGAGGGGTTGTTAATATATATATGTACTCTTTATTATGTGTATGACACGTGATAGATAAGATTTACACACACTCTCTCTCTCTCTGTATCTCTCTCACACAACTCTGTCACACAATTCTTTTGAAATATAATTGGTTAGTAAGATAAGTTTAGTTTAGTATGGCATGGTAAGATACTAATCTTGATTTTGAGATCCCACCTCAAAACAACGGTTTCTACTCTCTCTCTCTCTCTCACACACACACACACACACAAACACACACACAAAAGTAAATAGAACTCGCTTTTAACGGAAAGTAAAATCTCAACTTTGTTACACTGCTACCGGTCAAGAAAGTATAAGTTTGTAAATATATTTCATAACAATTTCGATATATATATTGAAATTAATTTTTACTTGGTATTTTAGTAAAATCACATTTAAGAAAACTCCAATATAAAAGATGGGCTCTCTCTCTCTCAAGACGATATCAAAGCAGGTGCATAACAGGAGCCTAAAAAATAAAAAGATCCAAGTCTTGTGTAACTCTAGATCCGGAGGCAACGGATTCACCGGCGGTCGCCGGTCAAAGTATCTAATATACAACATGAAAAATACCAGATAACCAAGCAACCTTTTTTTAATGGTAAACAACCGAGCAACTTTTGTGTCTTAAATAAACTTGAATGTTGCTCATTCTGTGTGTGTGTGTGTGTGTGTTTCGTGCCTTTTGTGAATTGTAAGACCATTTAATCCCTCAGGGCATAATGGTTATTCAAATTCTATGTGATAAATGGATTTAATAGGTATGTGCAATACACGTGTTTGCAAACAGAGATTGTCCAAGCACATCACTTTCCCATTATAGAGTAGTAGTCTTAGATGATATATTTAGTTGTAGACTGCTATTCATCTTGATGAGAAAAATGTATTGTTAATTGTTAAATTCTAATTCAGTTGCAGTATTATTAAATCAGTGTAAGACTCTTTGGCTAAATACAACTTTACAAAACTTCTTGGAACCTTAAAACTTGGGTTTCAAGTAGTTTTTTGAAGCCCATAGTTAACTTTGTTTGGATCTCTATAACCTTGATGATTTCACTCTATAACCTTGATGGATGAAATCATCAGAGATCAAATAAATTTTAGTTTCAAGATTTGATGGATGGGCTGTAGGGACTTCTAGTCCTTTTAAACAATAATAGATCATGGCGTTTCTTGGGAGAAAAAAGTGAAAACCAGTTCATGAAACCATTGTGTGTGCACATGGCCCACCATTTCTGACACTTGGTGAAACTTAATTTCATGAAGTTTCATGGGAAAAAACACTAGAACTTTCTTCATGATACTTGGGTTTGATGGAGTTTCATGGTTTCAACTTGGGTTTCATGTAGCCGAAACTTCAAAATGGTAGGTCTTGTATGTACACTGGATTTTTGATGATGTGCATTTATTTTTCCCACATGTAATCCAATGAAACATCATTCTCTTATTTTAATGGGATAAAAGTCCCCAATCCCCCCCTGGATGTCCAATACTAATATTTTGTCTTCGGTTTGGTGGGTTCCATCATTTAAGATTTGAGTTCCAATTTTACTACCCAAAAATAAGACATTCAAGAGTTGTCATGATTCATGAATTGTGACTTGAGTTTCATGATTGTTCGAGGTTAGCAGGTTTATTTTAGTGAAAATGTCCTTTCTTTAATTCATCTTCAACACATATGTTCTTTACTTGTTAGCCTGCATCATTTAGAACTTTCCTCAATTCAGGAACCAGGAGTCGTCATTTTCCTTTCAGTTACTCTTAAAAGTAGCTACTTCAGCTTCAGTATCACTAATTTTGGATATTCTTTTTTCAACTCATCAAATGAATGCTATGTTCTTTTGGAGACCCTAGCTATTCTAATAAAATGGTGTTGTGATTTCTTGCAGACACCTATTTTGTGGTCTCACGGAATTGCTGACAGAACAGTGTTGTTTGAAGCCGGACAAGCTGGGCCTCCATTTCTAGAAAAGGCTGGCATGCATTGTGAATTTAAGGTAATGGTTTTGTTATTCTCTCCATTCTTTTGTTCGACAAATAAGGTTTTTAACTAGCTTAGAAACTGTACCTCTTAGGCATCACAACTGATATTTGTAAGTACATAGTTTTCTACTTCATTCGACTTTGGTCATACTTAGGTTTGTAATTTTTTTGGTACTTTCATTTAATATTTTCTGATATTTGTGAGCTACATACTTTTATACTCCATTAGATATCAATCATACTCAGGTCTATACAATTTTCTGGGATTCTATTTATTTATACATCCCCAAAATACTTTGTATTCTGATCTATAACCCAAATAAAATTGACATTATACTACAGTCAAATGCCACAAGAAATTGTTAATCAAATTAAATTGATATTGTCATAACCCCATAAGACTATAATAATAGTTACTTTAGAGTGTCTTTGTTAAAATTTGATGTTTTTTAGATGTCTCAATTTTGAGGGGATTTAATAGTAAATTAAGAAAATTTTCTCACGAGCAATATATATAACAAATTAACCTCTTTTTTGATCTCTTGTAGGCTTATCCAGATCTTGGTCATTCCATAAACAATGAGGAGTTGAGATCACTGGAGTCATGGATTAAGTCTCATCTGAAGAGCTCTTCATGAAGATCATCACTATTCTTGTCATCAACAATTTGGCTTATATAATACAAATTAATAATTGTGGTTAGTTTGCGGAAGATTACCACCAAACTCGTATATTTACAAACTATTCTTTGGCAATTCTGCTTTATCATTTGTATCAGGCAGAATGCAGGAATCAAATTACTTTGATGAAAGTAGTAGGTTTTATCAATTGAAAGCCTGGCACTTGTTATGATTTCAACACCATTTTCACCCTGTGTTTGCCAGCCATTTTCCATTTTTTTAAAGGTAATGCTACACCCACCACCAATTTCAGTACTATTCTCTTCACTTTCTTAGGTGCCACACTTCAATTGGAGAGTTCTACCACCAACTCCCCTCCTATTCTATTCTCCAATAGAACTGTGCGTGCCATCTAAGGTAGTGAAGAAATTGATAGTGAAATTGGTAGTGGGTATGACATTACCCTTTTTTAACGGTGTAATCTACTCTACACTGCATGGCACGATACTAGTCATGAAATTCATGAGCAGAGTGACTTACATTTTAACAATGCTATATGACAGTGACTGATTCACCTCAGCTTTCGGTACAATAATTTGAATTCATGTTCAAAAAGGATGTTGGTGGTCTTCCTATCTCCAACTCCTTCCTTCACTAATTTTATCATGGGATTCTCAGGGTATACTGAGAAAGTCGAATTGTTAATTTCTGTTGTTTGGCTGGGATTGCTCACTTCAATTGCAACATGCATGACTAGTTTGGAATCTTTGTGATCACATCAACTGCATTTCTCAGCAACAGGGGACATTGAAGAAACGGTCGTTTTCTGTAAAGGTTTTGGTCCTTTTGGATGACTGTTATGAATTATGGACAGGATATTGCAATATTATTCAAAAAATGGCACAAATTTGTTGGTGCATATAGCTTCTTAATCAGGTAACCAACCTCAAAATTATCCATCAGTGAGCGACTGTGTCGCTTATGCAGATATATGAATTAATAATGCTCACTATTTTAGTTTAGCTTCTAGCTATGTATATTCGGTTAGTTGTTGAATTGCATGCCCCATCACAAGAACAGAAAAGATTATCTTGTTCTATATATCTTATTTTGAGTATGAAGGTGGGGCAATTCTACCCACTTTCTAATATCTATATAATAAAACACAAAGAAAGCTATTAAGTGGCTCACCTTCAATTGAAACTAAGTCAATGGTCTAGATTAATCCTTCCAAAACATATGTTCCCTCCAAAAAAAATTTCCTACAAAACTAAAAATCTCATTACTTTATTACTATCTCTCTATTCTCTCTTCACTTTTTTATATTTCTCTTTCTCTATCTTTCTCTCTCTCTCTATTTACTTAGAAATTTAGATTTTCAGATTTCAGGTTTGTAAATTTTTCATATTTTAAAAGTTTTTTTATTGCTCATATTACATTGAAAATAGCAATTATCTCTTTAACAGTTAAATTTTATCATTTTCCACCCTCAAAGTTCTAAGAAGTTTGATTTTATATCCCATTTATAATAATTTTTCAACATATATTAATGGAAACATGGACTTTCATTTACAACTAATTATTGTCATACAATTCAAACTTGAGCTACATAATTGTTGTTATACTGTCTACAAGATTTTTCGTCTGCTGTATCGTTCCGAAGATGTGCCGTAGGCACGTGCCACGGGCAAATCTAGTATCATATATGGAGAAACTTTAATTAGATATAGTTCTTGTTACGGCTTGAACTTGTAATCACTCATTCACAAAAGAAAGGATTTAGAGAGAAGGAAATAACACTCCAACAGTTTTGTATATTATTATGGAAAAAAGATGCAGGATGAGGAATCGAAAGAGAGTAAATATTTAACTTGAAGACTAGATAGAACCTTGTCAGTATCTCTCAAATGTTAATGGTTCTTTCATTAGTTATCTTATATACCCAGAAAACAAAGAATCTTTTATTGCCTATTAATTCTTTTTTTTTTTTTTGAGGGAAAAGGTGGAATAACGCCACCCTGTTTCATTAATAAGAAATTAATAAACAACCCCGACCAATCGGGAATACAAAAGAGCACTGCAGGAAATAAAACATAACCCCCAACAAAACCCTGGGGGGTGGGTTACATCATCCAATAGGTAACCAAAATACAAGAAACAACTGCCTGAGACAAAATATATAAAAATAGAATGTGCCTCTGCTGACAAACTGGACGGATGCCTACACCTTACTCCAGGGTCGGCCCGAACTCGACCTCCTCATCGTCAAATTCATCCACCTGAAACACCCTTGCAATCCTCCCTCTCGCTCCTGGGGCAGCAGCTGTAGCCCAAAATGAAATCAGATGCATGATATGAGTAAGGTTACTAGAAATAGAGTTACATGAAGCACGAAAATAAAATTTGTTTCTATCTAGCCATAACACCCATGTGGTAGCCGCAATCGCAATAAACCATGCATCTTTCATATCGTGGCGGGTTGATGCAAACCTGGGACCAACCCATAATTCCTCATAGTCTGTAGGGTAGTCATCTGTTCCTAGGGCTCTAAGCACCTCAACCAAGACAGCCTTGCTTCTTGTGCAGTGAAGAAATAGGTGGTTCAGATCCTCAACGTGAGCATTGCAGAACCCACAGTTGGTTGCCGTGAGAGGTTGCCTCTTGGCTAGGTTTTCTCTAGTGAGAATGGCATTGTTGAGAACAAGCCAGAGGAAAACTCTAATTTTTAGAGGGGTTTTTGCCTTCCATAATACCGTTGCCCAATTTGGACTGCATCCCCGGTAGTGAAGCCTTTGGTAAAGTGATCTGACCGAGAACACTCCCTTGTTCTCGAGTCCCCACCGCATGTGATCTGGGCCTTGGGCACAAGACACCCCGGACTGGCCGATGTGCGTTTGTAACTCCTGCATTTGCTGACGCAAGCCTGGTGAAAGAATTCCTTGGAACGGCGGTCTCCAAGTCCCCCTTTTCCAGGCTTCTGCCACCGAGATATTTGGTCTAGTCGTCTTAACATAAAGCTCTGGAAAACACTCTTGGAGATTATGGGGCCCACACCATTTGTTCCACCAAAACCTGGTGGATCGACCATTACCAATCAAAGATGAGACAGCTGAGTTGAAAGGTCCGCTGGCTTTGGCTACTCCTTTCCAGAAGCGAGAGGCTTTAGAGCCAACTCGAAAGCCCAACCTTCTTGTCCCTTTTCCTCTGAGGTAAGGTTGAATAAAGTCCTGCCATCCTTCCCCACCGTTATGGAACACCTTCCACCACCACTTTCCCAGGAGGGCCAGGTTCATGTCCCTGAGGTCAATGATGCCCAGCCCTCCATGCCTCTTCTTCATGCATGCGATATTCCATTTGATAAGGTGGTAGCCTCCCTTATTTGAATCTGCGCCTTTCCAAAGGAATCGTTTCCTAATTCTGTCGATCCTTTGGATCACCCATACTGGGAGTTCAAAAAAGGACATGTAGTATATGGGTAAATTGGACAACACCGCGTTGATGAGTACCACCCTGCCCCCCAGAGAGAGTGACTTTCCTTTCCATCCAGACAGTCTGTCCTCCACCCTGTCTATGATAGGCAGCCAGTCGGCCTTAGTGAGCCTCCCTGGACGTAGCGGGAGCCCTAGGTATTTGATTGGGAAATCTTCAATCGCGCAGTTGAGGATGGTGGCATGTTCCCGGGTTTCAGCTTCTGAAAGTGAGATTGGAACTAGCGCGCTCTTATGAAAATTAATTCTAAGGCCTGACCAGGCTTCAAAGCAGTATAGGACCCCTTTAAAACAAATAGTTTCCGCTCTAGTCCCATTACCAAAGATTAATGTGTCGTCAGCATATTGAAGGATCGTGCACCCCTGATTAGAGGTGTTGCTAGCCACGGGAGTAATCCATCCTTTCCTTTGACATTTACTTAGCATTCCTCTAAGCACATCCGCTACAATAGTGAAGAGAAGTGGGGATAGCGGGTCCCCCTGCCGAAGGCCCTTCTTGCAGGGGAACGATGGCCCTGGCCTCCCGTTCACTGAAATTGCCGTCTTGCTAGATAGTAGACACTGTTTGATCCATCTTAGCCATTTGTCCCCAAAGCCTCTCCCTCTGAGGGCCTCTAGCAGACAATCCCAGTCAACGGAGTCGTATGCCTTCTCAAAGTTCAGCTTGAGGAGAAAATTCTTGGAATTGCTCTTATGGCAGTGGTGGATAGCTTGTTCAGCCGTGGCCACACAGTCAAGGATACATCTGCCCTTAATGAAACCCGTCTGTGTTTTACTGATAAGATTGTCCATAATGCTTCCCAATCGGATAGCAAGGACCTTAGTGATGATCTTAGCCGAGCAGTTAATCAGGCTAATTGGTCTAAAATCCCCGACACACTTAGAGTCCTCTCGTTTGGGGATCAACACCACTTCAGCAAAGTTGAACATTCCCAGCCTGAGGTTATTGTGATAAAATTCCAGCATAACATCCATAAATTCCCCTTTAATCTCTTCCCAGAACACTTGGAAGAACATCATAGGAAAACCGTCTGGGCCAGGCGATTTGTCCGCTCCCATCTGGTTGATGGCCGTTTTGATCTCCTCTTCCGTGAAAGGTACCTCCAGGATAGAAAGGTCTTGACCTGGCACATTCTGACACTCCTGCCAGAAGACCTCACTCATTGGGACCCTAAAGTCATTCTTCCTCCCAAAGAGACCTTTATAGAAAGTCTGAAATGTAGTGGCAATCACCTTTTCGTCCTGCGAAGTTCCATTAGCTGTCTGAATAGATTGAATAAGATTGGATCTCCTTCTCGTATTGCCTATTAATTCTTAAAGACTTATCATATGCATAGCATAACAAAAACTTACACATCATTCATAAATTTCCACTAATTTAAGACCTTACCTTGAAATCAGCTTTCACACAATATATACATTTATTTATCTTTGAAGCTACAATTACTTTAACAACTACACATACAATGACATATTGGCATTGATATTTTACATTAAAAAAGGATGATATGTCTATCTATGTCTAACAAATAAGGTAACCAAATATCAACAAATTGACAATACACATTGGTAAAAAAGCAATGATCATATCATGTATGTATATAAAACAATTAAATTAACTATTGATTTTGCTCTCTTAGGAACTCAGCCAAGCTAGTATTGAGCGCAAGATTGGCCATCCAATGGTGTCAGGGACGCCGGTCCCAGCGTCGCCGGAGTGATCTGCAGAGTAGTCGTCGTCATCATCCTGCGCCATCTGGGTCGGCAGTCATCTGTTATTTGTTTGGTTCGTGTCTGTTTGCTTGTTTGTGTTGTTTGTGTCTGTTTATTTGTTTTACGTGCATTGTGCACTTAATTGAATAGGTAGAAATAGTGTGCTTTGCACGTGTCTTGTAATTGGGATGTCCTATAAGTCCCAACCTGTAATACTTTTTTGGATCATCAATGAAAAATCAAACTAGTTCTCTTCCCCAAATCTCTAATTTCTTTCCCAAATCCTCTCTTTCTCAACCCTAGTTCTTCCAACCTTCCCTCTAATGGCTACTTTCAGCACCGTCAGGAAACGAATCCCTGACAAAGTGGTATCAGAGCCAACCTTCACCGGAGGCATGTCGACGGTGAGGATAGGAATCCGATCCATGAATGAGGGGATGCGAGCGATGAATCTGCAATCGAAATTGATGGAGAAACAACTCGATTCACTCCATGAAAGATTTGAGGCGTTGGCGACCCAAATGGAAGAGAGACTTGAGGTAATGTCAACAAGAATGGAGGTGATGTTGTTCTCAGTGCAGCAACCATTTTCTCATCAAATTCAGCAATCAATCTCTCAATCGACTCCTCATCTAAACCCATCGATTAAGGTATCATACCCTAATTTCACTCCTTTCAATTCTAGAGTTTTGAGTGATAAGAGAATTCGAAGAAGTGAGAAGTCGGAGGAAGCTCAAAAGATTGATAATCTGGGAGATGGCGATGAAGACAATGGCAGTGATGATGAGTACCACTACAATTGGTGTTGGAGTTTTTGCTCTTGTAAAAGATACCATTGCAACAAATTGTTTGATTACGATTTGTGTTGTGATTGTTTTGTTACAATAGATTTGAAGTGGGATTGACTCCATTAGATTTCATCTTTATAGAAGATAATGGAAGAGCTAACAAATTGATTGTTGTAGATGAAGTAAATGTGATTGATGTTGTTTCTTGTGGAAAGAATAAGGATGGAGTAGTTTTTGATAGTTTGATGAATCTTGAAGTGGAAGATTATAGTGGAGAGAAGCCGTCGAATGTGTTTGAAGAAATGCATGAACAAGAAAATGAGGAGGAGCTTATGATTGAAGTTTCCACAATCTTTGCTTCAATTCCTAATCATCTGCCAAGTGTTTGCAGTAATGTCTCAAAGGCATTTGTTCCTTATCTTGAACTCCGATTGAGTGTTCGACGGAAAGTCAAAAAGACGAAGTTGAATGTTCTGATGTTGGATCTCAAGGCTATAATTGGCAATGCCAAATTGGTGCTCAATGGATGGCCTCCACCTATGAAAAGAATTGTTGCTTGTAGAGTATTTGGAAAACTTGCTTTCTTGACGTTAAGAGACGACTTGGGGACAATCCAGCTTTCCTGTGAGAAAGAAGGCCTTGTAGAGAATCAGTTTGAACAGTCGAAGACAGATGTCTACACTGGTGAATGGCAACTCATGTGTATACATTCGACAAAAGCCCAACAGATAATTGAGTTAAAGAGTCTACAATGCCGAATTGATGAGCTACTTCCCTCTAGTGAGGAAACTGTGCTTCACTACGATGAGTGGAAACCCTTGTTATATCATGGGATCAACTTGACTGAGGGTATGTCTCACTATGGTCCAAGGGTTATAGTACGCAGCATTAAGCCAATCAAAGGTTTAAAGATAAGCAGAGCTTCTGTAGCTTACTCTCTACTGCTTGTAGGTGCAACTCATCAGCTATTCATGTTTGAACCTTCCTTCATAGCCAGCTCTGCAGTTTTCTTGCCTTGCAATCCAGCAGTTGGTGGTCCAGCAAAATCTCAGCTGGTTCACGAAGTAGATTCCCTCGGTGGTGAGATTGGAAAAATTGCTCATAGATGTTACTTACAGAAACGTGTTTTAAATTCTTCAAAAGGGCCCGCTGTTCGTGCATTGCGTGCTCAGACGGATAAGAGAGAATATGCCATGGAAATGAAGAAAATTATTGAGAGCACTCCAAATCTTTTCATCAGAGAGGCCATGGTTACTGAGATAATGGTGGGCAATAATGACAACATTGAAGGTGTTAATACTTTTTTCGGCATGAATTTCTATGCTCCGTCTGTTGTACTTACCACTGGTATTTTTATGAGCGGTAAAATTTGGGTTGGTAGAACATCAATGCCTACTGGACGAGCGGAGGAATCAGCTTCTCAAGGATTGACTGAAAGCTTGCAGGGTATGGGGTTTGAAACTGATTGCCTGAAAATGGGAACTCCAGCACGTGTTGACTACCGCACTGTTGACTTTTCTGGTTTGGAACCACAACATGAAGATGAGGAGGTAGGCTGGTTTAGCTTTGACCCTGAATTCCACATAGAAAGAGATCAAATGTGTTGTTACTTGACACGTACAACTGAAGATACACACCAGCTTATTAGAGACAACTTGCATGAAACACCGACATATGGTGGTTGGGTGGAAGCAAGGGGGCCAAGGTATTGCCCTTCAATTGAAGACAAGATAGTGAGGTTTAAAGATAAAGAGTCACACCAGATTTTTCTTGAACCTGAGGGGCGCAATGTTCCTGAGTTACACGTGCAGGGATTTTCAACAGGTTTACCTAAGAGATTGCAATTAGCACTCTTGCAAACATTACCTGGACTAGAAAATTGTCAGATGCTTAGACCTGCTTACGCTGTGGAATATGACTATTTGCCGGCATATCAGTGCTCTAGATCTCTGATGACAAAGAAGTTGAAGGATTATTTTTCTCAGGTCAAATTAATGGAACAACAGGTTATGAGGAAGCTGCAGCTCAGGATCTCATCTATGGAATTAATGCTTCAAGGCATTCAGAGGGTAAATCTGTTATCATACTTGAAAGAGAAGGCATTTATATTGGCACTCTGATCGATGATATTATTACAAAAGATCTACGTGTTATTTTGTTGATGAAGCTAGCTATTACACTGTTACAGTGAATGATTATGGTACAGATTGGGTTTTTCTTTTTTTGCTAGAAAGAAGCTGACTCATCAATACCCCTGCAGTAAGAGTAACAAGTTTCATATATTATGGCATATCTGTGGCAGTTTTGAGAGGTTTCGAGTGTTGTTGGCAGGGAGAATTTCTGAGTGTGAGCTTGGGGACAAGCTCATTTTTAAGGGGGGTGGAATTGTCAGGGACGCCGGCAGTCCCAGCGTCGCCAGAGTGGTCTGCAGAGTAGTCGTCGTCATCATCCTGCGCCATCTGGGTCGACAGTCATCTGTTGTTTGTTTGGTTCGTGTCTGTTTGCTTGTTTGTGTTGTTTGTGTCTGTTTGTTTGTTTTACGTGCATTGTGCACTTAATTGAATAGGTAGAAATAGTGTGTTTTGCACGTGTCTTGTAATTGGGATGTCCTATAAGTCCCAACCTGTAATACTTTTTTGGATCATCAATGAAAAACCAATCTAGTTCTCTTCCCCAAATCTCTAATTTCTTCCCCAAATCCTCTCTTTCTCAACCTAGTTCTTCCAACATTTCCTCTAATGGCTACTTTCAGCACTGTCAGGAAACGAATCCCTGACAAATGGTTCACCTTTCCCCTTGGGTGGAACGAATCCCAGAACAAGTATTTGTTCGCATCAGGACTCTTCGTGTGAGGATCCCGTTGGTTGCAAAGATAACCCCATCTCAAACTTGTCCGTTGCGCACTCGGATTCTCCTAACCTGTAGCATCAAATCAATAATCAAACACACAATTACTTACCATCCAGTATCAACTACGTCTCGATGTTGGCTGTGATTTACTTATAAAGTCATGACAAGAAGAAATATAGTATTCTGTTAGAAGGTACATTAACATTTGTAGATATAATATCGTAGTCCTAAGTTAGAGAGAAATTAGTTTTAGAGATGTCTTCGATCAAGTTGAAGTCCTAGCTCATCTGCCTGGTTATTGATTATAACACCAAATTAAGTACTCGATCTTAGATTGACATGCATAAAATAATGATCGTGGTTTCAGTTTTGACTGCAGGCATAATCAATTACTCAGCACATATAATGTTCTCGATTGGTAAAATGGGATAGAGTATGCAAAAGAAAAAAATTCGGGGGGTTAGGGATTCTCAACTTGAGGGATATGAATAAGGCTCTGCTCTGCAAATGGTGGTGGAAGATGAGGAGGAGACGCAATCATTGGTGGTGCAAATCCTTTTAACGGTATAGAGGGAGGAAAAAGTACCGTTTCGGAAAAAAGTCCGCTTTCGGGAAATATTCGGCTTTATGGAAAGGAGTAGCTAAGGTAGGCTTGTTGTACCATGCACATACGAGATGCAGGATCAGGAATGGGAAGGGCACAAGATTCTGGAAGGACAGGTGGTGCGGGGATATTAACCTGATGAACCTGTTCCCCGGAGCAGCTGTGGCTACAATTAATACCGACACGGTTGTGGCGGATGTGTGGCGCAACAATAGACTCGAATTGATAGTTAAGGGTCAAATTTCGCAGACTGGGCTACTAGAGTTCACTAACCTTAATAAATTCATCACAGATGTAGGAAGTCACGTCAGTAAGGATGAAGATAGCAGAGAGTGGATATTGGGCAGTTCGGGTGACTTTACGGTATCTTCGATGTATCAGCGCATTAACGATGGTAGGTTGCGTAGTAAGGACGCAGAGATAATTTGGAAGCTGTCTGTTCCATTGAGGGTTAAAATTTTTGCATGGTTAGTTATGAACGATGCGATTTTAACGAAGATTAACCTGCAGAAAAGGAAGTTAGTGATTGACGTGATATGCGGGGATTGCGAGAGTGATGACGAAGATATTAACCACCTGTTTTTCGAGTGTTCTAAGTCTAAGCTAGCTTGGGAGAATATATGTCTTCGATTTGGGAGTTTTCATAGACCCAGGTCCAGTGCAGAGGTCTGGAGATGTTGTTGGGTAGAGTTAGCTAGTAATCAAGAGAGAGAGGAGTGGGGTACTTTAGCATCAGCAACCATGTGGAGCATATGGTTGAGTCAGAATGATTTATGCTTTCGTAATTTAAAATGCACTTATTTGGGACTCATGCAAAAAATTCTGTTTATAACACATGATTGGACAGATAACAGGGGTGCAGTGAAACGTCTGCGGATGGAAGAGGAGTAGGATGGTGGACGTAGTGGCACAGCGGCGGAGACATTCGGGATAATGACTAAAGCACTGATCCGTCATTTTATGTTTTATTTATTGTTGCTCTAGCTTCAGAGGAGCTTGTATCTTACTTTTTTAGGAGATAGTTCGCTGTTGGTGTTAGTTTATTTTATCTTGTCTACTAGATAGACAGTGTATCTTGGGCTTATGTATGTAGTACTACTTTGTTTCTTTAATATTTCATTAATGAAACGATGACCGGGGTCATCTTTTATATATAAAAAAAATGTTCTCGATTGGTGTAGAACCATGATCTCGTTAATCCTGTTAGAAAATGGGTGTTTTATACACCATTTATGAACCGATTTTTGAGCAATTTTTTTAGTAAGATCCTCAATGAATTATTGAGAGATCTTGATTGATTTGTGTTCTCCTTCGTGAGTAGATCAAAATCATATATTGGTTTGCTAAAAACAGTTAAGGGGTGAATGAGAAATTGTCTCTCAAAGTGAGACGTTTTCATTCTTAAAATGGGTTAAGGGAACATAGTCCCACATCGGAAAAATCAAAGGAAAAGGAAGAGGATATATAGTAACTTCCTTCTAAGTATTGTAAGATGGCTAGAAGAGAGACTCTCTCTTGAATCTTGGATAGGATTACATGCGACTTGTGTGCGCCAGACGACCTGCGGACACAAATGTTGGAACCGACTTGACCCCACCCCGTGTAGAGCCATTTTTTGCTACAGCTTTGATTTTTCTTTTGTAAACGGCTGAAATAAATGCAGAAACGGATCTGTCTGCCGTTTCAATGCAGAATTGAATGTTTTACATGCGACTTGTGTGCGTCAGACGACCTGCGGACACAAATGCCGGACCGACTTGACCCCACCCCGTGCAGAGCCATTTTTTGCTACAGTTTTGATTTTTCTTTTGTAAACAGCTGAAATAAATGCAGAAACAGATCTTTCTGCCGTTTCAATGCAGAATTGAATGTTTTATCTGCCGTTACCTTGAAGGCATTCAAAGGCAATGATTGATGTCTGCCGTTGCAGTGGCAGCATTTAATTGAATGTTTTATCTACCGTTACCCTGAAGGCATTCAAAGGCAATGATTGATGTCTGCCGTTGCAGTGGCAGCATTTAATTGAATGTTTTATCTACCGTTACCCTGAAGGCATTCAAAGGCAATGATTGATGTATGCCGTTACAGTGGCGGCATTCAATTGAGTGTCTGCCGTTGCACTGAAAGCATTAAGCTTTATTTGCTGTTACAGTTTTAACCCTGACTCTATAAATAGAGGTCTCCCCTCTCATTTCTTCCCTGCAACATAAAACTTCTTTCTTCCTCCTCTAAGTCCTCTTTCTTCACTCCTGCTGTTTTGGTAAGTCGGTGATAGGATTCTGACGCTGCTGCTCAGTTCGAGAGTGCTACGTGGTGCCTACGTGAACACTCTGGTCGTTGCATCCTAGAAGACAGACGCCTTCGTTCGTTCCAGCAGTCAGAAAAGGCGAAATCTGTTTTAAGGACACTATGTGATACACATGCCTCGACTTCTCAACTAGTAATCTGAAATTGGTCTTTGTAAGTTTATTTATTTATTTTACTTTCTTTTCAGTTTTTCTTTCTCCCCCTATTTTCTTCTCTGTTTTTGTGCCTCTCAATCAACTTTATAAACAATTTTTGTAACAAACTTAAAATAGATTTTTGATTGATTTCCAATTTTGAGACACTTCTTTTCTTTTATTTAATCTGAAAAACTTACACTCGTGTTGTGTAAGTTTTGTCCGCCGTTACCGTGAAGGCATTCAAAGGCAATGATTGATGTCTTCCGTTACAGTGGCGGCATTCAATTGAGTGTCTGCCGTTACACTGAAGGCATTCAAAGCCTTGTCTGCCGTTATAGTTTTAACCCTGACTCTATAAATAGAGGCCGCCCCTCTCATTTCTTCCCTGCAATAGAAAACTTCTTTCTTCCTCCTCTGAGTCCTGTTCGTTTCTTCATTCCTGCTGTTTTGGTAAGTCGGTGATAGGATTCTGACGCTGCTGCTCAGTTCGAGAGTGCTACGCTGTGCCTACGTGAACACTCTGATCGTTGCATCCTGGGAGACAGACGCATTCGTTCATTCCAGCAATCGGAAGAGGCGAAATCTGTTTTAAGGATACTGTGTGATACACAGGCCTCGACTTCTCAACTAGTAATCTGAAATTGGTCTTTGTAAGTTGTTATTTATTTATTTTATTTTCTTTTCGGTTTTTCTTTCTCCCCCCTATTTTCTTCTCTGTTTTTGTACCTCTCAATCAACTTTATAAACAATTTTTGTAACAAACTTAAAACAGATTTTTGATTGATTTTCGATTTTGAGGCACTTCTTTTCTTTTATTTAATCTGGAAAACTTACACTCGTGTTGTGTAAGTTTTGTCTGCCGTTACCCTGAAGGCCTTCAAAGGAAATGATTGATATATGCAATTACAGTGGTGGCATTCAATTGAGTGTCTGCCGTTACACTACAGGCATTCAAAGCTTTGTCTGCCGTTACAGTTTTAACCCTGACTCTATAAATAGAGGCCTCCCCTCTCATTTCTTCCCTGCAACAGAAAACTTCTTTCTTCCTTCTCTGAGTCCTGTTCGCTTCTTCACTTCTGCTGTTTTGGTAAGTCGGTGATAGGATTCTGACGCTGCTGCTCAGTTCGAGAGTGCTACGTGGTGCCTACGTGAACACTCTGGTCGTTGCATCCTGGAAGACAGACGCCTTCATTCATTCCAGCAATCGGAAGAGGCAAAATCTGTTTTAAGGACACTGTGTGATACACAGGCCTTGACTTCTTAACTAGTAATCTGAAATTGGTCTTTGTAAGTTGTTATTTATTTATTTTATTTTCTTTTCGGTTTTTCTTTCTCTCCCCTATTTTCTTCTCTGTTTTTGTGCCTTTCAATCAACTTTATAAACAATTTTTGAAACAAACTTAAAATAGATTTTTGATTGATTTCCAATTTTGAGGCACTTCTTTTCTTTTATTTAATTGAAAACTTACAGTCGTATTGTGTAATTTTCAGAATCAAAATGACAACTGCATCAGACAATGTTGCTGTGTCTGAAACGGTTCACGTGCCGGTTGCTGATACTACGCAAGTACCAACTACTGCTGCGGCACGAGTGCCAATGCCAACCGTTGTACCGGTCTCAGTCTCCCATGGAGAGAAACCTGAGATGTTCAACGAGCAGAACTTCAAAAGGTGGCAACAGAAGATGATGTTTTATCTGACCACACTGAATCTTACAAGATTCTTGAACGAAGAAGCTCCAAATCTTAAGGAAGATGAGCAAGATAACCAAGTCATTGCCACTGTGGATGCTGGAAAAAATGATAATTACTTGTGTAGGAATTGCATAATGAACGGATTAGCCGATTGTTTGTATAATGTATACATTGACAAAAGAACAGCTAAAGAACTTTGGGAATCACTAGACCATAAGTATAAAACTGAGGATGCCGACGCCAAGAAATTCATTGTGGGCCGCTTCCTAGACTATAAATTGGTAGATTCTACAATAGTGATCAGTCAAGTTCAAGAACTACAACTGATCTTGCATGAGATTCATGCTGAAGGTATGAATTTAAGTGAAAGTTTCCAAGTCGCATGTATAATTGAAGAATTACCACAAGGTTGGGTAGACTTTAAGAATTACCTAAAGCATATGCAAAAAGAAATGGGCATTGAAGATCTTATTGTCAGGCTTCATATTGAAGAAGACAATAGAGGATCTGAAAGGTTGGACTCGTCAGTCATGCAGCTAAGGCAAATGTAATGGAACATAAACAATGTTCCAACAAGCACAATAATAAGGGTCCCAAGTTGGGGCCCAAGGGAGGAATCTCCAAGAAGCCTAAGTTTCAAGGCAAGTGCTTCAATTATGACAAAATAGGTCACAAGTCTACTGAATGCAGACTTTCCAAGAAGAACAGGAACAGAGAAGCAAACTTGATTCAAGGGATTACTCAAGATGTTTCCGATATCAACCTCTCAGCTGTGATCTCAAAGGTGAATATGTTAGGTTCAAACCCGAAGAAATGGTGGATTGACACTGGAGCTACTCGACGTGTGTGCTCCAACAGAAGTATGTTCTCCACTTTCGAACCATTAGAGAATGGGAAGAAAATGTTTATGGGGAACTTTGCTATTTCAGAAATAAAGGGTCAAGGCAAGGTGATCTTGAAGATGACTTTTGGAAAGGAACTGACTCTGAACAATGTTGCATATATTCCTAAAATCCGTAAGAACCTGGTATCTGGTTCGTTGCTTAATAACCACGGTTTTCGTTTAGTGTTCGAGTCGAACAAATTTATTTTGTCAAAAAGTGGAATGTATGTTGGTAGAGAATATATGAGTGGTGGAATGTTTAAACTCAATGTAATGACCATGGTCAAGAATATCAATAAAGCTAGCTCTTCTACTTATATGCTTGAGTCTTCCAATTTATGGCATGGTAGGCTGGGACATGTTAATTATGATACTTTGCGAAGACTAATTAACTTAAATCACATACCAATATTCCAAATTGATTATAAACACAAGTGTGAAACTTGTGTTGAGGCAAAACTAACAAGATCATCGTTTAAAAGTGTTGAAAGAAACACTGAACCTCTTGATCTAATTCATACTGATATTTGTGATTTGAAAATGATACAAATAAGAGGTGGTAATAAATATTTTATTACCTTCATTGATGATAGCACAAAATACTGTTATGTAAATTTGCTTAAAAACAAGGATGAAGCTATAGAGAAATTTATTCTCTATAAAAATGAGGTTGAGAACCAACTCAATAAGAAAATTAAGGTGCTAAGAAGCGATCGAGGTGGAGAGTATGAATCTCCATTTGTTGACACGTGTGCTAAGCATGAGATTATACATGAAACGACAGCGCCTTATTCTCCTCAGTCCAATGGTGTTGCTGAGAGAAAGAATCGTACATTGAAAGAAATGATGAATGCAATGTTAATAAGTTCTGGTTTGCCACCAAACTTGTGGGGAGAAGCTATTCTTTCAGCTAACTACCTTTTGAATAAGGTGCCCAAAAAGAAAGAAGAGAAAACTCCATATGAATTATGTAAAGGAAGAAAGCCATTCTACAATTACTTGCGAATGTGGGGATGTCTTGCCAAGGTGGCAGTACCTCCACCTAAGAAAGTGAAAATAGGACAAAAAATGGTTGATTGTATTTTCATTGGCTATGCACTTAACAGTAGTGTCTATCGGTTCTTGGTGTACAAATCTGATATCACTGATATATCAAAGAACACGATAATGGAATCTAGAAATGCATCGTTCGTTGAAGATGTATTTCCATGTAAGTCAAAGGAGGAACCAAGTTTCTCCAAACGAACACATGAGACTATTAGTGAAGATAATGAAGACCAAGATGAAGAAGTTGAGGAGAAACCTCGACATAATAAAAGAACGAGAATGGAAAATTCTTTTGGTCCGAATTTCTTGACTTTTATGCTTGAAGGTGAACCCCAAACCTTCAAGAAAGCGGTGAACTCTAGTGATGGTCCTCTATGGAAAGAAGCCATCAAGACTGAAATTGATTCTATCTTGCAAAATCATACTTGGGAACTAGTGGATTTTCCACCGGATAGTAAATCTTTAGGTTCCAAGTGGATCTTCAAGAGAAAAATGAAACCTGATGGGTCAATTGATAAATACAAGGCAAGACTTATAATTAAAAATTATAAACAAAAGAAATGTATTGATTACTTTGATACATATTCTCCTGTGACGAGAATAAATTCTATTAGGATGGTACTTGCAGTAGCAGCTCTGCGCAATCTTGAAGTACATTAAATGGATGTAAAAACAGCTTTTCTTAATGGAGATTTAGATGAAGAATCTACATGGAACAACCTAAGGGTTTTTCAGCTCCAGGACATGAAAAGAAAGTGTGTAAACTGGTGAAGTCATTATACGGTTTGAAACAAGCTCCAAAGCAGTGACATGAGAAATTTGACAATGACATGATGACAAATGGCTTCAAGATCAATGAATGTGATAAATTTGTATATGTTAAAGACACAGAAGATGGATATATCATTATATGTTTGTATGTAGATGACATGCTTATTATTGGAAGTAATTACCAGATAATTAAATCTGTTAAAAAAATTGTTGAACTCGAGGTTTGACATGAAAGAGATGGGACTAGCTGATGTTATATTGGGAATTAATATCACAAGTACATCAGACGAGCTTATCTTAAGCCAGTTACATTATGTTGATAATATTCTTGGAAAATTTGATAAAGATAATTCTGGAATTGCCAGAACTCCAATAGTTCTAACTTTACATTTATCCAAGAATAAAGGTGAGAGTATTTCTCAAGTAGAATACTCCAGAATCATAGGCAGTCAAATGTACTTAATGAGTTGTACAAGACCAGACATAGTCTATGTAGTAAGTAAACTAAGTAGATACACGAGTAATCCCGAAAGCGAGCATTGGCAAGCAATTACAAGAGTACTGAAGTACTTACGTTTTACTCGTAACTGTGGGCTGCACTATACAAGATACCCGATTGTACTTGAAGGATACAGTGATGCAAATTGGATATCTAGTGATAATTTAAAATGCACTAGTGGCTATGTGTTTACACTAAGTGGTGTAGCAGTTTCTTGGAAATCCTTGAAACAAACAGTGATCGCTAAATCCACGATGAAATCTAAATTCATTGCACTGGACAAATGTGGGGAATAGGCTGAATGGTTACGCCACTTCCTTGAGTATATTCCAAGGTGGAAAAAGCATGTGCCTCCAATCTGCATACATTCAGGTAGTCAATTTGCAATTTGTAGAGCACAGAGCAATATGTATAATGGTAAATCTAGACATATTCGTCGAAGACATAATACCATTAGACAACTACTCTCTACTGGGATTATCTGTGGACCATGTAAAGTCAAAGGATAATATTGCTGATCCGCTAACCAAAGGGTTAAACAGAGAGTTAGTTGATAAATCATCGAGGGAAATGAGACTAAAGCCTATGAAAGAATAAGTCGATACAATGGACACCCAACCTAGCTGACTGAAAATCCCAAGATCTAGGTTCAAAGGGACAACTAAATTGTAAAGACCAAGTTGGATCACTGTGGGGATTTTTCCATGTCCATTCCCATGATGAAACACTGATGCCCGTAAGGTAACAGGTTAAACTAGGCTTTTAATGATTCTTATGCGTCGGATATCCGAGCAGAGTAATGCGGGTTACTCTTAGGTAAAAAATTACCTATGTACGTAAGAGGGAAGAAGGGCCGCTTCCAAGAAAATAATATAGGGCAATATTCCTGTTAAACTCTTACAGAACCAAGCGTATGTTCATGGCCAAAACGAATATAACAGTGAGAACTGAAAAATGCGTTAAGAAGATTTCTGTGTGAGATATGTCATCGTTTACACAAATGGAAGAACAGTTCAAGGACATCGCGTCTACTGTTTAGTTAATAAACATATTTTCATAAGGGAATGCTCAAAGGGTAACACCTATCTATCCTATGCAGGAATTAACCGTTGAATTATATCACCAAATCTGTCTTGTCAGTCTGTCGTGTCTGTGGTCGTCAATTTTCATTCATGTGGGGAATGTTAGAAAATTGGTGTTTTATACACCATTTATGAACCGATTTTTGAGCAATTATTTTAGTAAGATCCTTAATGAATTATTGAGATATATTGATTGATTTGTGTTCTCCTTCGTGAGAAGATCAAAATCATATATTGGTATGCTAAAAACGGTTAAGGGGTGATTGAAAAATTGTCTCTCAAAGTGAGACGTTTTTATTCTTGAAATGGGTTAAGGGAACATAATCCCACATCGGAAAAATAAAAGGAAATAGAAGAGGATATATAGTAACCTCCTTCTAAGTATTGAAAGATGGCTAGAAGAGAGGCTCTCTCTCGCGCGCGCAGGGGGGTGCAAATTTCGGACCGGATTACATGCGACTTGTGTGCGCAAGACGACCTGCGGACACGAATGCAGGACCGACTTGACCCCACCCCGTGCAGAGCCACTTTTTGCTACAGTTTTGATTTTTCTTTTGTAAACAGTTGAAATAAATGCAGAAACGAATCTGTCTGCCGTTTCAATGCAAAATTGAATGTTTTGTCTGCCGTTACCCTTAAGGCATTCAAAGACAATGATTGATATTTGCCGTTATAGTGGCGGCATTCAATTGAATGTCTGCCGTTACACTGAAGGCATTCAAAGCCTTGTCTGCCGTTACAGTTTTAACCCTGACTCTATAAATAGAGGTCTCCCCTCTCATTTCTTCCCTGCAACAGAAAACTTCTTTCTTCCTCCTGTGAGTCCTGTTCGTTTCTTCACTCCTGCTGTTTTGGTAAGTCGGTGATAGGATTCTGACGCTGCTGCTCAGTTCGAGAGTGCTACGTGGTGCCTACGTGAACACTCTGGTCGTTGCATCCTAGAAGATAGACGCCTTCGTTCATTCCAGCAACCGGAAGAAGCGAAATCTGTTTTAAGGACACTGTGTGATACACAGGCCTCGACTTCTCAACTTGTAATCTGAAATTGGTCTTTGTAAGTTGTTATTTATTTATTTTATTTTCATTTTGATTTTTCTCCCCCCCTCCCTTGCTCTCTCTCTCTCTCTCTCTCTCTCTCTCTCTCTCTCTCTCTCTCCTCCTCTGTTTTTGTGCCTCTCAATCAACTTTGTAAACAATTTTTGTGTTACTCTCTCCTTCTCTGTTTTTGTGCCTCTCAATCAACTTTGTAAACAATTTTTGTAACACATCCATCCAACTCTCTTCCGGACAACATTGGTTGCCTATATGGAGAGCAAAAAAACAACCTTATTCTTCGACCTTGATCAGCAATATCCTCAACTTCTCGAGGGGCATCTTGGATACGAAGGAAATTGTACACCCCTCATCGACCCTATTAACATAAACCGTGCGTGCTTCGGTTGAAAGAACCCATATCAAGATCCTAATTCATAATCTTCAATTAGTCATCATATATATGTTCATAACAGGAAGATACAGTTTCAACTTGACACATAACCTAGGAGGAATCTCCTCCTCTTGCCATTGCCATCTTCAAATTCTTAATAATAATAGTTAACACGTGCAGTGCACGTTTTAATCAATATATAGTTTTTAAAGTAATATAATATATCACGTGTTAATAAATACATATTTTTTAAAGCAATATAAAAAGTATAATGAGAGAGTTTGAGATATACGTGTAATGTATGTAAATTGGTAAATTTAAATAAAGTGTATAATAGGAGAGTTTGAGTTGCACGTGCAATACACGTAAAGTGGTAAATTTACAAATGACACTAAGGACTTCTCCCATTATAATATTAGAGATATATACGAATAAATAAATTAAAAAATGGAAGAGTAGAAACTACCCTATCTCATATGTATAGATCTAGGAGGCTCTACATAAATATATGCATGCGCGCATGGCAGTTAGGTAAACTGTTGGTATCAAATTCTTAGAAGGTACAGCGCCCCCCCCCCCCCCCCCCCCCCCCCCCCCCCCCCCCGTCGTCCCCCCCTCCTCTTCTCCACGCCCTACTGACCCCGACCCCGACCTTCTCCAGCGCAGCTCAGGCAAAGCCCCCCCTTTCCGATTCTGCTTTGATGGCGGCAGCTTGCCCTCATCTTCCACCACTCTCCCTCTAATCCTCGACGTCGACATTGCTACCAGCGTTCAAGGAGGAGGATGCTGACTCGGCGGAGGGCGGCGGTGGGCTGGACAAGCATCTGCCCAACGGCCATGCTCATGCGCCGTCGGATGCTGCCATGCTGGTGGTGCAGGGGGGCCCACTGCTCCCTGAGGTGGATGCGCTGCTCCCGAATGTTTAAGGGTGCTGTGGTTGCGGTTTGGGGGGCCCGCGTGATGTGGGTGCCCCCCCCCTCCCGTGCGTTCCCTGAGGTGGATGCGCTGCTCCCGAATGTTTAAGGGTGTTGTGGTTGCGGTTTGGGGGGCCCGCGTGATGTGGGTGCCCCCCCCCCCCCCCCGTCTTGCTGTGGTTGCGGTTTGGGGGGCCCGCGATTGCTGTGGGTGCCCCCCCGGATCTGTTTGTGGTTGCGGTTTGGGTGCCCACCCCTCCCCCGAGCTGTGGTTGAGGGTGCTTTTGTCGGTGCTTTGGGGTGGGAAGCTTGTAGTTTTGTGCGGCTGACGTTTGTGGAGCTTGGGCCCAAAGATGGGGTCCCTCCGTGAGGTGTGAAGTCGGTATGTTAGGGGTGGGGGGGTGTGGGGTTGGGGTGTGGTCGGGTGCGTCCTACGATGTCGTCGATGCAGTCTCTACAGTGCCTACTATCTGGCTATTGAGCTTCCTCCAGCTTAGGCCACTGCCTCGTGACAGCGCTGCCTCTTCCTTCGTATTGGGAGTTTGAGGTGAGATAAGTCTGTGTGGTGAGAAATCGCCGGAGAGAGCATGAACGTGAGAGAGGTTAGGTATCCTCTACATGGCTCTCTCCTAGAGGATGGTGTTAGGTGGACTGAGCGAGATAGTTGCTTTGTGAGAAATCGCAGGAGAAAAGCGCTATCGTGTGAGAGGTTAAGGTATCCTCTTCACGGCTATCTCTTTGGTAGCGGCTGTAGAAGCGGCTGGCGTATTTGTAGGATGAGTGGTGAAGTTGGTGGGACGCTGCGAGTTTCGATCTACGGGGCTTGGGCCCAAAGAGGGGTCCCCCCAGCGAGGTGAACGCAGGGAGCGGCGGGTGATAAAACTCTGCCAGACTTGTTTCAGGCGGGTGTGCATATGCCGTGGAGGCACTGTACGAAGCTAAATGGACGTACTTACAATTTTACTGGACCGAGCTGGTTAGTCGGCCCACCCTCCAGGGTTGTTGGAGGGGCTTGTTGTTTGTAGTCATGTTGCTTCATGTATGTTTTCTTTTATGTCTGTAGTTTGTATTTGGGCCCAGTACTCTGGGTTTGTTTCGTTAAATTCTTATTAATGAAACAGGGTGGCCTTATTCCACCTTTTCCCTCAAAAAAAAAAAAATAATTCTTAGAGGGTAGATGGATAGAGCGCCTACAATATGAGAGTACAAGTAGACACTTAGCTGTCTCTGGTTTTATGTAATTGATGTCTGACAGTAGCAGCAGCTAAGATATCGTTGGAGATGTTTTTTTGGTGGGGGGCCCTAACCAACCATGGTTGATGGGTCTGGTTCTAGTCCCTTTCTAGTTTCCACATTCTTAAAGACAATCGCATCATATGATCATACTATTTTTTTTGTTTTTTTTGGTACCTTATGTTCTCATCCTCTCATCTTAAACTATTAACTCCATTTGGAGAGTTTTGTCTGGATTTCTTTCCATTTGTGCTGTGACAAATTGTCAACGACTCAAAGGATATCCTAAGCAGCAGTCGATATGAATTCTGGGCAGGAATTGAACTCTGGAAAATCTATCTACTGTTATAAGAAGGCTTTTCCTTTGTACCACTACCGCAGTTTGCTACTTGTTGAGGACTGTGTTCGGAACTGATTTACACCCGAAGGTCTTCCTATTTGGGGGCCCATATAGGGAATTTTTTTTTCCAAAATGACCCTCTTTTTGAAAGTTTTTTTTTTTTTTAACCTAAACGACTCACTCGCTTTTTGAAAAAACGAGTTTGGTTAAAAATAACTCGCTTTTTCAGAAAGCGAATGTGGAACTTTTAATTTTCGAAAGGTTAGACTCGCTTTTTGAAAAAGCGAGTTAGTTTTAGAGAAATACTACATCCACTACCAATTTCACTACCATTTTGTTCACTAACTTAGGTGGCACACTCCAATAGATAGGAGAAGATATAGTAGGTGGGAAAACTCTCCAATAGAAAATTTTCACTTAAGGTAGTGAACAAAATGGTAGTGAAATTGGTAGTGGATGGAGTATTACTCTTATTTTTAACCAAACTCGCTTTTTCAAAAAGCACACTTAGTTATTTTGGCAAATACTTTCGAAAGTGGGCCATCTTGGTAAATACTTTTAGAAAGTGAGTTAGTTTGGTAAATAATTTCAGAAAGTGGGTCATTTTGGTAACAAGTTCTTTCTATATCACATTATCACTTCATCTTCTTTAGACTACTATATATGAAATCGTTTGTCATGATTTTCTATATCATATTTTCACTTCATCTTTTTTTGTCATGATTTTATAAAGTTAGCAACTGTTTAGCAGTAGTCGAGGATAACATAACTTGATATTATTTCAGTATACGCATAATTGGTGTGTTTTAAGTTGTCGAGAATGAGCCCATAGATACTCCCAATTTTCGGTATACACATAATTGACTTTTGACCTATCAATCATATGTGCTGAGTTCTTGCGCCAAAAGTCTCACTCGCTTTCTGAAAAAGAGAGGGTGGTTAAAAGGGTCCATAATTTTTTTTCTGTATTTCACATTGGCGGAAATGACCAAGTTACCTCTTCCTTCATATAACCAGATTATCACCTTAGGGGTAAAAGGGTCATGCGGTAGTGAGGGACGGATGAAGTTCATCCGTCTCTCACTTTCACAATTTTTTTTTATTTATAAACTTTATATATTTAATATATATTATTTATATTTAAAGTATTAAATCCACCGAGAGACAGAAGATCTTCATACATAAAGTTATTTATATTTATAAAGTTAGCAACTGTTTAGCAGTAGTCGATGATATACATAACTTGATATTATTTCAGTATACACATAATTGGTATGTTTTAAGTTGTCGAGAATGAGTCCATAGATACTCCCAATCAATCTTAGCTTTTGGCTTATCAATCATATACACTGGGTTCTTGCGCCAAAAATTCTTCTATTAAAAGGGTGGTTGTAACTTCGTCCATAGCTGCTGTTATACTGTCATGCACCGCTTCCCAAAATACGGAAATATGGGCGTGAGACTAAGGCCCAGCGAATGGTGCAAACACACTATTCATGAGCTGTACAAGTAAACTCAACAACAGAATAATAAAACAATCCACGCAGGCATGTAAATCACAATTTGATAATGAAAGTTCATGACATTTTCTGTAAATAACCAACAACTGGAAGATACAAATAATGACGGGTCAAACAAGTCCGGATTATAATAAAGAGTTTCATGAAATAAAACAGAAACTAATATAATAACATGATAAATTATAAGTCTAAAATACGGGCCGTTAATGCAAATTCTCCGTTTGGCCCTACAAGTATATTATAACAAAAGAAAAGAAAAGGAAAACAAGAAGACGCCCGTTAATGCAAATTACGGGCCGCAAGGGGGTACAAGCTAAGGAAAACAGATATAAAACAAAACAATAGAAAAAAATAGGAAAAGAGCAAGGAATTGATAGTCATGAAATAGGAACAAAAATGCAACATGTAAACATGATATGAACAAAGCAATATGGAACAGGTGACATATAAAACAAGTAATCAAGTAAACAAGTATCGAATCAATTACAATTAATAGGCTGATTGTGGGATAGTAAATTGGGGGTTACTTGATTTAGAAGAGATATTTAGGGATTAATTGTTGGATCTGGTCAACAATAGAGTTTGGGTTTGGATTAGCGGATCAAGACCCAATAGGAGGTGGGCTTGGTCCACGGGCTCAAAACAATTTGATTATTTAATTAGAGAATTGGGCTTATACTAATTAATTTAAATTTCTGGGCTTATACTAGTTTTGAAAGCCCGAGTTTATTTTTTCCCAACAAAGAAGAAATTTTCTCTCTTTAAAACTCGGGCTTTCAAAACAAGTGCAAGAAAAAATAAACTCGGGCTTTTAAATATATAAAGTTTATAAATAAAAAAAAATTGTGAAAGTGAGAGACGGATGAACTTCATCCGTCCCTCACTACCGCATAATCCTTTTACCCCTAAGGTGATAATCTGGTTATATGAAGGAAGGGGTAACTTGGTCATTTCCACCAATGTGAAATACAAAAAAAAATTATGGACCCTTTTAACCACCCTCACTTTTTCAGAAAGCGAGTGTGAGACTTTTGGCGCAAGAACTCAGCGCATATGATTGATAAGTCAAAAGCCAATTATGTGTATACTGAAAATTGGGAGTATCTATGGGCTCATTCTTGACAACTTAAAACACACCAATTATGTGTATACTGAAATAATGTCAAGTTATGTATATCCTCGACTACTGCTAAATAATTGCTAACTTTATAAAATCATGACCAAAGAAGATGAAGTGACAATATGATATAGAAAATCCTGACAAATGATTTCATATATAGTAATCTAAAGAAGATGAAGTGACAATGTGATATATAAAGAACTTGTTACCAAAATGACCCACTTCCTGAAATTACTTACCGAGCTAACCCACTTTCTAAAAGTATTTACCAAGCTGACCCACTTTCGAAAGTATTTATCAAAATAACTAAGCGCGCTTTTTAAAAAGCGAGTTTGGTTAAAAATAACTCGCTTTTTCAAAAAGCGAGTCTAACCTTTCGAAAATTAAAAGTTTCACTCGCTTTCTGAAAAAGCGAGTTATTTTTAACCAAACTCGCTTTTTCAAAAAGCGAGTGGGTCATTTAGAGAACAAAAAAAAATATAGGGCAGTTCGGGAAAAACTTTCAAAAAAGGGTCATTTTGGGAAAAAATTCCCATATAGGCCCACTGCATGACCTGAATATAATTAATGGGCTTCGATGACAGGTAGTAACTAAGCATTATGTTTTTACTTATTCTCATTAGCATTATTGATGGATGTCTAGAACTTTAGCAAAACATAATTGATGTCTAGAAAGTTGATAGTGAAGATCTCAATTAAGGTCTGATAACGGTAAAAATCGCAGCAAATTAAGGTTGTACGATTCCAGCACAGATCCTAAAAATTCTACAGGCAGATTAACCATAACAGATCTTTTTAACAGGTTCGAGCCTTTTTCAGTTTCATCTACAAGATATAGGTCGGCTCTCAAGCCCATTAAAAGGAACTAGGCCCACTAGGGTAGACACTCAGCCCATGAAGGTTGTAAGTCAAATATCATGTCCCTATACAAGAGAATCTTATCTCTTAAATGGGAGAATCAACAGGAGATAAGAGATTCATATCAGCCTAATGGATTCATATCAAGTTCCTAACGGTTTCTCAGACCTATAAATACCCTCCCCCCACCCCAGTCAGAAGGCAATCAATAAATTGACAATTTTTCTCTTAAACTCTCTTTCTCTCTCTGGTTCTGACTTGAGCGTCGGAGGGTCTGTCGCCAAGGCCATCCTCGGTGTTTCATGCTTTTTACAGGTCCATCGGCTTCATCAGCAACTGTCGGATTCAGATCAAGGTGTTTAAACAATGATCCAGATCCAATCTCAAGAGCTTTAACAACTTTTTACTGCAACGATCAAATGTTAGATCTTCGGTAGTGTCCCTTATAATATAAACTCAATATCTGTTTGCACCCACACCAAAATAAGTAGGAACAGATTGACGTCGTCTGTGAAAAACTACATAGATCTACATCAAAGATCAGATTTATCGTCATGCCACTTAGACTAAGAGGGAGAGCAACAGTCTCAAGCCGCCTAGCCAACTCTCTTTGTCAGCAAGCTCCTCCTGTGGAAGACTCAATTCCTTAGATCCACCCTAATAGCCTAATCAAGATCCTGTAAACGGAGAGGCATCGGGGGGCTCCCGACAAAGCCGTTATGAACCGCGCCATGAATAACATCCTCTGCACGATCATATCCCAGTCCACAATGTTGCGAGTGACTCGATGCCCTTGCGAGGTCCCAAGGAATCAAGAGATATTCGCCAAATCATCAACGCCAGACAACATGAAACCGATCTAAGGATTCGTTTGGACGAGAGGCGTGCACAAATCGAGGCTTCCCGCTCAAACATCAAGTGAACCGGAGAAGCAACTCTCACCGAAGGAAGAGATCAAGACACTCCTCCTCTCATAGGGGACGTACTACAAAAATAAGCCCGACTCGTGTGAGTCGAAAACTTCTTGAGAGAAATAAATAGCAAGAAGCCCTAGTCACTAGGGCCGAATTGGATAACTTCAAGCATGACATCTTCCAAGCTATTCGAGACACTCAAGATCAGGGTCGAAACACATGGAGCCACCACCCTACTCCTCCAAGAGAAGAAGATTCCAGCGACTCAACTAGATCCATAGGGAAGGACGACCAAATCCTTCGTCGCATCCGAGAAGTAGAAGATCGCTTGGAACAGATAAGGAATGAAAGGAACCGCTCTAGCAAGGCGTACCACCCCAGTCAACACCCATTCAGCATGTCCATCCTCGATGCACTCATTCCAAAGAACTTCAAAGCTTCTGAGTTCGAATCGTACGATGGTGAATTTGATCCAGCTGACCATATTAAGAGTTTTAAAACTCTCACGATGGTCTATAATGCCACCGATGCGCTCATGTGCCGAGCATTCCCCGCAACTCTAAAAGGATCAGTCAGGAAATGGTAGGATCACCTCACTTTAGAGTCAATATTCTTCTTCGACCAACTCAAGGAGCTCTTCATAACGCACTTCGTTACTAGCTGCAAGGCTGAAAAAATAAGTGCTTTCCTATTGGAATTGAAGCAAAGAGACGGAGAACTGATGAAAGACTTTGTCAAGCGCTTCACAGCCGAAGCAAGGTCCATCTCCTTCCTAGACTCGTTAGTGGCGGTTGTTGCTTCCTCCACAACGTCACTCACAAAGGCCCGAAAGCCTCCTTAGCGAAGAAGCCTCCTAGAGATTACACTACACTCCTAGAAAATAGTGACAAATATATTAGAGTCGACGAAGCTCTTTATCCTCAAGGCAAGAACTATTTACCTTCTAGGAACAAACAGAAAAATGCCTAGGAAGTTTAGACGGTGCCGGTCAACGTCGTCTTCCTCCAGCACCATGCTTCGATAAGTTCCCCCCCCCCCCCCCAACGAAAGTGTATCAGCTATCCCCATGGAAGTCGAGAATGATAGAATAATCCACCTTCCCCCCTTAAGATGTCTGCAGCTAGCAAGAGAAGGGACAGGAACAAGTACTGTGCATTTCATAGAGACCATGGACACACCACTGACAACTGCCGAACCCTCAAAAAATAACTTGAAGGTCTGATTTGCCGGGGCTATCTCTCTCAATTTGTCTAATAACACAACATGCTGAAACCCCTCCGACACGAGGGGCTATTAAGCATCGAGAGAGGCCATCCGAATCACAAGACTCAGAACACATGGTCATTCTCCACTCCATTCATGGATGATGGGAGGAGACTCTAACTCCTCCCGTAAAGCATTTGTTAGGGAAGTCAACTCAGTACATAACATCCTGCCTGAAAAGAGCACCGAAGTCCCGATATCTTTCTCCGACAAAGACTTAGAGGGTGTCCGAACGCCTTATTGCGACGCATTGGTCATAAACCTCTGCATGGTGAATCATGAGATACGCCGCATTCTGGTGGATAACAGCAGCTCTGTAAACATCATTTTCATGAACACTTTCAATGGTCTCAAGCTCTCCAAAGATCGACTCAAGCCCGCCGGCTATACACTCGACGGATTCTCCGGTGTTCCCGTTCAAATAGAAGGAATCGTCACACTTGATGTGACAACAAGAAATGCCCTTGCTATTTGAACAGAAGCACTGGACTTTATAATAGTCGACGTCAAAGCTGCATAAAATGCAATATTTGGCCGTCAGGCATCAGCCTAGTTGTAAGGAGCCAACAGACATCACGAGCATACTACACCGCTATAATGGGGGGCTCAGTTCTCCCCCTCAACGCCATATAGATACCGCCGGATAGCAGTCATAGTAAGTCCAAGCCCGTAAATAACCTTGAAACCACTACCATAGACAATCATGCCAAGAAACCCCAACCAGTCAAGTCATCTCTCACCATGTCCATATTCATACTAATCAGAATACAGTAATAGACCCAAATCCCTCACCTGAAGCCACTCCGCTCATTCTGAAACAGTCCTGCCAAAACACATTGGCGAACTTGAAGTTCTCCCATTCTTTTTGCAAAACAAGGGGATGCTTGTAATGCCCCACCCCAATACTCAGACAATTTTATTATTTTTATTAATTTTTAATAGTACAACTGCTCACCACAGGCTGCCTCTCAAAAGGTGGTCAACCAATTAGGTAATTCTTGATCATAGGCAATTATATTTATTATTAATTAATCTTGTATTAATCCTGATATGGGACAATCTCAATCAACCCCGCTGTCCTTCTCTCTTGCATAGCTGACGTCAGCCATCCCCTGGCCCACCCGCCAGAACACGCACATCACGAAGAGACAACACCCCTTGTCTCCTCTGCACGTGGGCCCCCTCTACCACCACGCGGCATACAACAGCAGCTCCTGTTATCTCTTTCTGGGCCCCAATGTAGTAGAGAAACCGTACAGCCCCCTCCTATGGAAAGTTCTATAAGTCGAGTGTTGTGCAATCTAGACTATCTAAATAAATAGAATAACTACACAAATTAAAAATCTCGCAAGTGTACGAATCGTTTATAGAAGCGTAGTGATGAGCAAGGGTCGATCCCACAGAGATTGTAGAAGTTAACTTACTAATCAATAAAAAGAAATAAGAATCTTAAAGTGTTGTTCTAAAAGAAATGAAAAGATTAAAAACTAATTAAAAAGTGCTGAATCACAAATATCTATTAAGTAGTTGGGTTTTGATCTCCACCAATAGTCAATAATGCTGAGTCACCTTCTGTACTACTCTAATTACTCATGTTTGTTCCTTTAAGGGCATGGTATCTACTCCTTAAAGTTATTGTTTCCCTAAGCCAAGAATTAGGCATGGTATCTACTCTAATTCGTTTCTTTCCTTAAGTATTTAGCATGGTATCTACTAAGTTGCACTTAAGGAAAACATAGGAACAATGGAAACGAACAAACACTTGGAGTTCTAGAAATTAGTATCAGATCTAGATCCTTCAAGTTAATTAAACCAGGGATCCCTAAAGATTCCTGTGTTACAAACTATGGGCATGAGATACGGGTCGTCTCTATACTCATATAACAGACTCAGTTTTATAATATGCAAACTTGATAAACTCAGATTCTGTATGGCAGTCGACTTGCTGTCACTCTCAGTCGACTACTCTTAGAATTCCTGAACAAGTTTGATTATTATAAATCTATACCAATACAATCAGGTTTAATCAATAAGTAATAGAGTAGCATTCAGAAGAATATAAGCATTACATGACTACGGTTTCAATCTACCCAACTTTGAAATTAGTTGCACATAATACAACTTTTATTGATTAATAAAATAGAATTCATGATTAGCATAAAAGAACTAGAAAGAGAAGAAATAAACTGATGATGTCCGCCCAAATAGGTCGACTGGCTGTCACACAGTTGACCGGTTCGTTCCCTTGTTCAGTACTTGATCTTCTCTTTCCGCTCGTCTCTTCCGTCTCCCCTAAAATACTGCCTCTTGATTGATATTTATAGAACACCGGAAGGGAATTAGGGTTTGCACTTTTTGCTGAAAAGTCCTCTTCTTTTATTTATTTCTTTCCTTATTTAATCTGCGTTTTATTTCTTTCTCTTTTCTTCTTCTCTTCCTTTTCTGCTTTGATTTGGATTTAGATGAGGATGGATCTTTAAATATCTTATCTTTTCACTCCGCCGGATGCAGTCGACTGGTGTTGGATGTAAGTCGACTGTGCCGAGACATCTGTGGCTTCATGAATCATCAGTCAAGTCGACTGATGTTGGAGAAGTCGACTGTGTCGAGCCCCATCAATCTCTCTGTCCAGACGCCTGTTTGAAGAACCAGTCGACTGATGCTCTACAAATTCTGTGTACTCATCCTTTCGGTCTGTATTAGTCTTGAATCTGCTTCGTTTGCTGCTTTTAGGCTGTTTCCTATGGAAACGAGAAAAGAAGAGTAAATTACCACATACAGAGCATTTAAATGTCTAATTTCACTAAGATTATTGCTCATAAATGTGAATATTATTGATTTCATCATCGAGCCTCCAATTCATATTATATATATTATACTATTGAAATTACGGGGTGTTACATACACCCCCACCTTTAGAAATTAGCGTCCTCGTTGAGTACGGGGCATACAACCAGGCATACATCTCACCCACTCTTACCCACAATCGGTGTCGAAAGTCGGCTCTGATACCATTGTAACGCCCCGGCCCAATACTCAGAAAATTTTATTATTTTTATTTATTATTAATAGTACAACTGCCCACCACAGGTCGCATCTCAAAAGGTGGTTAACCAATTAGGTGACTCTTGATCATAGGCAATTATATTTATTATTAATTAATCATGTATTAATCCCGATATGGGACAATCTCAATCAACCCTACTATCCTTCTCTCTTGTGTAGCTGACGTCAGCCATCCCCTAGCCCACCGGCTAGCACACGCACATCATGAAGAGACAACACCCCTTGTCTCCTATGCATGTGGGCCCCCTCTACCGCCACGCAGCATACAGCAGCAGCTCCTGTTGTCTCTTTCTGGGCCCCACTGTAGCAGAGAAACTGAACAGCCTCCCTCCTATAGAAAGTTCTATAGGTCAAACCTCCAATTCATATTATATATATATATATTATACTATTGAAATTACGGGGTGTTATAAGGCCCGCTCCAAAACAGGCAAGTCCAGGCAAGGTCTACCAAATTGTTCACCTAACAGCTCATCAACTTGAAGACCCGAGGGCAGTGAGATAACAACAAGGACTTTGAATGAGGAAAGCCTCATGAATTTCAACTAGGACGCTTAACGCCTTCCTCCTCTATATATTTTCATTATTTTGTAATAAAGGTCAGCCACCAGAGCAGTTGTCTAGTTTTATTCTTCAATAAATATCGCTTTCTCTACCGATCACTACATGTAATAAAGGCCGTCCACTAGAACAGCCGCTTAGTTTTACTATCCAATAAAACTTAGTATTAATTTTTGCAGAATTATTGTACAATTATCTGGATGCAAATAATGAGTTAAATGTCAAGCTTACTCCTAAAAACGACACAAAAAACATGTTAGGCGCTCCTTATAAGATGAGTTTGGAGTCCATACCGGTGGCTTGGAGTTACTCCAGCAATTTGCAATAAAGTAAGTTCAGAGTTCAACTCGCCATTCGATCTGCTCCTGCAACTCGTTAACACCTCAACGACAAGTTCAAAGTACATACACATGGCTGGGAGTTGCTTTAGCAACCTGCGATCAAGTACGTTTAGAGCTCAACTTGTCATTCGATCTGCACCTGCAACCTATTAAATCCCTAAACTAACAAGTTCGGAATCCATACCCATGGCTCGGAGTTGCTTTAGGAACCTACAATCAAAGCACGTTCGGAGCTCAACTCGCTATTTGACCTGTTCGTGAAACTAGTTCAAAAACCTTAAAGACATATTAGAGGTCTAAATTTGTGGATTGCAGTTACTCCAACAAACTTGCCAAAAAAGGAAGCTTCGGAGTTCAGCTCGCCACTCATTATAACTCAAAATTCGTTGGAGGGCCTATAAAGCAATTTTTGCGAATGAGTCTATCTTTCATGCCTAAGCATCGCTACAAAAGTTTTGCGAATATTATACAACAAGCTACTCTATAAGTCGTCCTTCCGGCTACACAATAGAGGGATGTTCTGCCTAAGAGACACAAACTTCTTCACATGCCTCTTCCCAGCTAAAACCTCCCCAAGGCCACCTAAACTCTTGACGATAAAGTTCAAGACAAGCCCTCCTTAGGCGGGCAAGCTCCAAGTCTTTCACACCACCTTCACCTAAAAAATCTCCAACCCCGCCTCGCATAACGCACCGCACAAATGGACTAATGCTAACTTCATCAAGGGCATCATACTGCGAAGGAAAGCAAGCTCGACATTTCGAAGACCTCATAGAAGAACAAAATTACATCAACATTAAACAAACACAAAGGACACCATTTAAAATATTTATAAGACTTGAAACAAGTTCCATCAGCAACTCGTTGACTGCAAATAACGAGTTCGACATCTTACTCATCGCTCGAGTTCCATCAACAGCTCGTTCATTCCAAACAACAAGCTTAATGCATTGCTTTTCACTCAAGCTCCATCAACAACTCGTTTGTCCATAAAACGAGCTTAACGCCTCACTCTCAGCTTGAGTCCCATCAGTAACTCTTTAACTCCAAACAATGAATTGAACGCTTTTCTCTCCGCTCGAACTCCATCTACAACTCGTTGAATCCAAACAATAAGATCAACACCCTGTTCTTCGCACGAGCTCCATCAACAACTCGTTGACTCTAAACAACGAGCTCAACGCTTTGCTCTTCACTCGAGCTCCATCAATAACTCGTTGGCTCAAAACAACGAGTTTGACTCCTTGCTCACCACACAAGCTCCATCAGCAACTCATTAGTTCCATATAAGGAGTTCAACGTCTTGCTCTCTGCCCAAGCACCATCAACAACCAGTTGACTCCAAACAATGAGTTCGATGCTTTAATCACCACACAAGCTCCATCAGTAACTTGTTGACTTCAAAAAATGAGTTCGACACCTTTCTTACCACAGAAACTCCATTAGCAACTCGTTGACTACCAAATAATGAGTTCAACGCCTTGCTCTTCGCCACAGGCTCCACCAGCAACTCATTAGCTGTATACAATGAGTTTAACGCCTTGCTCTTCGACACAAGCTCCATCAGCAACCCGTTGACTCCTAACAATGAGTTTAACACCTTGCTCTTCATTCAAGCTCCATCCACAATCTGTTGACTCCAAATAACGAGTTCGATGCCTTGCACCTTATCACAGGCTCCCTCAACAACTCGTTAACTCCATACAACGAATTCAATGCCTTGGTTTTTTACCATAAGCTCCATCAGCAACTCGTTGACTCCTAACAACAAGTTCAACGTCTTGCTCTTCACTCAAGGTCCATCAACAACTCATTTGCTCCAAACAACGAGCTCAATGCCTCACTCTCAGCTCGAGACCCATCAGTAACTCGTTGACTCCAAACAATGAGTCCAACGACCTGCTCTCCATTATAACTCCATCAACAACTTATTGACTCTAAACAATGAGTTCAATGCCTTGATCTCCGCTTGAACTCTATTAACAACTCGTTGACTCCAAACAATGAGTTCAATGCTCTGCTTTCTGCTCGAGCTCCATCAACAACTAGTTGACTCAAAACATTGAGTTCGACGCATTGCTCACTGCACGAGCTCCATCAGTAATCTGTTGACTACCGAACAACGAGTTCAATGCCCATGCCACCGCTCGAGCTCTTCCAACAACTCTTTAGCTCCATACAACGAGTTCAACACCTTGCACTTTGCTCGAGCTCCGTCAACAGCTAGTTAACTTCAAACACCAAATTCAACACCCTGTTTTTATCTCGAGTCCTTCCAACACCCCCTTATCTTCATGCAACAAGCTCTACATTCAACTCCGTCTTAGAGTTGCCTCTCCAAACTTGCTGGGATCAAATAGAAAGCTTTACGTTCAATCATATCTCAGAGTTATCTTTTTAAACTTGCCAGGATCAAATGACAAGCTCAATGTTCAACTCCGTCTAAGAATTGGATCTTCAAACTTGCTGGGATCAAACGAAAAGCTCTAAATCAACTCTGCCTGAGAGTTATCTCTATAAAAATGTCTAGGCACAAACAGCAAGTCCAAACGTCCAACTCCATTTTAGAGTTGTCTCTACAAACTTGCTGGATGTAAACAACAAGCTCTACATCAAACTTTGTCTTAGAGTTGCCTCTCCAGACTTGTTGGGATCAAACAACAAGCTATATGTTCAACTCCGTCTTAGAGTTATCTCTCCAAACTTTCCAGGATCAAACGGTAAGCTCCACAACCAACTCCATCTCAGAATTGCCTCTACAAACTTTCCAGGTGCAAACAGAAAGTTCAAACATTCAACTCCGTCCCAGAGTTGCCTCAACAAACTTGCTGGGATCAAACAGCAAGTCCACAGTTCGACCGCCTTCTAGAGCCTGCCTATACAACAGCTTTCCTATGTCAGCCACATTCACCAGATTCAATGGTTAAAGCACTCAACTCCCAGACTAATGGAACACTCATCGAACAACAAAATGCTCGATTGACAAAACAAGCGAACAACACAATGCTTGGTCGATGAAAGAGCGATTCAACAAAATGAGTGACGAGATGTTTGATTGACAAAATAAGTGAACAACACAATGTTTGGTCGGCAAAAGAGTTATTCCACGAGGTATATCGCTCAACAAAAACTTGGCGGGCGAAAACTCAACAAATCTCCAGACCAAGCACGATAGAACGAGTTGACAAGCACAAGAAGCCATGATTCATAAAAATATTAAATTTGTTGATTTAAAGATTAATATTGTAAAGTGAGCTTTGGGTATGTACACACACACGCGCGCACACACACGCGTGCACGCGCACTCACTCACTCACTCACTCACTCACACACACACACACACACACACACACACACACACACACACACACACACACACATAATTGTGTGCATGCACAAAGAAGCAATCACCAAAAAAGCTTCAAATCGACAAAGCTGAACCAAACTCAAGCTGTCCAAGAAGATCAAATCCAAAAGCTCTAGGCACCATCAAATGCTCCAAGCTTCAGCTGGACCACAATTTCAACCGAAGCTTCAAACCCTTAAACTCCTTACAAACACAACCCAACTGAGGTGGCCAACTTCAAAACCTCAAAGCTCCGTCGAGCTCGCCCACACTTCAGCTCGGCGAAGAAGCACCGCTGAGCTCGTTCCTTGCCCAAAGCAGTGCCGCCGAGCTCTTCCCTCGCCAAAACGAAGCTCGCTGAGCTCCTTCCTCACCCAAAATGGCATCGTTGAGCTCCTTCCACACCTAGAGAAGATCGTCGAGCTTGTTCCTCGCCCAAAACAAAGTTCATCGAGCTCCATCACTAGTCCGCCAAGCTCCATCACCCAAAACAAGTTCGTCGAGCTCCATCACCCAAAAACAAGAAATAAAAACAAAGAAAAGGAACTGTAGCTCGGCAAAATAGTCGGCCGAGCTGAAGGGTTCCACAAATCTTCGCTAGCCGTCGGATCTCCAAGAGGTTCAGGTGCACACGAGATGGATGCAGGGGAACGAGCCATGCCACCTTGCTTAAATCCTATCGCTCTGCTTCAAATCTCTGCCGCTCGATCATTCCAAAATGCATGCTTGTGCAAGATCGACGTGTGAGATCAAGCCACGTCACCCCTCCTCTACGGCCTTCACATCACAGCCGCTCAAACCCTTCAACGGGCGAGCCAAGTTGTGATCAACGCGTGCGATTGCTCCAAGTTTCATGCACTGTTTGATAATCAATAAAAATTCCTCAAAATCATTTATAATTTGAAAATTTACATCAAAAATTTCAAAAGTAATAATTAAATTCGTAAAATTAATTAAAATTTCTGAAAAAAATTAAAATTTGGAATAGTTAATTGAAAATTTTGAAAAAGCAATTTTAAATTGGTGAAAATTATTTTAAAATTGAAAAATTATGAAAAATTCCAAAAAAAAGGGAAAGTCCAGGAGAATATTCACCGTCTCCAGAAGCTTCAGTTCAGTTCAGGTATATCCAATCGCCCCTGAAAGCTAAGATTGTACTCTAAAACTCTAAAATAAGGCGAACTACTTTCTGAAAGCCAAGAAAATACTCTTCAGGGAGTGGGGGGATTATAATAATGGTAAAAGTCACTGCAAATTAGGATCGTATGATTCCAGCATATATCTTAAAGCTTCTACAGTCAAATTAACCATAACGGGCATCTTTAACAGGTCCGGACCTTCTTCAGGCTCATCTACAAGACATAAGCCGCTCTCAAGCCCATTAAAAATTTCTAGTCCCACTAGGAGAGATACCCAGCCAATGAGGGCTATAAGTCAAATCTCTTATCCTTAGACAAGAGATTCTTATCTCTTAAGGGGAAGAATTAACAGGAGATAAGAGATTTATATCAATCTCCTAACTGTTTCTTAGGCCTATAAATACCTGTAATCAATAAATTGATAATCTCTCTCTCAAACTCTCCTTTTCTTTCTGATTTTGACTTGAGCGTTGGAGGATCTGGCGTCGGGGCCATCCCCGATGTTTCAAGCTTTTTACAGTTCCATCGGCTTTGTCAGCAACCGTCAGATTCAGATCAGGTGTTCAATCAACGATCAAGATCCAATCTCAGGAGCTCTAACAACTTTTTACACCGACGATCAAATGTTAGATCTTTAATAGTTTCATTCATAATATAAACTCACTATCTGTTTGTTCCCACACCACAATAAGCAGAAATAATAAGCATTGGCTTTAACAATAATATTGAAAGCATCTTATTTAACATCTCAGCTAAAATAACTAAAAATATAATCCAATGGACCACAAAGATTGCAAAATCCTTTATCATATATAATTAGGCTTTATTTGGCACTTCTGGTATATAGGGCTGGCGTCCATCTTAAGGCCAGTGAGGCGGCTGTCTCAGGCTCCCAATCTTTTTGTAATTTTAGGGTCCTCTAAATTTGTATTCCCCTTGTAAATATAAGCATGTATTTTGCACATAAAAAAATTATATTGTTATTAGGAGACCCAAAAATAATTATTTGGGCATTTCACCTCAGGCCCCCGTGAACTCAGGGCCGGCCCTGCTGGTACACCCATATACAGATATACATATAACTACTCTATTATTAATAATCATTTGCATTTTTACAAATTTAAATCTTTGTAAGGTGGATGGTGATATAATGACGAAGTTAGCCATCTCTATCCCACAATTGAAGTGAAAATAAATCTTAGAGCGCCTCAACTTTATCAATATAAGTCGTTTCAGTCTTCATTACCATTGTGTTACATGTCGAGTCGAGAGTTTTAAACCTATAACCTCTAGTAATAAGTATAAGAAAGTTCAGTTTTGGCATATGATAGCTAATTTCCGCAATTACTGTGTGTACTCTGAACAAAGAGACTTGTGTGGTTCCTACTTCTATATGGATGAGCATTTGTTGTAACCATGCATTTTAGGTGTAGGTGTATCCTCCTAGAGTCCACATACAACTACCATCTTTGTTTCACTAAGGGTCTGTTTGGAAACATTGAAGTTGGGGAATGGAAAGGAATGGAATGAAAATGAATGGAGAGGAATGGAAAGAAAGGGAAAGGAATGAATTAATTTTATAAGTTGTGTGTGTTTGGCAACTGGTGGAATGGAATAGAAATTGGGGGTGGAGCTTCAAATCTTCTTTCCATTCCTTTACGCAGCTTTCCGAGGGGGATGGAGCTGGAATAGAAATTGGCTGAAATCTTTCTCTAGGGAATAAAATTTAGTTGTTTCCTTTGTTTTCTTTTTCAAAACAAACAAGCTGTGGAATAGAATAAGATGAGTTTATCCACAGTATTCCATCACTTTCCCTAATTTTTTGGGTTCCCAAACGCACCCTAAAGGAGTTTGCTAAAAAGGAAAGTAAATAAGCAAACAAAGGAAATAAGAAAAAAAACTACACTACAAAGAAAGGAATCCATAAGCTATTAAGCCACCTGCAAAATAAGTCACCTTATTTTGAAACAAGATGAAACTCATAGGCCATTAAGAGCATCCACAGTCATTAGGCATTTATGCATATTATGCATATTTTTGCCAAAATCGTATTGCAGTCATGTGACATTTATGTATATTTTACCTTTTCTGCTACAGTAGATTGCTATATATGAGAATGGATATAGCAATATTCATAATATAAAGGACGAAACATCATATTTCGTCCGTAATATTTTATAATATTTTTAAAGAATAGAATAAATGATGTTTCGTCCGATGATATTGTGTATTTTAAAAATTAAAAAAAATATTGGACAAGAAAAATCCCTTTTTTTTAAACTGAAAATCTAGTTAGTTAATTGATTGATTAATTAGTTTAATTAGATACTTAGTTACATAACTAGTTAAATAATTAAGTTAATTGGTTGATTAATTAGTTTAATTAGATACTTAGTTACATAACTAGTTAAATAATTAAGGTTAGTTCTTATTAATTGAATTAAACATTAATTAACTTAATCCCATCACTGGGACGAAACATCCACAGTGATACAAAACATCATGTTTTGTCCCATTGGTGGGTCCCACAAAAACAAAATTTAAAGAATCAAAAATCTTAATAAAATCACAGGAATTTAGACGGACGAAACATCATATTTTGCCTGTTCATTTTTGTCCACAACTTTGCTCTATTTTACCATTTTTTCACTACAGCAAAATAACGGATTGCTATTTCTATTTATGCATATATGTATATTTTAGGTCTCACGACCGTGGATGCTCTAAGGTATATTTGAAAATTAATGTTGATCCATTATCAAATTATAGGCAATTGGTTTTCACAAATAAAATACTCTGGGTTGAGTCTAAAAAATTCTCTCCCTAAAACTGGGCTCAGTCTGGTTCAGATATGTGTTGGGCCGAACGTGGGCCCGATAACATCACACCTGGCCCTCACAAGTTTGAGCCTCTTATAAATTGTTCCTCATTCACAGAAATTTCACAGTTTCGTAGGATTCCAGAATCAATGGTGATAGCTTTGATGGTTGTGTCAATGGCAAGTAGGAGGGATTTCGAAAGGTTGTAGTTGTAACACTAGCAGATCAGTGGGTTCGCAGCTAGGGAGATGATGAAAGAGTCAATTCATGCATTTTCGGAAAAAGCACTTTTTTCCTTTTGCGTTCTCGCTGACTATTATTCATATATATATATATTGATTGCAGTGATCGCTATATTTGCGACATTCTTCAGAATACGATTCTCTTGGGGAATCAAATAAATATTCCTAGGGACATACATTATTGCAAATGAGATAGATTCTAGAGGTCGACATAAAGAAGATAATTGAAAACCGATATTACAGGCATTTTATCGTGGCTGAAAAAATATAACTCTTACAAAAACTGAATGGAAGAAAATAATTCATATATAGGACCAACTCCAAACCTAGCTATTCTCATGTGACTAACATTCCTCAACTATTATAGAGAAATTGATCCAACTTAACCCAAACTTGTAGACTAATTCCAAATACCCAACTAATAATGTTATGTACCATATAGTACATCTCTACTACTATATAATGTAATGGGAGAAGCTCTTAGTGTAATTTGTCCATCTACCAATTCGTACAACGCACGTGCATAACTATTATAAATGAGATTTCAGATCAAATACAGACTACGTCTGAATTTTTTACTTTAAAAAAAATTATATACATTAAGACGTGCATTGCACGTGTAAACTACTGGTTCAAATTAAGTCCTGCTCCACTTAATAGTTCAGAATTAGGACTATTTGATGTATGTATTAAAATGTGCTATCAATCATATTCGTTTAAAATTATAAAATGAAGTCATACAATTGAATTCAAATTCAAAGTCATAGGAATAACCGGAGTATTAAAAAAAAAAAAAAAAACAAAAGAGAAGTTTCCTCCGACCGGCGGTGGAACCCAGAGGAATAAAACACAGAGATGAGTGGGACCCACAGTGCAGCCATCCAAATCAGAAAGGAAAAAAAAAGGAAAGAGAGATAGGGCTTCTGCGTATTTTGTCAGCAATCTTGCCAATTGCATTCTTCCTCCTTGATGCCCCCAAAGTAGCACCATTTTAGAGAATAGAAATTCCCACCATTTCTTTTCTTTTCTTCTCTTTATCCCTAAATTTGATAGACATAAAAAAAATTTGCACAAGTGCACATCGAAGGAATGGGTTTGTGTAAAATTATAATTGTTGTTGTAGATTTTGGCTACAAGAGCATGTTTAATTATTTGTAGTATAACCGAAATTGTGTTTAATTACTAATTATTGAGCACATACAACTCTTCTAAATATGTTCTCTAGATTATTATCTAGTGGTGAGGGTGGTTTATATAACTTGGCAGTGACATTTGATAAAACAGTTTTAATGGTTCTTTAATTCCAATTATTCACATTTTGTACAACACAAATTCTCTGGCCGCAAGTGTTAGTGTAGTTTGTTGGTAAGCATCTTCGCTGTGAAGTAAGAGATCGAAAGTTTGAATCCCACTTGTATTAAAAAATTCCGAATTAATATAAATAGGGGATGAAGTGTAGGTACATGTAGCTACAACATTATTTCCAAAAAAATAAATAAATAAATAAATAAATAAATAAAAATCTGGTTAGAACTGTAGAAGTAGATTACTAGCACAAGTAGTCTCTGTGTTTATATTTTAGCTGTGTAAGTTGTCAGAAGTCTAATTTACTGCCTCAACCTATAATAACTACTATTAATTTTCACTACATATCATATATCAGATGTAAAAGGTAAACGAAATATTTTTTTTTATTTTAATATGCCACTTTTCAAAACTATTTGCAGAAAGAGATCAGTTGTCAAAGTATTTGTGCTTGTGGACTCAAAAACTAAACTCGCCGTTGGGACACGGCGAGTTTAGTACTATTTTTTTTGAGAAACTCGCCGTTCCCAATAGCGAGTTTAGTTCAAATTTTTTAATGAAGACTCGTCGTTCCCAATAACTATAACATTTACACTAGCTGTTAGGAATAGCGAATTTAGTGCAAAATTTTTAATAAAGACTCGTCGTTTCCAACGACGAGGACATTTGTACTAGACTCGCTATTGGGAACGACGAGGAAGTAGGAAATTTCACAGAGAGCGAAATACTCTGTTGTACACAACAATGAGTTTAGTGTAAATTTTATCACCGTTAAGAACGGCGAGTCTTAAAAAAAAAAAAGAGAACTAAACTCGCCGTTCCCAACAGCGAGTCCAATGTAAATATCCTTGTTGTTAGGAATGCTGAGTCTTCATTGAAAATTTTGAACTAAACTCGTTTTTGGGAACGACGAGTTTCTCGACAAAAAAAAGCTACACTCGTTGTGTTCCAACGATGAGCATGAAATAACTAAACTCGTCATTGGAAAGTCGAGTTTAGTTGTTGAGTTTACGATCGCAAATATTTTGACAACTGTCCTCTTTCTACAAATAGTTTCAAAAAGTGACATTAAAAAAAAAATCAAACAAAATTCCTCTAAAACCTACCGCATATCTTACATTAGTTTACCTAACCGCACAAACAAGATTAATACTATATTCACTAATCTATATAATAAAACACAAAGAAAGCTATCAAGTGGCTTTCTTCAATCCCCCAAAAATCAAAGGCTTAGATCTAACCTCACAAAACATATTCCCCCCCCCCCCCCCCCCCCCCCCCAAAGTTTCCCCCCAAAACTCAAATTTAAATCCCCCACCCAATACAATTCATTTATTTATTTAATTTTTTTTCCCTCTCTCTCCCCCGCCCTCTTCTATTCAAAAAATTAAGAAAATTTAAAATTAAAAAACTAAAAAGTAAAAATTTAAAAACTTTAAAAATAATTCAAAAAAATCATATAATATGTTTTTTTGCTCTATGTTTGCTACTTCAATTAATTTGCTGGACCTCCAAAACTATTTTATATGATCAAATAAGGTGTACCGTTCCGAAGACGTGCCGTAGGCACGTGTCAACAGGCAAACCTAGTTTTACTATAATGGTCCTCCCTATTGATATATGCATCACGCATCTCAAATACTATAATCTCCATCTACCAATTAGTACAAGGCACGTGCAAAACTATTATAAATGAGATTTTAGATTAAATACAGATTGCTCCTGAATTTTTACTTTTAAAAAAAATTATATTTATTAAGACGTGCATCGCGTGTAAACTACTAGTACTCATAAGTCATAAATCTAGTCCGATATATATATAAATCACCTTCTACCATCGTGTTCATTTTATTTCCATTACGATCCCACCAACCCAAAAACCAAACCACTCATCAAACCCCCTCTTCTTCTCTCTCTCTCTCCCCTCCTCTATAGAACCCAAAAATGAAGAAGCTCTACAACGCCAACAAATCGACCAAGTCCAAAATCCACCCATCCCCTCCTTCACCTCTCTCCGCCCTCCCCGCCGCCCTCCTCACCCTTGCCACCGCCCTCTCCGCCGACGAGCAGGAGGTCCTCTCCTACCTCCTGGGCTGCCAAAAGCCCATAAAAAAACACCAACTGGGCCGCAAAAAAGCCCACCAGAACCACCCACCTGAGCTGTGCTGCCCCTGCTTCACCTGCTACAAGAGCTTCTGGGCTAGGTGGGATTCTTCGCCTAATCGGCATGTGATTCATTTGATTATTGATGGGTTTGAGGAGAGCTTGGTGGAAGAGTCGAAGGGGAATAAGAAGAAGAAGAATAATAAGAATAAGAGGGGTGGGAAGAAGAAAGGTGAAGTTTTTATTGAAGAGGAAGAAGAAGCAAAAGAGGTTGTTGACAAGATTGGAGATACCCATCATGATGATGATGATGTCAATGATGTCAATGATGATGATGATGATGAAAAAGAAGCTGAAGAAGGGAAGAGCAATTTGAGAAGGTTTGTGAGTTGGGTATTTGGGATGAGCAATTAGAAGAGGAAGATTTTTTTTTGAAAAACTGATTTTTACTTTTGTATCATATTTTTCTTCGGTTGTATTCGAAAAGCTGCAAGTTTTTCTGGGCAAAATATGTTGCCTGTTCTCGAGCTCATCATCAGTTCATGTAAACAAGGAATTAGGAAAATTGTCTCTCATTTATCCTTGTTCTATTGTTCATTAATTAGTGCCCTTCTTTTGTATTTTTGGTAGGTAATCTGATGCAATTTTGGGCTGGTATTAGTATAGGTGTGTTAATTGTGCCTCATTGGTTTTTTGTTTTGTTTTTTTTTCTTATGTTAAAATGGAGAATAGTTGGTCCTTTGTTGAATGAGATAATGTGTACAGGGCTGCAATCGAGCCGAGCCGTGCCGAATACCTTCATATTCGAGCTCGGCTCGTTTACGAAACGAGCTCAATTTTGAACTCGAGCTCGGTTTGAGTCGAGTTTTGACTATATTCGAGCCGAATAGCTTGCGAGCTTAGCCTAAAAAAAAAAAAAAAAAAAAAAAAAAAAATCAAACTCGAGCTCGGCTCGTTTACGAAACGAGCTCGGATTTAAGCTTGAGCTTGTTTCGAGCCGAGCTTTGACCGAGCTCGAGCTGAATAGCTCGTGAATAGCTCGATTCGTTTGCAGCCCTAATGCGTGTAATTTTGGGAAAGAGAAATTGAAGATGGAAAAGTTGTGTTGCTTTTGGAGCTCTTTCCTGTGTTCATTTCACTGTCTGATTGCAGTTTAACAAGAACAAAAAAGAGATAAGCTACAAGACAATTGTTAGTTTCAATGGTTGGTTAGCTCCCCAAGTTCCTAAAACTTACAGATAGAAACACATCCAACACAGATTTTATTTTATTTTATTTTATTGGAAAGAAAACAAATACAGATTGATAGTCTGATAAATCAAAATACCGGCCAAGGTGTGTTTGGTTGGCCTTTCTTTAGAGTTACTAGTTAAGATTATGGCATTGCAACAACTAAAAATCTAGACGATAGTTTTGGTGCATGTGCAATGCACAGACTAAATCATTTGGTAACTAAAAATAGATTAATGGGTATGCACATGCATGTATGTGATGAAATGCCCGGTTTACTGTTTACTTGGCAATAAATAAGATTTATATTCATCACTTATTTAAATATATTTGTTTGATTCTACACATTTATTTAATAATTACTCACTTTAATATATTTTCAAAACATTTATTATTTGAAATTGCTAGGAGTGCATTTGGTATGTGGGAATGTGCAAGGTAATATCAAATTTCTCCTGAAATTAATTTATTTGGTGTGTGGCAAATATAGTTTTAGAATGAATGATGGATTTCTAAAGGAATCAAAATTCTTAGTTGAGAAGGATTTCTTCTCCCGCAAAACTATACTCCCTCCGTTCCACTTTAAGTGATATTCAGTAGTTTTGCACACAGATTAAGAAAGGGTGAGATAAACATTTGTTTCCCTCTATACCCTTATTAATAAGTCTCCATGATTTAATTACTAATTCTTTTTCCAATATAGATTCTGAATTCAAGAAATTGTAATTAATGTTTTCTCAATACAAATTGTGTTTTCAAGAGAAAATAGAAATGCTAATTCTTTTTCCAATACAGTTAGCATTAAATTTTTGGAGAAAATAAAATCTAGAAAGTTAAAACTACAATTTTCTAAAAATATTTGATAGTATTAAGATGAGTAATTAAGACAAAATTTCAACATAAATAGGGGTTTTCTTGGAAAAAATTGGGAAAAAATTAGATAATATCACTTAAAGTGAAACAAGAAAAAAATCCAAAATATCACTTAAAGTGAAACAGAGGGAGTATGATTTAAGGATTCTCATGAAATTTTCATAACTAATAATAAAATAATTCAAAAAACTAGAATAAAAAAGAATATTCCTCCATAAAATCATGAGATTTGAGGATTCTTATGAGATTTCCATAATGAACAATAAAACAATTCAAAAAACTAGAATAAAAAATATAATAATAAAGGATTCTCGGGAATGCATTGTACTATACCAAATGCAATAATACAATATTCTCGGAAATCTTCATTCCCACAATCACATTTCTAAAAATCATCTCATTCCTGTGAATCTTCTAATTCGTATACCAAAGGTCCCCAAAGATTGAATTCGAAAAGAAAGTAGCCGATGCCCTTTGAACAATTTTTTTCACTCCTAGTTTTAGGCATATCATGTAATACTAGAATTCGAATGCATGCGATATGTACACATATAAGTTTGGATGATTCAGTATATTTGCATATATAAAATGTATAGATCATTTATGGACGCATTTAAAAAATTTAAATAAAAATATGTTATTTATAATTTTTAATGTAAAACTCAAATTTCAGGCATATTAAATGGGATGGGTTAAAGTCTACTCATCATAAGTCTTTCTGTGATTTGACTGTCGGCTTCACATACCTGCTGATACAGGCTGATATAAAAGAAATTTGAGTTATACCAGTCAAACTTGATGTTCAGATAAAACTTTATAGGGCAAAAACCAAAATATCCTCCCAACATTTGGTCTAAGTATAATATGTTCATATAATGTTCGAAAAATACACTAAATCCATTACTCCGTTAACTTAATCCGTTAAGTTAGAATAATTGAATTACCTTTTTACCCTTACCCATTCATATCTCAATCTCTTCTTCTTTCTTCCATTGTTCATTTCTTTTTTTCTAATTTCATTTTTCTCTTTTAACAACGATTTATTTGGCAACGATTTCTTTGAGACAAAGTACATGAACTGAGGTACAAGACTCTTAACAATATCTGTGGAAAGAAGAGAGTTCTATGAAATCATTGCACACTAGAAAACCAAGATCTTAACTTAGTCCTTAAGATTCAAATATCAATAGAGAAAACATTTGAAACAAATTTAATATAATAAAAAGAAGAGCATTTGTTTGATCGAGTAAAACTTCTTACAAATTTTAAACTAATCACAACAAATTTGGCAAAACAAATTATCAAATTAAATAATTTAACATATCTCATCCCAAATTCATAATTGGATTGACATATTTGTCTAACTATTTAATGACATTATATTCATCAAAATTGATATCATAATGTGAAATTTGGAAGAAGGTCCACACCTGATCAAGAACTTTTTAAAAATCAAATTCAACTGCCAACATTTATACTGTGGATATTCAAATTGTAAAGGACAATCTGAAAGTAACAACTCTTTCCCTCATCTCAAAATTATAGTTGTTATAAAATGAAGCTTCTAAGATTACCAAAAACTTTTGATAAATGAAGAAGTTGCATGTGATCTGACTTGCTAATTCTTAAACTGCCACAGGCAATTTTATAAACGTTCATGGATCATTACATGACCAATGAAATAATTTGCATGGTTCATCTATTCCTTTTACAAACAGATACTCATGTGAAAATTAACTTATTTAATCATGTTCGTTCAATAATACGTGTACACTACTGTAGCATCCCACTCTTCTAAAACGTTCGTAGACAAAAGAAATTTTTGCCGAATAAATCGTTGTTAATAGAGAAAAATGAAATAAGAAAAAAAGTAATGAAGAAAGGAAGAAATAAGTAGAGATTGAAATATGAAAGGGTAAGGATAGAAAGGTAGTTCAATAATTCTAACTTAACGGAATGAGTTAAGTTAACGGAGTAATGAGTTTAGTGTATTTTTTCAAACGTTATATGGGCATATTGTACTTAGGCCAAACGTTGGGGGGGGGGGGGGGGGGGTATTTTGGTTTTTGCCCAACTTTATAAAAAAAAGTTTACTCCATTTATTAATGTTATCTTTTTGCTAATAATAATTTATCACGGTTATTACCTTATTGGTAACATGGGGCACGAACAAGCTTTCGATTGGTCAGCTTTCTCCTGAACAACTTTTAATGTTTTGCCCATTCTGTTCTTCTTTTGTCCCACTTAGGAATGGCAATCGGGCCAGGTTGACCCGCGACTCGCTCGCCAAATCCGGCCCGTGAATATACGGTTCGGGTCTGGGTCGAACCAGCGAGCCTAAGCGGGTCGAGTAATATGGATTTCCAACCCATTGAACTTGTCCCACACACCCGGTGAACAGTAGTCAACCCGCCCACCAACCCGCAGGTCGACCCGCGAGTTTCGAACCGTTAGACTCGTACGGGCCAAACGTTCGACCCGCGGGTCCAACGGACGAAAACCGAACAATGGCTCTGTTCTTGCCTTTTTTGTGTTTTTTTGTTTTTTTTCTTTTTCCCCTATAAATACCTCTTAAACCACTCTAAAAAATTTACACCTTATTCTCTTACTCTCTCTACTACTACTACTCAATTCAATCTCAATTCTTTTAAATTTTGTCAACAAAGAAGGCATACAACTTAGAAGCGACAAATTACGTTCGTATCGAATTCAACATTCAACTACGTCTACTTCAAGTCTTCAACTCCTCCAAGGCTCCAACAAAGAAGCTACCTTTCTTTCTATATACGAGTCCTGATTTCTACTTATACTTCTACTTTTATTTTCGCTCTCATTCTATATACGAGTATCCACGAAGTACAGTATCAAAATTTCACAACCCTCTTATTGTCCTGATAATTTTTTTGTAGTGCAAATTTATTGTATCATATTTGTTTATTGGTTTTTTGATCTTCTCTCTCACAACCCTCCGATTGTTTTCTAGATTTTTTTTTGAAACTTATCTCGCCTAGATTGTATTTAAATTTTTGACATTCACTACTATATCAACATGTCTAGATCATGAGGTAGCGGCCGTAGCCAAAGTGGACAAGATTTCACCGGCACTTCTCTTAGGCCTCTAATTGTCCCACAAATTGAGCCCACCGAAGAGTACCATATGACCGAACACATTGGTACACACGATGAGTTTGTAGGAGACATAGACATAGAAGAAGAACCACAAACACAAGCAACCGAAATAACACAACCGGATAGTAGTAGAAAAACTAGAGGAAAAACTAGTGATTGACACAAATTTTATGATTATATTCCGAACGAAGTAAATTCGGATGTAGGTATAAAAATTTGTAAAACATGTTCGAAGCCATTCAAATGGAAGAAGGGTGAGGGGATAAGTACAATAAAACGACACATCCAAAATGTACACAAAGATCTTCTTATAGACATACCCGGCTAACAAAAAATCCACCCTACGACCGGTGTACTTGATAGCCATTCTTATGATCCCGAACTTGTTCTTCGGAAAATGGCCCGACTAGTAATTAAGAGTTACCAATTTTCTATTCCGAGAGTAGGGACTTAGAAACTTTTAATCAAACCGCATTAAATCCTTATTTTAAAAGAATTCCTAGGAATACTTGTAAATCTGATTGTTTTAAAATGTACAATGAAATAAGAGAAGCTTTGATTGCCATTTTATGGAGTTTAACTTGTAGAGTTTCTTTGATTTTCGATTGTTGGACGGGTTGCAACAATATTCCAATGATGTGAATAACTTGTCATTGGATCGACAGTGATTGGATTATTCAAAAAAGGATCATATCACTTGCTGCGTTTCCCTATCCCCATAGTGGTAATGAAATTGCAAATCATATTTTGGAAATTTGTGATGTTTTTTATATTCGTGATAAAATTATGTGTATAAGTTTTGATAATGCATCTAACAACAATGCATCAATTAGTATTCTAAAAACCGCATTAAACCCTCCATCTGATAATATTTTTCATGTTAGATGTGCATGTCATATTTTAAATTTATGTGTTCAAGATGCATTAAAAATAGCCGAACCATATATAGTTAACATTAGAAATTGTGTATATTTAATTGCATTAAATGGCCCTTGTTGTGCTATCTAGATGATCTAAACTAGACACAAATTAAAAATCTCGCAAGTGTACGAATCGTTTAGAGAAGCGTAGTGACGAGCAAGGATCGATCCCACAGAGATTGTAGAAATTAACTTACTAACCAATAAAACAAAATAAAATGCAAATCATGAGTTTTATTCTAAAAGTCTGATTGAAAGGAAATAAAAGAGATAAAAACCTAAATTAAATAGCTTCACAATTTGAGTCACGAATATCTATTTAAGTAGTTGGGCATTGATTTCCACCTATAGTCAGTAATGCTAAGTCACCTACTATTCTAATTACTCATGTTTGTTCCTCTAAGGGCATGGTATCTACTCTAATTCGTTTCTTTCCTTAAGTATTTAGCATGGTATTTACTAAGTTGCACTTGAAGAAAGCATATGAACAATGGAAACGAACAAACACTCAAAGTTCTAGAAATTGGTATCAGATCTAGATCCCTTAAGTTGATTAAACCAAGAACCCCTAAAGATTCCTGTGTTACAAGTTATGAGCACGAGATACGGGTCGTCTCAATATGCTCATATAACAGATTCAGATTCATAATACTCAAACTTGATAAACTCAGATTCTGTATGTCAGTCGACTTACTGTCACCTCAGTCGACTGCCCTTAGAATTCCGAACAAGTTTGATTATTATAATTCTATACCAATTCAATCAGGTTTAATCAATAAGTACTAGAGTAGTATTCAGAAGAATAGAAGCATTACATAACTACGGTTTCAATCTTCCCAACTATGAAAATTAGTTCCACATAATTAAACTTTTATTGATTGATAAAATAGAATTCATGACTACAATAAAAATAAGATTCAAAGGAAGAATAGAAGAACACTGATTTGTATGATGTGGAAATTTAGCCCAATCAGCAGTCGACTTGTTCTCATTCTTTAATGCTTGCTGTCGATGGCTTTTCTTGTTGATGGATCCGGCCTCCCCTCTCTCTTGATGCCTCTTGGTTGATATTTATAGAACACGGCTAGAGAATTAGGGTTTGCACTTTTCTTTTATAGAAATGTCCTCTTCTTTTTATTTAATTCCTCCTTTTGATCTGCGTTTTATTTCTTTCTCTTTTCTTCGTTTCTTCCTTATCTGCTTTTATTCAGATTTGGATGAGGAAGGATCTTTAAATATCTTATCTTCTGACTTCGCCGAAGACCAGTCGACTGGCTTGGAAAGCAGTCGACTGTGCCGAGCCCTAGCAATCTCTCTGTCCAGTCGCCTGTTAGAAGAATCAGTCGACTGATGCTCTGCAAATTCTGTGTAATCATCTTTCAGTCTGTATTAGTCTTGAATCTGCTTCGTTTGCTGCTTTTAGGCTGTTTCCTATGGAAAAGAGAAAAGAAGAGTAAATCACCACATACAGAGCATTTAAATGTCTAATTTCACTAAGATTATTGCTCCTAAAAGTGACTATTATTGAGTCCATCAGCCCTATATTTCAAGAATGAAAAGTTTGGTGTAGGCTTAAAAATGTATATTTAGAAAATTTCTAAAGGATGTTAAACACCGATGGAACTCTACTTTTGAATTGCTACATGTTGTTACTGAATATAAAGCATGCATAAATAATTTTTGTATGGCAAAAAATATTCCAAATTTTGAAATGAATCCCCAAGCTTAGTTTTATGCCGAATCTTTGTTAAAATTTTTAGAACCTTTTAAAATCGCAACTTTCAAATTTTCAAAATCTTATGAATCTACTTCTAGTAGCATTTTTATTTCAATATTTAATATGATGCAAACTTTCAGAGAAATGATCGATGATGCTTTTATTGGTCATATTGTGCATACACCAAAGTTTTGAAGTATTTTAATCCTCCTCCTATATTGTATTGTATTGCTACAGTGATGGATTCTCGTATCAAATTAGAAGGTACGAAGAGTTTAATTGAAAGGTTTTTAAATTTACTTGGGGAAGATGATTCTGAAATTGATTTGGGAACATTTTTAGCTAAATTTGAAGCGACATTAAATAACTTGGATGATTTTTATGATTGAAGTTTTTCATCTAGTAGTAGTACTACTTTAGTTACTTTTTCTTCTGCTACTTCTACAGGTAAGGTTAAGAATAAATTAGATTATGCCACATTTAATTTACTTGCAAAAATTTAATCAAAAAAAGCTAGGACTAATCAACCAAATGAATTGTATTGGTATAATCAACAAGATTCTGAAAGTTTTATTTCTTCACTAGATATTTTACTATGGTGGAAAGACCATGAACATGCTTATAGTATTCTTAAATATATGTCTAAAGATCTACTAACTCCTCCTGTCTCTACAGTTGCTTCAAAAAGTGCATTTTCTACAAGTGGCAGAGTTCTAACCAATTACAGGAATCACTTGAAGTCCTAATTGTTGGAGATGCTCATCTGCACAGAAGACTGGATGAAAGCCGAAGATAGGACTCAAGGAGTAGGGTTTGACACGTCTACAAGTGAAAGAAACTCGCCGGAAGAACAATAACAACAACAATAGCAACCAACATGAAGAATTGAAGACCAACAACAATAACAACAAATTGAAGACCAACAAATTGAAGAACATTGTAAATGTATAAAAAAATTGTATAAAATTTTTGTTTGTTATAAAAAAAAATAGGATAAATGAAGATAACTAGAATTGTATCCAAAAAATTTGTTATTGTATAAAATAAATTTGTAAAAAATCTTTATTTCTTATTACAAATTGGGAAACTTGTATAAGTTGAAATCATATTAATAATATATACATTTTTTTGGCAATTTCACTCTTTGATTATTATTATTATTATTATTATTTCATTTTTTTTAAGTGTAAAAAAAAAATTAGACGGACCAACCCGCGACCCGACCCGACCTGACCCGGGTTGGGCGGGTCGAGTTTTTGCAATTCCGACCCGGCCCGGTTGCCACTCAGACCCGACCCGAACCCGCTCTAGTTGGGTTCCAACCTGGACGGGTTCGACCCGACCCGACCCGATCGACCCGTTGGCCAACCGTTGCCCCCCCCCCCCCCCCTCCTCCAATGCTTGGGGTGGAGTTCTGTATTTTGTTATGATGTAGGACCCTGTACTTGGCTCATTAATCTTAGTTTGTTTTATTAACTCCTTATTAATGAAACAGAGTGGTCATATTCCACATTTTCTTCTTCTTCTTCTTCTTCTTCTTCTTACCAAAAAAAAAAAAAAAAAAAAAAACCGTATTGAATTAATAATTTGTCCTCTGGTAGTCTATAGGTGTTGTCTGTATAGCATATAGCATATGTTAAAACTCTTGTCTTTCATTATTGAAAGATTTAAATGCTTTCTTCATTATTCTGACTTCAATCAAGAAAGAGGTTGATTCAAATGGCCGTGGCAATTAAAATACATTTTAGTCCCTTGCAAGTAATTGTTGACATACTAGCCTTTTAAATATATATATAAAAAAGATTAATTTATGAGCTAGGTTAGGACTTATACAAGCATATATAACAAATTCTTCTCAATTTTAACCTGTTCCTTATATCAGATAATGACCTTGATCACCAAAGTTTGTCCTAGCTTTTTAGTAGGATTAATTAGTGCATTATAAACACCAGAAATTAAGATGTCTAAAAGACTAAAAACTAAAAGCATATATAGTTGAAGAAGTCCGCATAACTTATAGTGATCGAAGCCTATCAAGATGGAGGATGATACCCACTACAGAAACACTATTGATTTTTTATTATTTTGGGAATTGGGACCATGTATTGACAGGCACTAGCAGGCCTAACATTTGTATGCACATTTTTCAAATTGCCCACATTTTCCAAACTGCCCTACTTTTTTTTTCAATTCCCAAACTGCCAGAAAGAGTTAGGTTGCGTTTGATTTGTTGTTTTGAAAACAGTTTTCTGAAAACAGTTTTCTAAAAACAGTTTTATGAAAATGAGAGTGTAAAAGCTGTTTGGTAATAATTTTTTATGAAAACAGTTTTTTTAAATGAGAGTATAATGTATGTATAGGTTTGGTTATATGTATATACTGTATACAGTATATATACTCTGATACATACATGTATGCATATACATGCATACTGATATATAATAATATAAAATATTTTATTATAATAAACATATTTAATAATATACATTTATATAATAATATATAATAATTATAATAATATATATATGTAATAATAATATATTCAAATTATATATTAAACAACTTATTATAATAATAATAAATTATATAATAATATATAATAGTAATATATAATAATAATAATAACATATTATAATAGTATATATAAAATAGTATATATGAAATAATAGTATATATAAAATGGTATATATAAAATAATAATATAATATAATATAATATATAATAATAATATAATATAATAATAGTATATATAAAATAGTATATATAAAATAATAATATGTTATAATAATTGTATATTATATAATAATATAAAATAATTTATTATAATAAACATATTTAATTATATACATATATATAATAACATAAAATAATTATAATAATATATATGTAATAATAATCTATTATAATTATATATTAAACAATTAATTACAATAATAATAAATTAAGTAATAATATATAATAGTAATATGTAATAATAATTATATATATTATAATAATAATAGATTATTATAATAGTATGTAGGAAATAGTATATATGAAAAAATAATAATAACAATATATTATAATAACAGTATATTATTATATATTAATATATACAATAATATATAATAGTGATATATAATAATAATAATAATATATAATAATAATATATACAATAATAATACAATATAATAATAGTATATATAAATAGTATATATAAAACAAAATAATATAATAATAATATAATATAATAATTGTATATATAAAATAGTATAAATAAAATAATAATATATATAATAGTAAGATTTATAATAATAATATAATAATAATAATAGCATATATAAAATTGTATAATAATAATAATAATAATATATATAACAATATATTATAATATCAATATATTATTACATATTAATATATACAATAATATATAATAGTAATATATAATAATAATAATAATAATAATAATAATAATAATAATAATAATAATATATAATAATATATATATAATAATAATACAATATAATAATAGTATATATAAAATAATAATATATAATAATAATATAATATAATAATAGTATATATAAAATAGTATAAATAAAATAATAATATATATAATAGTAATATATATAATAATAATAGTATATATAAAATTGTATATATAAAATAATAATATATTATAATAATTGTATATTATATAATAATATCAAATAATTTATTATAATAAACATATTTAATTATATACATATATATAATAAAATATAATAATAATAATAGAATATTATATAGTATATATGAAATAATAATATATACTATAATAATAATAATAATAATAATAATAATAATAATAATAATAATAATAATAATAATATATGTAACAATAATATATTATAAATATATAATAATAATAATACTAATAATAATAATAATATATAAATATATTTAGAGAGAGAGAATGTGAAAAAATAGAAAATAGTTAAAGTGGAGTTTTGTGAAAACTGTTTTCACAAAACAACCTAACCAAACGGGTTTTGGGATTTTGGAAAACAAAAAAAAGAAAAAAACAAAAAACCAAACAGACCAGTTTTTCCTAAACTAATTTTTTTCGAAGACTAACACTCGGTTTTCGAGAAACCGTACCGAGTGAGTTTTAACTAAACTCGGTTTTTTGAAAATATGAATCGTTTGGATAAATACTTTCGAAAATGGGTCAATTTGGTAAATACGTTCAAAAAGTGGGTCAGTTTGGTAACAAGTTCAATCCTGAATCGGAAGAGGAGGCTTAACTATCTCTTTAGGTGTAGTTTTAACTGATAACTCGCGAGTGTCTCTGTTGATTGAGTCCTTCACGACATCATGAAAATCTAGAGACAGACATGCCTTTTGAAATGGTGCTTTGAAAGTTTTCAGATTTGGTGAATTCCTTGAGTAGTTGTCTGTAAAAGTAATTTGTTCGAAGGAGAGAGTCTCTTGCTGAGTTGCTTTACTACACTCGAAAAAGGAGAATGACGACCGCGATGAAGATGAGAATGAAGTCCTCGATGACTCCATGGAAACCCTCTGGTTCTCATTTGAGCTCTTACTATAAATTTTTTCCAGCAATATAGGTGATTTTTTTTTTAAGTTAGGAATATATGTGATTTTTTATCTTAAAAAAAATAATACAGATGATTTTACAATAAATGAATAAAAAGAAATGATTTGGATTTAGAGAACTTACCAGAACTGTCTTCGGAGAACCTGCATGATGCTCTACTCTAGGACTAGCATTTGTATGCACATTTCCTATGAGAACAAGCTATAAATTCGTTTGGGAGATCCCTCAAATTTAATAACAGGCCCAAAAGAAGTAAATTAATTTTCTGTAACTCTTTATCATTTACTATGATGAGGAAACAAAAAGGGGGGGGGGGGGGGGGGGGGGGGAGTAGGATTGCCAGTATTTTCAAGGTGGCCATTGACATTACTTGAAGAATGATACATTGGGCAAATAGGGATAAATAGTAGGCACCCATGTATATTGTGAATTTATGACCAATTTCAATTTTAGACATAAAAAACATGAAGAAAACATTGTTATATGCAGTTTGGCCCATGACATACAGTTATTAAGTCATCAATTTTTGTTTGTCTTAGGAGGATAGTGATTCATTTAGGATCAAAACATATGGGGCTTACAAATAACTTTTTTACCAAAATGATCCTTTTTGAACGTATTTACCAAAATGATCCACTTTCGAAAATATTTATCAAAGTAACCCGTTTGGTTTTTGAAAAACCGAGTTTAGTTAAAACTTACTCGGTTTTTCGAAAACCGAGTGTTAGTCTTCGAAAAATTCAAGACTAACACTCGAAAAACCTTGAGTGTTTTAACTAAACTCGGTTTTTCGAAAACCGAGCGAGGCAGTTTGAGAATTAATAAAAAGTAGAACAATTTGGGAAAAACTTTCAAAAAGTGAAATAGTTTGAGAAAAAATTCATGCATTGACCCCCTGCCTCATTGTTCCTTGTGAATTTAGAGATACGTATATGATATATCTATGTATATCTTTTAGGTCTTAGGTGTAATTCATATTCAAATTAGATTTTTCTTTAACTTATTATTATTATTAGGGTAAAAGGGATATGAGCAACTTGCTCATTTAGTAAATGAGCAATTGATTATGTGGCATGTATGTGATACATTGGACAACTAACCCTTTTAAGGTTTTCCCAATCACATGTATGCCACATCATCAATTGCTTATTTATTAAATGAGCAAGTTGCTCATACCCCTTTTTCCCTTATTATTATTATTATTATTATTATTATTATTATTATTATTATTATTATTATTATTATTATTATTATTAGGGTAAAAGGGATATGAGCAACTTGCTCATTTAGTAAATGAGCAATTGATTATGTGGCATGTATGTGATACATTGGACAACTAACCCTTTTAAAGATTGTCCAATCACATGTATGCCACATAATCACTTGCTCATTTACTAAATGAGCAAGTTGCTCATATCCCTTTTACCCTTATTATTATTATTTGTTTCTTATAATTACGATAGAGTCAAAAAGAACTCCAGCCAATAACATAGGGAAAAGTAAATAAGTTGTACATAATAATGTCAAAAGGGCCTGTTTGGTTTCATTTTTTGGAAATATTTTCAGAAATATTTTTTCTCAAAATGCGTTTGGTTACGTTTTCCAAACGGCATCTTTTCAGAAAATTGGCTTTGAGCTGTTTTCCCCTTTTGGTCGCTTCCCCTTCTTCTATCCCCATCTTACTATCGAAAAAAAAACCCTATTCACCATCTTCTCTTCTCCGTCACCCATACTCGTCACCTCTCTCTTCACCCTCTTCGCCACCCTTCCTCTATCGAAGTTTTCCCCCTTCCTCTTTCTTCGCTGACAGGCGACGTTAGATCTGAAATCCCTAACGCCCTCGTCAGATCTGAAAACCCTATCTTTCACCCCTTCTCACCCCGCACGATAGTGTGTCTCTCTTCGGGCCCCTCCGCAGCCCGCACGGAGCTCGATTCATGGTCTGTGAGACCAGATCTACTTTTGCTAGAAGGTGTCTTCGAAATCGTAGTTCTAGAATCCGACGCCGGTCGAGGGAATCTGTCGGAGACAACTTCTTCAGGTTTGAAAACCAGCAATCCAGGGTATGTTTCATATCTATGCCCAATTTTTTTGATTCTGTTATGGTATTTGGTCTATATTTCCACATTTGCTTCATAAAAAATCCCTTTTTTAGGGTTAATTTAATGGACGTACTGAAGAATTGAGGGTCCAAAATTGTTATTTTTTTATGGGTTTGCTGTGATTTGGAGATCTTGAGTACTGATTTGTTTATGGAGATCTTGAGTACTGATTTGGAGATCTTGAGTACTGATCTTGAGTACTGATTTGTTTATGGATAGTACACATCATCTACAATTTCTATAGTAACCTCAAATTAACACTGTTCACTGTTAATGTTCACCAATTAATGACTGTTATTTAATACTGATCATTAAGGGAAAGGAGATTGAGATGGAGAGTGATCTTAGGCTTTGGCCAGCAATTAATATGCGTACATTTATTGAGATGATGGAGGCCGAGGTTGATCGGAATAGTTTGAAAAGTGCGAAATTTGATGCAAGACAATGGTCTCAATTGATGGCTTCTTTGAACCAACAATGTAATCGTGCATACACGCATAAACAAATAAAAGAAAAATATGGACGACTTAAGATGCAGTGGAAAGCTTTTCACGATTTGAAGAATCAAAGCGATATGGGTTGGGATGAAGAGAATCAGACAGTGACTTGCGATCCCGTTGTTTGGCAGGCATATGTCAAGGTTCTCATATGAAATTTTTTTTATGCTAATGTGGGATTATGATCGTAATATACTTTTTATTGATTTTTATAGTTGTAAACTAACAACACAATAACTTATAAGTAGGCACACCCTAAAACTTCCGAATTCAAAACGAAGGGTTCGGCCAACTATGATGTGTTGACCAAAATTTTTGCTGATTCTACCGCCGAGGGTCTACTATCTAGGGCTTCATCTCAAAGGGTGTATGACCTCGATGAGGAACAAAGGGTCATGTTTGAGTTCGCCCACCCCACTCCCCCCAATGCACCACATGTAAATTTGAATGATGATGATGATTACGAACCAATGTTTACGGGGTCGGGGTCTCATAAAAGACGCTCTAGTGGGTCTAGTGGCCGAGCAACAAAAAGCTCAAGAATGGATGTTGCTGTTCATGCCAATGCTGAAAAGTCCATTGCTAAAGCAGAATATTATAAGAAGAAGGCCAGCAATCTTGATCGCTCCGTCCCAGACGATCAGTCGTCCATTGACAATGCCATGTTAATACTAAATGGTTTGGATGGGCTTGATGATGATATGATCGATTTGGCACTGGAGAACACAATTCATGACCCAAATTGGCGTAGAACCTTTGTTCTAATGAAACCGGAGTGGAGAGTAGGGTGGTTATGCAGACTTGTGAAAAAATAATTCTAATTTATTAAATTCGATAAAAATTCATTATGTATTATTTAAATGTAGCAGTTTATTGACATATTTCTGTATTAGTAGTTGGGTGATTATATGTAATGGCACAATGAGTTCGCTTTCCTAATATATCGGTTTCAATTTCATCTGCACTCGTTTTCCTACATTGTTGTTGTTTGTTATGACTGCTTATGTTTCAATTCTATGGGTTGCTGTTATTATTTATATGACATCCATTATGGTCGTAGAGTATTTAAAATTAGAAGTATTCTTTATGCAAATGTATTCTAATTGTTACAGTGTTCTGTACTACTGCACTTGCCACCATACTGATGGACTCTTCAAGTAACACGTCGTCAAGTTCTGATAAATCCGATCTTAAGGACTTGTTCTTTCTTCGAGAGATGGAACAGTTTTATAATAATAAAAGTCTCAATTCCACGTCCAAACTATCAGGTCGTGAATACCTACAAGAACTCTTAGACGGTCCAGATGCCAAATTCTTTTGGGTGTTTCGCATGAATAAGGACTGGTTTTTGGTTTTGTGCCAATTTATAATAAATGGCAACTACCTTCAGGAAACGCCCGAGCAAATACAAAGAAGGCGTATATCTCATCATGAAAGTGTTGCTATTTTTTTGTTCATTGTCGCTCATAGTAATAGAATGAGACTTGCCTGTGGTCGGTTTGATCATTCGTTGGAAAAAATTGAAAGATATTTCACTGAGGTGTTGAAAGGTTTGGTAAGAGCATCAACACTTCTTATTAAACACCCAGACCCGGAACATGTACATGATAAGATCAGGGGTTCCCCAGATTTCTATCCATGGTTTAAGGTAATTTGTGCATTACATGTTTAAAACCGTTTATTCTAATGATTCAAATGTGTTCAATAAAGTAGTAACTTTCTACCTCAATAATGTAGGGAGCTATTGGTGCTGCCGATGGTACCTTAATACCTGTTACCGTACCCGCTAGCTGACAAAACAGTTGTCGTGGTCGAAAAGATGATATATGTCAAAATGTGCTGGCAATTTGTGATTTTGACATGATGTTCACTTTTGTTTATGCGGGTTGGGAAGGAAGCGCTAATGACTCCCGCGTAATACATAGCGCATTAACAAAAAGATTGTTGCCAATTCCGCCCGAAGATAAGTACTACTTAGTAGATTGTGGGTACACAAACATGCCAGGGTTTTTAGCTCCCTACCACGGGGAGCCATATCATTTGCAGGATTTCCAAGGTCCTAACCATGCACCCACCCAATATAAGCAACTTTCCAACAAACAGCATGCTAGGCTACGAAACGTAATAGAACGAACCTTTGGTGTATTCAAAAAAAGGTTTGCCATATTCAAGTCTATGCCCAATTACTTCTACACAAGACAAGTTATGATGGTACCAGCATGTTGTGCAGTTCATAATTTTATACGTAAGTATTCTGCCGATGATTCATTGTTTTCAGACATAGAAAAAGAACAAAATAATCACCTACACAATCAAGAGAATGCTTCCACATCTCAGCCTTTGGATATGTCATCTTCTCTGTTGAATTGTATGAATAATAAAAGAGATCAAATAGCTATGGCAATGTGGAATGCTAGACATTGATGTAAGCATTAGCATGTACTTGTTCATGGTTACTTTCTGTTCTTGTAATATATGGTTGTAAGTTCTTTTCTTTCATTTGTAGCCCATCTATTTGATGATCACGTATATTAATGTATTAAGCAGGCGATATATGATAAAATATTTGTATGCATGCAGGTTGGGGGACCATCATGTGTCACTGAGTTTCTGGAAATGATGGATATGGTATATTCTGATCCAGAATTTATTTTAATTTTTTACGTTAGAAGACACCAATCTAATGATCTTATATTCCCATTATACTGACTCAATGAATGATGTACTCAACTATGGGTGATGGATGGGGTGGGCACAAGACATTAGTAGTAGCTGGCATGGCAATTTTAAAAATTGCAGCTCTACACTAATAATGATGATTTGCTTGAACAATTGTTCTATGACAATATGTTTTGAGGATACGGCCAATTAGGGATGTGATGATGATATATTCTGATCCTATATAACATTATTTGGGAGAACTTTGTGATTGATTACTAGTATTCAAAACATAGATATGATGATGCTATATTCTGATCCTATATAATATAATTTGTGAGACCTTTCTGATTGATTACTAGAATTCAAAATATGGATATGATGAAGATATATTCTGATCCTATATAACATTATTTTTGAGGCTTTTGTGATTGATTACTAGAATTCAAAATATGGATATGATGATGATATATTCTGATCCTATATAACATTATTTTTTAGGCTTTTGTGATTGATTACTAGAATTCAAAATATGGATATGATGATGATATATTCTGATCCTGTAGTTCTTATTTGGGATAATGACAACTTTGTTGATTCGTTGTTCTGGACCTACACATGTTATCTTATATTTGGAGTTTCTGACAACTTTCAACATCACCATGATTGTTACTAATATATAAACCATCAGTAGGTGCTAAGTTCCCACCATGATGGGCACCCAATACTCAGCACAGCACTGTATTAGATTGTGTACATTATAAACCATCAGTATGTGATAATCTCCCACCATGATTGTTACTAATATATAAACCATCAGTAGGTAATAATCTCCCATCATGATGGGCAGCAATACTCATCACAACATTGTATTGGTTTGTGTACAGTAATGAAAACTAAACCCAGTTAAACTGATACCTTCCTCAAAACCAGAAGAACTCATCACAGATTTGAGGAAGCCATCAGAATATGTTGGAATTTGACAAATAAGGCAAACAATGGATATGATGAATTTTGTAATGGATACTACCCACTTCCAAAATTTGGAAGTGATGGTGCTTTATTCTGATCCTTTAATACTCTTTGGAGTAATTATTGTTGTTTGCTTTAAACGAAAGTAAGGCCTGCATTTTATATCAGTTTGTGATGACTTCTTCTGTGATATGAGAAAGCAACGTGAGTTTAACTGGGTTTAATTTCCATATTGTACACAAACTAATACAATGCTGTGCTGAGTATTGGTGCCCATCATGGTTGGAGATTATCACCTACTGATGGTTTACATATTAGTAACAACATGGTTGGAGATTATCACATACCGATGGTTTATAATGTACACAATCTAATACAGTGCTGTGCTGAGTATTGGGTGCCAATCATGGTGGGAACTTAGCACCTACTGATGATTTATATATTAGTAACAATCATGGTGGGAGATTATGACATACTGATGGTTTATAATTTACACAGTCTAATACAGTGCTGTGCTGAGTATTGGGTGCCCATCATGGTGGGAGCTTAGCACCTACTGATGGTTTATATATTGGTGCCCATCATGGTGGGAGATTACCACATACTGATGGTTTATAATGTACACATTCTAATACAGTGCTGTACTGAGTATTGGGTGCCCATCATGGTGGGGGGATTATCACCTGCTGATGGTTTATATATTAGTAACAATCATGGTGGGATATTATCACATACTGATGGTTTATAATGTACACAATCTAATACAGTGCTGTGCTGAGTATTCTGTGCCCATCATGGTGGGAGCTTAGCACCTACTGATGGTTTATATATTATTAACAACACGGTGGGAGATTTATTACATTCAGATGGTTTATACTGTACACAAACTAATACAGTGCTGTGCTGAGTATTGGGTGCCCATCATGGTGGGAGCTTAGCACCTACTAAGGGTTTATATATTATTAACAACATGGTGGGAGATTATTATATTCGGATGGTTTATACTGTACACAAACTAATACAATGCTGTGATGAGTATTGATGCCCAGCATGGTGGGAGATTATCACCTACTGATAGTTTTGATGCTGCTGATGGTAGCTGGTTGTTTCTGGCTGTTTGTGATGACTGCTTCTCGCTGCATGCTGGTATTGATGGATTCTGATACTTGTGTTGGCTTCTGATACATGTGAAGGATTTGATGGCTGCTGACGGACTTATGTAATGGCTGCTTTGGGCTTCTTTGTAATTTTTTTGTCAGTTTCAATTTGTACGCTGTCGATAGAGTGTACAATTACCTTCCGATGATGAGTTCTGATGCTGCTAAAGGCATATGATGGACACTGATGGATTGGAATTTTTTTTTTTTAGCTTTGTAAGAGGTTTAAGTGTAGAATTCACATTAGATGGCTATCCCAGATTGTGAAATGAATGTAACAAAACACAAATTTGTAATGGATATTTTGTACATTTATTGAAAATTTGCATATTGTGTCCAATTGCTGTATTAGCCGACTCTTACACAATTCAAATAAAATATTACAAAGTCGAAGGCTTGTTCGTATATTGGTAGAACTTGGGTCTGTATCTGCAAAAAAATAAAAAAAAAAATCATAAGAAAACTAATGCAAATTCATTAAACATACACCCTGCATAAGCTCCTTTCAAGAAAACTGAAAAAAAATGTTGTCAAACTGGAAAAAAAACGGCAGAAAAAAAGGGATTTCGAAATATATTATTACCAAACAGCATTTTACCGTCTAGTTTTAAGAAAACAGCATTCAGACTATTTTTTTTACTCAAACAGGTTTTACAATCTCAGTTTCAGAAAACAGTTTTCAGAAAACTATTCCAGACAGCTTTTACACTCTCATTTTCAGAAAACAGTTTTCACAAAACAATTTTCACAAAATATTTTCAGAAAACTGTTTTCAAAACAACAAACTAAACGCACTCTTCACTTTCTTCATTCCATTTCTTAGTGGAAATAATACAAAATTTTGAATTTTCAAGACTGAGTATTTCCTTCCTTCAAAAAAGACCGAGTATTTCCACTGTACATTTGTTAATATCTTCATTCATATCTCTAATCTCTAATATTATAATGGGAGAAGGCCTTAGTGTCATTTGTCATTTTGTCATTCTACCAACATGTGCAACGCACGTACATAACTAATATAAATGAGGTTTCCGGTTCAAATCCTTTCTACATCAGAGTTTTTATTTTTATTTTTTGAAATTATTAAAATGTATATCGCACGTGTAAATTACTAGTCTTGTCTTGAGTTAATTGCAAATAAATGGTAATAACATTCAAATTTGTGGTAAATAGTAATGATAGATTCATACTTAATTATTCTCTAGTGTTATAGAAATATGTGAGCAGAATGTACAGCATGCAAAAGGCTGAGATAGGATTGGCTGCAGCATGGGTATTGCCAAAATAGGGAGGGCGCCTCTTCTTTCATTAGCAGCAGCTCTCCCAGTTTCCAGGCTGTTAAGAATCTACATGAGCTTTCTGTTAGATTTTTTGCTTGCCTCTCTTTTGGCTTTATCTCCAGTACTATTTTTTCCCTTCAGTATTCGTATCCTTTGTGCTTTCAATTTCTACAGAATAAAATATCCTTTTAAAATGTATTTTTTTCTTCTTCCAAAATCAAATATAATGCAACCACTCATTTTAGAGTTAGAAGTTCTGCCTACTGATTCCCTCAAAAAAAAAAAAAATTCTGCCTACTGCACTACTTAAAAAATGTATGTTATTTGTGAACTATAAAAATGAGTGAAAGGATAGGGTTACTATATGGTGCCCAAAAAGTAGGGTTGCTTTCAGATAGGGATGGACAAGTATTATCCGAACCGACCAATTCGAATCAATTCAACCCGAACCGACCGGTTTTTAACCGAACCAATTTGTGGTTTAGGTTGGCCCGGTTCTTGATCTTTAATAACCAACTGAATCGGTTCGGTTATTGGATAGGGCTTTCAAATAACCGATGAAACCGAACCGACCGCACCTCTATGCATAAGTCCATAAAAAATATAGTTTTCCTTTAATTTCTTGCATATACAAATAGTCATTTCTCATTTTCTTGGCGATACAAACAGTCTTCTTTAATTTCTTTAATACAAACCGAGCAGTTGTTCTACTTATGTTTTGATTCTCCATAATCATGTGTGTTATGTTGTTGAGAAATGCCTGATTTACAGTGTAGCCAGCTTAATAGAATCATGAAGTTGATGTAACATTTAGTAGTTACTTTAATCAAGTCTAGTAGAAATTGTTTTTTAAATCTTTTTTTATTGTACCTGAAATTTAATTAGCTATGGTTTTTTATGTTTCTTTTATGATAATAAACTAAGATTACAAAAGTATGCAAGTAAAAAAACAGTTTATCTCACTCATTTAACCGTCATCATCTCAAACAATTAGTGCAAAATTCATTAACAACTTGTGGTTTTATGAATTTTCATTTTAAATTTATTTCAGAATAACAAATAACAAATTGTTTCTTAAGTTTGATTGAAGTTGATCTTTTAAATTTCAACAAAATTATGAATGATGTTGAAGATGAAAAGTAGCACGCCGAACCGACCATCCAATCCAATCCAAATCGAGCATAATCGGCTTGGATGAAAACCGATCCAATTAAGGTTCAGATTGGTTGTGGATGAGAAAATTAAAAAACTAATATTCTTTGGATCGGTGCCCACCCCTACTTTCAGATGAGATACAGACAGGATATTGGCAATACCAATATCTATCCGCATTCTAAAGACGGATTTGGATACAAATACGTATGTGACTCGGAAAAAATAAATCATCTCTGTATAGGCAAATTTTATATACGGATGCAAATCAAATATGATATATCAAATACGGACACGAATTCAGACATCATATGTACACTTTCTACTATATTTTTTTCTTAACTAGTACTCAAATATAAATATCATTAAACTAAATTTGGATAAAATACGAGAATCGTCTTTCACTTCTAATTACAAATAAGAAATCAGCACACCAAAAAAAAATAAAGAAAAATTTAATTAATATACATGACAACTCTTATAAAAATTTGTGTGTGTGTGTGTGTTGGGGGGGGGGGGGGGGGGGGGGGGCGTTGAAGAGTTGAACGAAGCTGCGTTGAGAGTTTTGATAATTGAGAGCTGAAAGCATATGTTGTAGTTAGAGAGAAAGGTCCGTAGAAGATGGCATATGTTGTAGTTAGAGAGAAAGGTCCGTAGAAGATGTTTGAGAGAAGGTCGGAGAGAATGTTGGAGAGGATGTTAAAGAGGAGGCACCGGTAGACTTGTCAGAAACTTGGGAGTTGGAGATTGGGGGAATTAGGGGAACACATGAAATATGGTTCATTTTTTATTTGAAATATGATCAAATAAAGTGAAATAATTCACAAAAGGTTAAAGTTACTAATTACTGAGAGAAAAACACACTTAATTAACTTAATTAATAGGGTAATGCTACACCTACTATCAAATCTACAACTTTTTTCTTTACTACCTTAGTTGGTACACTATTAGTGGAAGTTATTATAGAGTAGATGATAGAAATATCCAATAGTAGTGTGCCACCTAAGATAGCACAGAGAAAAGTAGTATAATTGGTAGTACGTGTAACATTTTCCTAATTAATATACCTGTCCTCTTGAGTACATAAAACTAACTACTTAACATATAACTTATAATATAATATTATCTCTATATATAATGGGAGAGTTGGAGTTGTAATTTGTCAACATACAAACCCGTATATTGCACGTATTACTCCAACTCTCCCATTAATTTCAACAAAAATAAAGAAACAAACAAACAAAATTTCACCTATTTAAATGTGTAATGCACGTGCAAAATAAAATTTTAATATTTTTTTAACACCAAACAAACACATGTTGCACGTACTACTCCAATTCTACTTATGAACACGTGCATTGTACGTACAAATCATAGATTTTAGCTTTTTCTTCAAAATATTTTTTTAATTACGTGCAACGTATGTCCAACTCAAAAACTATTTCTTAACACGTATACTGCATGTGAAAATTCTCCAACTCTTATCAAAATGGGCATTGCACGTGAAAATTACTAGTATAAATAAAATAAATAAATATATACATATATATTATATTATGCATATATAGATATATGTCAGCTTCTTTTATACATATTCGCATCTGTATCCACATCTGAGCATATTTTTTAAATTGAATATCTGTATCTGCATCTAAATTCCGCCGGATATGAGTTTTTAATATCTAAATCCTCAAAATTTTTGAATACGGATCCAAATCGAATCAGATATGATCGTGTGTGAGGACATCCCTACCAAAAAAGCCATTATGAAAGTAGAAAACGTGATCAAAGAATTGGAAGAGGTGAAAGAACTGAGCTACGTGTAAGACTAGAATTCTTGGTTTAGTTTAGTTGAATCCGTTTAGATCTCGTGTTATATCCAAAGAGTGGAAAAAGAAAAACGACGATGAGAAAGAAAAAGAATGTTACAGAACTAGCGTACCTCATTTTGTGGATTAGCAGTTGTTATTTCTAGACTTGGACCATTGTATGAGTTTAGGAAATAAACATACACAACACATGTCTTTTTATTAATTAATTCACCAACAATTTGTTGAAATATAATAAGTGCTAATGTGTATATTCTGTTTCCTAATATATAAAAAACAGATTCCCCAAATCCTCACCCCTCAATCTTCTCTCAAACTCCTTTCATCTCCTCCAAGAATGTAATCCTTATATATAGATGTATACAGTAAAGAATAAGTGAATAAGAAAAAATATTATTCCTAAAATCTGTTTTCAATATGGTATCAGAACCCAACCAGATCTTGGCTAACTGAAGAGGAAGAAGAGAAGGAGGTGATCAGATCTGACATCTCCATCTCCATCCGATCCCGACCAAACCCCGGCGCCTCCTTTCCGATCGTCTTCTCCGACAACCCCCAACCCTGCCGACGTCGCGCTACCCCTGCTGACACGCGCCGTCAGCACCCAACCACGACCCACACCGAAACCCCTTACCTTCGCTGCTTTCCCTTTCTCGATGCCAACACAGACCCACACCGAAACCCCCTACTTCGTCTTCTCCGACCAAATCCCCAACTTTGGCAAACCCCAATCCCGTCTGTCGACTTCTCCCGGTGCTTCCCTAACCTCTCTCTCTGTAGCCCTCTCACCCTGTGCTCCCCCCCTCTCTCTCCCGGTGCTCCTCCCGAGTGATGCAACCAGCCACGACCCACTCCACCTTGCCGCTCACCCTCGACCCACTCCACCTTGCCGCTCAGTCCACCATCCCGAAGCCTGATCAGATCTAGATCCGTTGTTGTTTAATCCACATCCATTGTTTACTTGTACTGCTAACATGGGTAGTACACCGATTATTATGCAATCTGAGAATTCCGGCTTTAATGCGGGGATAATTCTTGATGAAACAAACTATGATGTTTGGACTCAGTTGATGGAGATGCATATTGCTGGACGTGAGAAGATCCAGTATATTCAAGGTGATAGTAAAGTTCCCGTTGAAAGTGATGGTTCCTCTGCCAAATGGTATGCTGATAATCAGAAAGTGAAAGGTTGGTTATTGATGTCAATGAAACCCGAGATCATGAAGAGATACATTTGATTGAAAGCTGCTCGTGATATTTGGGATGCTCTTGCAAAAGCATTCTATGATGGAACCGACGAGGTTCAGGTGTTTGCTCTAAACCAAAAAGCTTTTTCGGCAAGGCAAAATAGCAGGCCACTTTCTATTTATTATGGAGAATTGACTGAAAATTTTCAAGAACTGGATCATCGAGATAAGGTGATCATGAAGAATCCTGACGATGTTCAGACATATCAGAAATCGATCGACCGTTTGCGGGTTCATATTTTTTTGGCTGGATTAGATGCTGAGTTTGAGCAGGTTCGAAGAGAAATTTTGCGAAAGGATCCTGCACTTGATCTTGAGGCATCCTACGCATATGTTCGGCGGGAGGCTCGTCAACAAAGCACCATGAACAGCTCCTCTGAATCGTCTGATGTAGCTACAATGGTGGCTCGGCCACATCCATTCAAAAGCCTCCCATGTCAGTCGGGATCATCTGCACACACTTATAGGGGTTTCAATCAATCTACTTATGAGTCAAGGAAGTGTACCCAATGCGGCAAAACTGGGCACACGAAAGCTCGTTGCTATCAGATTATCGGCTACCCACATGATTGGGATCACAGCAGAGATTCTTAGAATAAGATATCCACTGTAGCTGTGGGAATTACTGAAGGAGCTGAGAAGAGCATTGAACAAACCAAACCTCCGCACTGGTTACAGCTGCAGATAATGATGGTAAGGCTTTTAATATTTCTGCATCTGTTATGAATAATATATGGATAATTGATTCCGGTGCTACTGATCATATGACTTTTGATTCTAGAAAAATTAAAACCTTACACCCATCCACCAAATCCACAGTATCTACTGCCAATGGTGATCCTGTCCCTGTTACTGGCGAGGGTTTCATTGATACAGTACTAGTTGTCCCATCCTTAAATTTTAATTTGTTATCTGTCACCCAAATTACTAATACCCTGCACTATATTGTTGTTTTTCGGCCTTCCTTTTGTGTCTTTAAGGATATTCGGACTCGCAGGACGATTGGTTATGAGATTAGACGTGGAAAACTCCAATATCTGGATTTGGTTCCTGAGAGTTCAAACAGGTTGACTCAAACTCTTGCCGTTAATAAATCCGAAGGGGAGAAGCAATCAGAAATTTGGTTGTGGCACCGACGTCTAGGACATGCATCGTTTGGCTATTTGCTTAAATTATTTCTCAGTTTATTTTCGAAGTTGGATATTTCTAATTTTCGTTGTGATGTATGTGAATTAGCAAAAAGTCACCGTGTTTCTTTTCATTGCAATCTGAATAAAAGCACGATTCTATTTATGATTATTCATTCTAATGTTTGGGGTCCATCCAGAAATACCACTGTTAGAGGAGCTAAATGGTTTGTGATATTTATTGATGATTGCACTCGTATGACTTGGATTTGTTTGATAAAATCTAAAGGAGAAGTTAGTGGTTTATTTCAAAAATTTCATACGTAAGTTATAAGTCAGTATAAAGCACACATTCAAGTTCTCAGATGTGACAATGGTGGCGAGTACCTGAATACAGATCTACAACAATATTTGGTGGAACATGGAATCGTTCACCAGACTACATGTTCATATACTTCTCAACAAAATGGCGTGACCGAAAGGAAGAACAGACACGTAGTCCGTGCTTCACTTATTTCTGGCAATCTCCCACTCATGTATTGTGGGGAAGCCCTTACCTCTGCAGCATACCTAATCAACTGAGTCCCTTCTCGTATTCTGAACTTCAGCACGCCACTTCAAGCACTGACTAATACTGTGGATGCGCCAACTGTTGTCAACCTGTCACCTCGTGTGTTTGGGTGTGTCGCATTTGTCCACCTACATCAACACGAGCAGAGTAAGTTAACCCCCCGAGCAGTGAAATGTGTTTTTGTGGGATATGCAATGAATCAGAAAGGGTATCGCTGCTATCACCCACCAACTCAACGGATGTTTGTGACTATGGATGTGGTGTTCCATGAACATGAGATGTATTTTTCTTCTTCTGCGGCTGAACTTCAGGGGGAGTACCGAAGTGAAGTTCAGACTCTTGGGTATGATAAAGTAATTGTCAGTTAGAACGAACAACTGGATACAAATAATGGCGAACACTTGAATGAAGATCTAGCAAGGGAGGAAGATCCTCATGAAGAACTGCAACCAAGGGAAAAAGACCCTCTTGAAGAATTGCAACCAGTAGAAGATCCCCTTGAAGAATGGCAACCAGTAGAAAATCCTCTTGAAGAATTGCAACCGGTAGAAAATCCTCTTGAAGAATTGGAACCAGTACCGAATTTCAGTGAGAGTGAACCATCAGAACTCCAAAACCAATCGTAATCGTTGTTCGAACCTCCTAGAAGAGAACTCCTATACTGTACTAATAGAGGTATTCCAAAATCCACTTATGAACCTAATTTCACTAGTAACGTCAAATATCCCATGAGTAATTATGTATCCACTCACCGCTTGTCGGAATCAAATAAGTCATTTGTAAATCAATTATCTACTGTATCCATTCCTAACAGTGTGTAGGAAGCCCTTACTAATCCAAGGTGGAAAGCAGCTATGGATGAAGAGATGAAATCCTTGAAAAAGAACGAGACTTGGGAGATAGTCGAGCTGCCAGCAGGAAAGAAGCCAGTAGGATACAGATGGATTTATACGGTGAAGTATAAGTCTGATGGTTCAATAGAGCAATACAAAGCAAGGCTGGTTGCCAAAGGGTACACACAAACATATGGAATTGATTATGAAGATACATTCACACCGGTGGCAAAATTCATTACTGTTCGAGTCTTACTGTCACTTGCTGCAAATTTTGACTGGTCGTTGGAGCAATTTGATGTGACGAATGTATTTTTGCATGGGGAATTGACAGAAGAAGTCCAGGGTCGAATAGACCAGTTCAACACAGTAACAAAGTATGTCGTCTGAAGAAGGCATTGTATGGACTGAAGCAGTAGCCAAGAGCTTGGTTTGGGAGATTTACAAAATCAATGAGGACATTCGAATACTATCAGAGTAATTCTGATCATACTCTATTCCTAAAAAGGAAAGAAGGTAAAATTACTGCTCTCATTATTTATGTAGATGATATGATAGTAAATGGAAATGATTATGAGGAAAGGAAGGCATTAAAGAACTACTTGTCACAAGAGTTCGAAATGAAAGAGCTTGGTCCTTTGAGATACATTCTTGGTATTGAAGTTTCTCGCTCATGAAAGGGGATATTTCTATCTCAAAGAAAATATGCTCTTGATTTATTGAAGGAAACAGGGGATATTTCTGTCTCAAAGAAAATATGCTCTTGATTTATTGAAGGAAACTGGAATGTCTACTTATGAACCGATTAGTACACCATTGGAAGAAGGACTGAAACTTTGTAATGAATCTGATCATGTGCCTTGTGATAAGGAAAGATATCAGAGATTGGTTGGACGATAGATGTATCTTGCACATACACGGCCAGATTTATCATATGCTTTAAGTGTGGTAAGTCAGTTTATGCATGCACCTCAGGAATATCACATGGATACAGTGATGTGAATTCTGAGATATATTAAGTCTGCTCTAGGAAAAGGGGTCCTATTTGCGAAACATGGTCATTTGAAGGTGGAGGCATATACTAATGCTGATTGGGCAGGATCTAAAATTGATAGACGCTCCACTTCAGGATACTTCACATTTGTTGGAGAAAATCTAGTTACATGGAGAAGCAACAAGTAAAATGTTGTTGCATGCTCTAGTGCAGAGGCTGAGTATCGTAGAGTAGCTCTAAGTATAGCGGAAGCTCTATGGCTGAAACTCTTGTTGCAGGACTTAGGATATGATCCGAATGAACCTATAAATGTGTATTGTGATAGTCAAGCAGCATGCGATAGTGCCGTCAATCCAGTTCAATATGATAGGACGAAACATGTAGAGGTGGATAGATTCTTCATCAAGGAGAAATTGGATGAGAAGGTCATTGAGATAGCTAAAGTGAAGTCAGAAGATCAGCTTGCAGATATCCTGACCAAGACAGTTTCGAGTCGGCTTTTCTTGAAATTTATTGATAAGTTAGGCATGTTCAATATCTATGCACCAACTTGAGGGAGAGTGTTGAAATATAGTAAGTACTAATGTGTATATTCTGTTTCGTAATCTATAGGAAACAGATTTTCCAAATCTCTCACCCCTCAATCTTCTCTCAATCTCCTTTCTTCTCCTCCAAGAATGTAATCCTTATATATAGATGTATACAGTAAAGAATAAGTGAATAAGAAAAAATATTATTCCCAAAATCTGTTTTCAATACAATTAACTATGAGACTAGACATTGAGTCGGTGATTAACACTTGGACAAAATCACCAGTTCCCTAACTAATTAATATGGGTAACGAAAATATGATCTTCTTCGATCTATTGTATTCCAAATGTGATATGGTGGTGGTAATGAACTAAAATATGATTTAATTATGTGAATATATATATATATATATATATATATATATATATATATATATATATATATATATATAGGGAAAGCTTCGGTTGAGCACTACTTTAGTGCTCACCGCGTGAACACTAGGCCTTCGGGCGTTCATATCGAAAATCCGAACCGTTCACATTGATCTGCACATCTAAATTAGTCTAAATATGTAAAATCAAATCATTTGAAATTCATTTGCCCATCCATCATGTGACTATAAAAACAATGATTTTCAGCTATACAATTTTGTATCACTTCAATGAATGGGCAAATGAATTTCAAATGATTTGATTTTACATATTTAGACTAATTTAGATGTGTAGATCAATGTGAACGGTTCGGATTTTCGATATGAACGCCCGAAGGCCTAGTGTTCACGCGGTGAGCACTAGAGTAGTGCTCAACCGAAGCTTTCCTTATATATATATATATATATATATATATATATATATATATATATAATAAAACACAAAGTAAGCTATCAAGTGGCTCTCCTTCAATCCCCCAAAAATCAAAGGTCCAGATCTAACCTCACAAAACATATTTTCCCCCCCAAAGTTTCCCCCCAAAATTCAAATTCAAATCCCTCACCCAAAACAACTCCTATATTTATTTAATTATTTGTTTTCCTCTCTTTCTCTCCCACCCTCTTCTATTCAAAAAAATTAAGAAAATAAAAAAATTTTAAATTTTTAAAAAATAAAACATTTAAAAACTAAAAAAATTAAAATTTTAAAAACTTTAAAAATTATTCAAAAAAATAAAATAATTCATATAATATGTTTTTTGCTGGACCCCAAATGTTTCTCATATAATATGTTTGGTACTTCATTTAATTTGCTGGACCTCCAAAACTATTTTATATAATCAGACAAGGTACACCGTTCTGAAGACGTGCCGTAGGCACGTGTCAACGGGCAAACCTATCAAGAGAGATCCACCAAAGAAGACAAAAATAGCCCAGTTTACGAAGTATCTTATCTTGATACCCATCAAGATAATTGGGAATTGGGAAAACTTCAAGAAGATCAAAATGAAAGGAAAATTTTCTGGATTGAAAAACTGAATAAAAAGATTGATACGTAAGATAAATATAAGAATAGATAAGATGAGATTCGCCCTCCCCCCATATATTTAATTTCCTCCCCTATAAGGAAACTGGCAACACCGATCCTGTTTATAATTCCATCAATTAAATGTCTATCAAAAAATTGAATTAGTTCAGCTAATCTTCTTATACCCACAGTAAAAATTCTAGTATAAAAAATATATATGTAACCACAATTATATGACCAATTGTATATGTGTGTGTATATATATATATATATATATATATATATATATATATATATATATATATATATATACATTCTACAATTACTTGGTTCTTTTGACACTATCCATATTTATTGTCTTCTAAAATTAATCTGCTCCTTTAAAATAAACTCTGTAATATTATCACTACATTATCAATGTTTAAGAAAAATCTACAAATTTAAAAAATAATGTTAGAAATCTTAATTATGTTTTTTAGTTTCTTTTTTAATTAATATTGCACATATATTTCTGCATGACCACAAAGTTAAAGTTCACTTATCTCAATCTTTTCTTTTCTTTCTGGGAAAGGAAAGGGATATTATATTAGTCTCCGCATAGCAAAGCAACCTTAGTTTGCAACTTAATTTAATTACATTGATCACCACTTGAAAACTCTGGATTCTTATTCTTCATATCCTAATGCAAAAAACTATTTCAGGTGCCTCAGACTAGGAAGCTGACTAAAATCAAATGATTCCAAAATTTCATTAAATAAAAGAAAATAATCATTCTTTTTGGTTAAAGATTCTTAGATAATTTAAATCTAGAACTTTAATCATATTTGACAGAATGAATGCCAATGGTGAGACAACCGGGCATGAAAAACAGAAGTTAGTCCAGTCAAGGACGTTGGTAGGCTGTAGCCTGTAGAAGTGACAAAGATTTGGTCAAATCGCTGACTTTTTGACCAGCACTATGACAAAGAGAAGAAGGAAAGAAGAAGAAAACTTTGAAAATTAACTCGATCAAATATTTGAACTCATTCTAGTTCTGACCAGGTTTGATCTGGTCAGAGACACGTGATTAATTTACTACCCAATGCTTATTCCATTTGAAATTCAATTCCTCCCGTCCTAACCATAACTATATCGACAAATATCAAAAGATAACTTTTATGCTAAAAATTATCCTTAATCAACAGTAGTTAAACATAACTTTTTCCATAAGATAAACATATTATAGCAAGAGATATGATTCAATCTAATAAAAATGGTGTACCTCAATTAAGGATAGTATATTTGAAAGGATAAAATATCGGACATATCGGGTTGGAGAGCAGCCCTTGAAGAGGTTGCAAAGAGAATTCCTGATAGAGAGATCCCGATGTAATAGACAATGGAAGCCGCAAACTCTCAAGGTGAAAACGTAAAATTGTTTTCAGTCTATTCAATCTGAAGCACATTAAGGGATAAACAGTTTCAAAATCTGCTTCCGACGACCTGAACAAGAAAAAGGCCAGCAGCTGAAGCTGACCAATTTCAAGACAGAAATTAGAATAACATTTGCTGAAACGGACTAAAAAAGCGACTAAAGTTCTCTGTGCTTAAATTACAGCTACAAACATTTTGCACAAGTATCATGTAAGTGTCAAATGTATCATGTAATTAAATTACAGGTATAAAATCAAATAACTAGTGCTTATTTCATTGAGTATACAAATCATGTTCTCAGACAGTCAAGTCAATGATCAACATTCAAGTAAGACAAGGCTCTCATATATGTAAGACTGGAAAAACATAAAAAGAAACATCATGAGAATGCTTTGATATCAAGCAGCATGCTCATTCCTAGTAGTTGACAATAGTTGATTGCAAAAAAATCTACAATTCTTCATACAATTTGTAGGCATAAAGCAGAAAAATATTGATAACATGAAGAAGCCACTGCTATATAAATTGCCCAGGATAATCGCAACGAAGCAACAGCCAACACTAGGAATTGGCATTCATTTGTTGCTCCTAGTGGATAACCTTGATTTCTTACATTGTGAGTGAATACATGCATGTGAACGCAAGGAGAATCAGGATGATTTGCACCAATTTTTTTTTTTTTTTTTTGTAGATAAAAGTGACCACGGTCACCGATTTCATTAATGAAAGATTAATGAAACGACAAAATATCCTTACTACAAATCATACAAAGTACTGTGCCCACCGGCACCCAAAATAGAAGTTCTAATACAACACAACACCTAACCCGAAGAAAAGTACAGTGCACAACCGCACAAACAACCACAGTTCTTTACAACACAATCCCAAATCGTAGAAACCTCCTCTAAAATCCAGCACCAAAAGACAAGTAAGGAGATAACTGCTGCCCTGTCCAAACCAATCACTCGACCCCCTCGAATCGGATTCTCTTCCTGGAGCCTGTGTGACCTGCCCAATCATTTATTAGGACCATGATTTTGCGCAATAAAATATGAAAATTACATTTAATATTACGAAAGCATAAATCATTTCTATCTAGCCAAAGGAACCACAAAATAGCCCCATTCGTGATATCCCACAACGTCCTATGATCCCTCCTAATGTTACCTCTTCTCCATGTACCCCATAGGTCCTCTATACTGCTAGGAGTGTGAACGGTATTAAAACCCAACCCTATAACTTACCAAATTAGAGTGGCTCTTGGGCATCAGAAGAAGATATAGTTAGTGTCCTCTTGTTCCATGTTACATTGTTGACATGTAACATCAATTGGTAGTTTCCTTTTCCTAAGATTCGTCTTGGTCAGAATAGCGTTGTTGAGAACCAGCCATAAGAACACTTTGACCTTGTTTGGTACTTGGGACTTCCAGATAGTAGTTGCCTAAAGGTTCCTAACGCCCCCGTCGTTCAGTAGGCCGTACATCGACGCAACGGAAAACGTCTTGGATGTGGCCCTAGTTCATTCTCTTTCATCCTGTGCCTCCCTGTCTGGGTGTTCAACCCCCCTCATCAATTTTTTCAACGCGTCCAGCTGTACCTCCCCCCTGCTTGATAGTGCTCCTCTGAATACTAGTCTCAGTCTTCTATTCGTCCATACTTCCTTGACCAGGTCGTCTGGTCCAGAAACTTCGTTAGCCAGGTTTGGGAAGAGTGATTGTAGGGTATTCGCCCCGCACCACTTATCCTTCCAGAATCTAGTGCTACTCCCATTTCCAATAATGCATTTGTATTCGAGTGGAAAAATTCCCCCACTTTAGCGATTCCTTTCCATAAGAAAGAAGACTTGCCCTGTTTGCATCTTCCTCTAAATCTGACGATTTTCCGTCTTCTATATCTAAAAAACGAATTGCTCCACCATGCTGTTCTTTGCTTGTGTATCTTCCACCACCATTTTGAAAGCAACGCTTTGTTCATATCTCGTAGGTTGATGATACCCATTCCTCCAAACTCTCTCTTCTTACATACTCTGTCCCATTTCATCAAGTGAAACCCCTTCTCTTCACAACTTCCTTTCCAAAGGAATCGCTGCCTACATCTATCAATTCTTCGGATCACCCAGCTAGGGATCTCATAAATGGACATTAGGTACGTGGGCAGACTACTGAGGACGGAGTTGATAAGAGTGATTCGCCCCTCTAACGATAGAATCTTTCCTTTCCAACCTGCTAGTTTCTTCTCAATCTTTTCTATTAGAGGTTCCCAGTCCTCTTTCTTCATTTTACCCGATCTGATAATGGTTCCTAGGTACCGAATCGGGTATTCTCCTCTCTCACACTCTAGCAATGCGGAGGTGACCTCTATTGAATTCGCGTGGTTGTTACTAAGGGGCACTACACAGCTCTTGTGTAGATTGACCACAAGACCAGACCAGAACTCTTAACATCTCAGTAAAAGTCTAAGAGACAGAATTTCCTCCACTCTCGCCACCCCGAACAATAGAGTATCGTCTGTGTACTGCAGGATAGATAGAACATCCGAGATCCCTTTCACCCTAGCCCCCTTGATAATGCCTCCCTCTATTCTTCTCTTGTTCATTTCTGTAAGTCCATCTGCAACGATTGTAAAAATAAGTGGCGACAATGGATCTCCTTATCTCAGACCTTTCCTGCATCTAATTTCTGATCCACTCTCTCCATTAACTTGGATGAAAGATTTGCCGTTTCTGACGCACATTTTCATCCATCTCCTCCATTTATCTCCAAACCCTTTCAATTGGAACACTTCTTCCACACAGTCTCATTCCACCGTATCATATGCTTTTTTGAAGTCTAGTTTTAAGAGAAAACTGTCACATCTATCTTTATTTCCTCGGAAAACCATTTCATGTGCCGACGCAATACTATCCAGAATATCTCTCCCTTTAACAAATCCGCTTTGAGATGTGTCGAAGATGTTTGGAAGGTGTGGTGAAAGTCTATTAGCCAACACTTCGGTAATAATTTTGAACGAGTTATTGAGCAAGCTAATGGGTCGAAGGTCCGTAACCCTAAGGACCTCTGCCTTCTTCAGAATAAGCACCACGTTTGCGTAGTTAAGTCTCTCAATTTGTGTAGCTTCGTCGAACAGAGCATCGAAAATGTCTAAAACGTCCTTCCTAATAATGGACCAATACTTCGAGTAGAAAAAAATAGGGAAACCATCAGGCCCCAGAGCCTTATCTTGCCCCAGGCCCTTGATAGCCTTCAGAATTTCCTCTTCCACAAATGGTACCTCTAAGCTTTCGCTCCCCTCAATGCTCGAGTCGCTCCACATGTCATGATTCAGTCCACATCACATCCCTATCTTTTTACCCAGAACATCTCTGAAGGACGAATCTATATGGTTTCTAGTTGCTGCTCCCTCCTCTGTCCAAACTTCTCCCATAAACAGCCCCCCTATATGGTTGCGACGTCTTCTCCCATTAGCCACCTTATGGAAGAAAATCGTGTTCGAGTCACCTTCTTTGAGCCATTGTATCCTGAACCTCTGTCTCCAATAGCATTCCTCCCGATCCCCAATATATTGTAGTTCAACTCTGCTGGATGCCAGTTCTTCGAATTCCAATGCTAGCAACACTCTATCTTCCTCAATTGATTACAATTCGTGAACTCTAAGGAACCAGCCTCTCTTTTGTTCTCATGGTTTCCTCGTGTTCTGCCTTAGCCCACACTCTCAGGCATTTCCGCAGCCGTCTAAGTTTGATGACCCAATTTGAAATTGGATCTTTCGCTTCAATTGCCTCATTCCAAGAGTTCTCTATGATCTTCCTGAGATTAACATTGTAGGCCCAAGCTTTCTCAAATTTAAAATGTCTAGTCTGCCATCTTCTGCCTCTCTCCCCTTCCACAATGAGTGGGATATGATCTGAGGTGGATCTTGGGATAGATCTGACTGTCGCAAGTGGGAAAAGTGCCTCACATTCCGTAGACACCAAAATTCGATCTAATTTAGCTAATATCGGATTAGCCTGCATGTTAGACCACGTAAACCGTCTATCGTTCCCCTGTATATCAATGAGGTTGAGATCGTAAATAGTTTGATTAAAGCACTATCTGTCTCTTTCATCGGGACCCCTACCCCGATGTTCGCATTAAATCTAGTTATAAAAAAGCCCACCCCCTCCCACTACTCAAGGTCCTGTCCATCTGCTTCTGATGGCCCGAATTTCCTCCCAAAATTTCTCTCTGTGGCTAGAATTGCATGGACCGTAGACCGTTGTGACCATATGCTCCCAACCATCCCTTTTACGCTTGATCCTAATTGTAACCGAATAGTTACCCACATGGTCGTCTATAACATCAAAAACCTTTGAGTCTACCCCCAACGCAATGCCCCCTGACTTTCTAGTGGACGTCTTGAATCACCATACGAAATCTCTAAGAGATGTAAGACCGTCGAAATCTTTAATTTGTGGATCGACAATCTTCGTTTCTTGAATAGCGCAAATATACGGTTTGATCCTCGCTAAAGTGTCATCAACTAATCTAGTCTTAACCGTCGAACGCATCCCTCTAACATTCCAAAAGATGTAATACATGTATATCGGTTTGAATTTAAGCATCTCCTAACTCTCCTACCCATCTCTATAGAAAATTCTAAATTGATAACCTGTACGCCTCTTCTCTAATGATTTTAGCCTTCTTACGCTGATCAGAAATGGAGGAACCCATATCTAATCCTAGAATGCAAGCATAATAAATAAGATTATCATCTGAAATGAAGTTCAAAATAGAGAAAGTACCTCCGCAGGCGGACGTTGGTTCCCTCGATTTAGCTGCCGATCTAATTAGGTCCTCCTGGCTTGGTCCCCTAGCCCCCCATATATCCATCTGTCTCTTGCTTTTTCTTTTGGCATCTTCACCTCCTTTATCCGACCTTTCGGCCTTTCTATTGTCTCACACGAATGGTGTCAATGCCTTCACTCTACTTTCGAACTCTCCCTCAGAGTCTGAATAGTCAGTACCCACTCCGTCTAAGGCCCCGATCCTATCGTCCTGAATATTTGGATCCCTTTTGAACTCGCTCTCTTTGTCCCACTCGTAGCAGATAGCTTTCCCCTCCCTGTGCTCCGACACCCCTACATACGTTTCTTCCGCGGCTGGCGTCCCCTCCTCCTCCATGACTCGCTGCAACCCCGGCTCAGAGATGACCGAGTTCATTGAAATTCCCTTTCCATTATCCTCCGACATTTGTCCCTCCTCTATACGGCCCAAATGTACCAAGCTTAAATCAACAATGGGCCCTTAACTGGAGCAGATGGGCTTGGGCCCCTTTGAATTAAGTTTTTTGAAATTTCTCTTACTGCGAGCTCCACCGCCTCCCTAAACTCATCTGTCGACATCCCCAATATTTCCATCTGACGTGTCGTGGGCCCCCTATCGCCATCGAGCGACCTGGAGACGTGCGCGCCGCATCGTCACATTGCACAGTACCTCGTACTGGTGCAGCCTGTCCCTTCCCCTGCTTTTCCGTTTCTTCTTCTGGCACATCTTCTGTGGGCCCCCCTTTCCACCGCTGTCTCTAAACCCTTTACAGCTAGCTCCCCCTGGATCTCGTGTTCCCCTCTCCATCCTAGATTGCCCCTGATCTGATCCGAAGGATTAAGATCTCTACCAATCGTTACCTTTGATGAACGGTTCTGATCAGCTCGCCCTAGATCGGATGGATGCCCTTCATCGTCTACCTTTCGAATAGATTTCACCTCCCCTTCGGAATTCGACCCTAAGAACTTCGGCGCCTATCGAAAGGAAACCTTCTTTTTTCTCTCGACGATGACTTTGATTTCGTACATCTCTTCATTGAACTGAGCAATAATCACCGATGGGATCAAACTAAGGTCTTCTACCCCGATCTGGATCCTCACAAATTCTCGCCTAGCTTGGGTATTTGTATCTTTGTCGATGCAAATAAGAAACCCAAATCCATGAATTAGATTTTGAAACCCCGAATTCACCCAACACTGAAACGACACATTGAAGAGACAGACCCAAACCGCTGGCAAGGAGTCGATGCTCATCGCCCCTATTTTTCTCGACCACCTGCTCATAGTGATGTAAAATTCTTCTCCTTCGAGATTGCCGCTGGCCAGCAACTCTCTCGTGATCTCGTCCGTTTTACAGTTTACCAGCAGCGAATCCTTTCTCACTTTTTGGATCTCCTAATCTAGTCTCGAATAGGGACGCACAGCGTCAGATAGTAGCTCCTTGATGGCCTCGATCGATGGGTGTCCCGTGTGCACGTTTAGCATGATACATTGCCTCAACCTACTCTCAAACTCCGCCATGATCAGAGTCAGAGTAATAACCGCCTTAACGATCTTCCTTCGGCAATCATTGCTCTCCTCCGACTTCGGCAATTCTGGTTTGCTTTCTAACTTTGCCAAATCTGGTTTACTCCCCTACCCACACTCTGTTTTGGAGAGAGTGAGTGAACGTTAACAGGAGCCTTGTTCGCTCTGCCGACTCCTTTGAGTTTAGATCAATTCTTCGAAATGTGTCCAAATCTCTTGCACGCATAGCAAAACCAGTCGTTAGTATACTCACGGATAGTGTGCCCCCTCCCCGCGCACTTGTGACATAATGGTTGCTTCACAGCTCTCGCCGAATCCGACGCAGAGGAGGAACTCATACTTTCCGCTTTTCTTTCCGCCTTCTTAACGCGTTTAGGCTTATACAAAATCCATTCTCCTTCCTCGTCCTCCTTCTTCTTCACTAGTTCCCTCTCCGGCGATATCCCCCCTCTGCGAAACTCCCCCCTACCGAGCTCCCTTAGCGACCTCTTCGTAACCTCAACATAGGACCTCTGTATGTTTTGGGAGGATGGGAATCAACTCTATCATCTATCGGCGAGATCCTATGGCTGTCTCCCTTTGCCAAGACTTTATGCCCCTTCTCTACGGAGCCTCTGTTCATCAGACCTCTATGGTCGCGACGCACAGATCTGGATCGATGTGGTTGCCTCCCTCTAGCATCCGCCCCAGCGGATGCGAGCCTCCCTCTGAGCTCCACGTGCCGCTCCCCTTCCTCTTCCCTGCCTCTTTTCGTCATTGGGCGTTGAGAGTGTCTGTCTGTGGTAGTAGCCTTGGTGGTGGATCTCTGGTGGAAAGTAGTGTGTTGTCTCTCTTCGCCTTTCATGTCTCTCTCTCTCTCTCTCGTTGTTCAAGAGCAGTATATTGATAGTTTATTTGCACCAAATATTGTTGATCTAAAAGCATAGATTCAAGATAAAGAACATTTATATTCTTGTATCTGGTTCAAGCATTAATTAGAAGCTATGACAAAAACAACAATGTTTTATTAAGAGCTAATAGAAGTTCTGATCAAACATGAACGAGAATTAATCACAAGTTCCTAGCACCCATTTTCTGATTGCAATAGTTATAAGTTATTATCAAGAAATAGCTTGAAGCCTAGGATAGAATTCAAACACAACAACAACAAAGCATTTTTCTCAACTAGTTGGGGTCGGATAAAGTAGAATTCAAACAAGAAAAGAAAAAAATAAATAGTTCCGCTACTGACAAACACTACATTTGAATGAATAGTCAAGAAAGGTGTGAAACGTAAGAGATTCAAATTTCTTCTCGTTGCCTTCTTGTCTCCACATCCTTGTCAGCATTGATATAATTCCAGAATGTTTATCTCCTCTTCTCCATTACCTTGAGTTAGTTTATTCCTTTTCGCCAACAGAAGAAAGAAAGGAAAGAAGACAGCAACAGAAGAGGAGATGAAAGGAAGGAGATAACAATGACCTTGTCATTCTTTCCAAGCCTCAAAGTCAGAACATTTACAAGAAGCCTTTTTATCAATGGGGCTTGGTTATGGAAAAACTAGGTCCGAGAGTTGACGCAGGATGAGAAATAAGAAAACTTCGACTCCATCCTTCTAAGAGAATAACAGAAGATGAGTAATGAGTTGAGTTGAGTTTCGTAGATTCGAAAGTCAAGGTTTCCCTAAGAGGAAAGCTACCTAAAGAAGAATACAGATGAAACTTACTACAGAAAAAGATTCAACTTTAACTAGTTCAATACCAAGAAACCAAAGGAATGTGAAGAAATGAAGGCTTCTAGCTGCTTCAAATCGAGTTCGGCAGAGAAGAATCAAGGGAAAGAAAAGTGTGTTAGAAATGAGTGTATTAACACCATTTCTGAACCAGTTTTGAGCAATTTTTTTAGTAAGACCGTCAATAAATTATTGAGAGATCTTGATTGATTTGTGTCTCTTTCGTGAGTATATCAAAATTATATATTTATTTGCTAAAAACGGTTAAGGGGTGAATGAGAAATTGTCTCTTAAAGTGAGACGTTTTCATTTCTAAAAATGGGTTGAGGGAACATAGTCCCACATCGGAAAAATCAAAAGAATTAGAAGAGGATATATAATAACCTCTTTCTAAGCATTGTAAGATAGCTAGACAAGAGGCTCTCGCTCTCTCGCACAGGGGGTGCAAATCTCAAACTGGATTACATGCGGCTTGTGTGCGCCCGCATGTCCTGCGGACACGAATGTCGGTCCGACATAACCCCACCCCGTTACACTGAAGGTATTCATAGCCTTATCTGCCGTTACAATCTCTAACCCTGGTTCGAGAGCGTTACATGGTGTCTCCATGAACAATCTTCATCGCTACATCCTAGGAAACAGACGCCTCAACTATCTTCAGCACCAGGACGAGGCAAAAACTGTTTTAAAGAGATTGTGTGCTACACAAGCCTCGACGCTCATCTGCTTTGATAATCAGCTGGTTTGTAATTTTGTAAATTCATTTCCATTCAATTTTGTTTATTTGAAAGTTTTTCTTCCTCTTCTCTTCTCTTTTGATTTTGTGCATCTTAATCTTATTGGGTTTCTTTTCGAAGTATTTGTAAAATAATTGCAACACATTTGTAACAATCTTAAAACAGTTTTTCGCCTTCTTGTTGGATTTATTTTTTTTGATTCTGAGGCACTTCTTTTCTTTTTTTTTTTAAAATCTGGAAAACTTACACTCGTGTTGTATATTTTTCAGAATCGAAATGACTAATGCATTGGAGAATGTTGTTGTGTCTGAAATGGTCCAAGTGTCGGTTGCTGATACGACACAACTACCGACTGCTGCTACGGCATGAGTGCTAATGCCAACTGGTGTACCTGTCTTAGTCTCTCATGGGGAGAAACCTGAGAAGTTCAACGGACAGAATTTCAAAAGGTGGCAACATAAAATGATGTTCTATTTGACCACCTTTAATCTTGCAAGATTTTTGAACGAAGAAGCTCCAAATCTTAAAAAAGATAAGCAAGATAATCAAGTCATCGCCGCTGTGGATGCTTGAAAAAATGCTGATTACATATGTAGGAATTATATAATGAACGGATTAGCCGATTCTTTGTATAACGTATACATTGACAAAGAATTGCTAAAGAACTTTGAGAATTACTAGACTAAGTATAAAACTGAGGATGTCGACGCCAAGAAATTCTTTGTGGGCCGCTTCCTAAACTATAAAATGGTGGATTCTAAAACATTGATCAGTCAAGTTCAAGAAATACAACTGATCATGCATGAGATTCATGCTGAAGGTATGAACTTGAGTGAAAGTTTTCAAGTTACATGTATAATTGAAAAATTGCCACCAAGTTGGAAAGACTTTAAGAATTACCTAAATCATAAGCGAAAAGAAATGGGCATTGAAGATCTCATTGTCAGGTTTTGTATTGAAAAAGACAATAGAGGATCTGAAAAGGTCGGAGTCATCAGTCATGCGGCTAAGGCAAATGTAGTGGAACATAAACAACGTTCCAACAAGCACAACAACAAGGGTCCCAAGTTGGGGCCTAAGGGGGGAATCTCCAAGAAGCCGAAGTTTCAAGGCAAGTGCTTCAATTGAGACAAGATGGGTCACAAGTCTACTGAATGCAGACTACCCAAGAAGAACAGAACAGAGAAGCAAACATGATTGAAGGCATTGCTCAAGAAGTTTCCGATATCAACCTCTCAGATGTGATATCAGAGGTGAACATGATAGGTTCAAACCCCAAGAAATGGTGGTGTAACGCTCCGGGTCTCCCCGCTCAAACAAATTCTAACAACTGCCCACCACACGCTGCCTCTCAGAAGGTGTCATGACTAGTTGGTGTCTCTTGAGCATAGGCTTCCTAATATATACACACACAATCCTAACTCATCTTCCATGTGAGACTAAGTCACCACCATCTACCATGAACACCATGACCCCATAGTAATTAATTCATTCTTTCTATAGGCTCTATAGACACTACCAAATCTATAGGCCCATCTAACCATGAATTAATTACTAAGCCTACCATGAAGGCCCATCTCATACGGGGTATTACATACACCTCACCTTAAGAACTCAGCGTCCTCGCTCAGTCCGGGACCCGCAAGCTGGTACAGGATCGCCTTTCTAGCCGATGTGGAGTGGAGTACCTGATTCTGCTAGCGTACTGCCCCTGGTCATCCTACCAGCGTACTGACCTCAGATCCCTCTTAGTCATACATCTCACCCACTTTTACCCACAAACGGTGTCGAAAGTCGGCTTTGATACCATTTGTAATGCTCCGGGCCCCTCTCAAACAAATTCTAACAACTGCCCACCACAGGCTGCCTCTCAAAAGGTGTCATGACTAGTTGGTGCCTCTTGATCATAGGCAATCCTATATATACAAACACAATCCTAACTCACCTTCTATGTGGGACTAAATCATCACCACCTACCATGAACACCATGGCCCCATAGTAATTAATTTATTTTTCCTAATAGGCTCTGCTCTATACACACACTACCAAATCTATAGGTCCATCTAACCATGAATTAATTACTAAGCCCACCATGAAGGCCTATCATGAAGGCCCATCTTATACGGGGTATTACAGGTGGATTGACACTAGAGCTACTCGACACGTGTGCTCCAATAGAAGTATGTTCTCCACCTTTGAACCATTAGAGAATGGGAAGAAAATGTTTATGGGGAACTCAGCTACTTCAGGAATCAAGGACCATGGTAAGGTGATCTTGAAGACAACTTCTGTGAAGGAACTAACTCTGAATAATGTTGCATATGTTCCTGAAATTCGCAAAAATCTTGTATCTGGTTCGTTGCTTAATAATCACGAATTTCGTCTAGTGTTAGAGTCAAACAAATTTGTTTTGTCAAAGAGTGAAATGTATGTTGGTAGAGGATACATGAGTGGTGAAATGTTTAAAATCAATGTAATGACCATGGTTAAGAATGTCAATAAAGCTAGCTCTTCTACTTATATGCTTGAGTCTTCCAGTTTATGGCATGGTAGACTATGACATGTTAATTATGATACTTTGCATAGATTAATTAACTTGAACTATATACCAACATTCCAAATTGATTCCAAATACAAGTGTGAAACTTGTGTTGAGACAAAATTGACAAGATCATCTTTAAAAGTGTTGAAAGAAACACTGAACCTCTTGATCTAATTCGCACTGATATTTGTGATTTGAAAATGATACAAACAAGAGGTGGTAATAAATATTTTATTACCTTCATTGATGATAGCACAAAATACTGTTATGTATATTTGCTTAAAAGTAAGGATGAAGTTATAGAGAAATTTGTTCTCTATAAAAATGAAGTTGAGAACCAACTCAAGAAGAAAATTAAGGCGCTAAGAAGTGACCGAGGTGGAGAGTATAAATCACCATTTACTGATATTTGTGCTAAGCATGAGATTATACATAAAACTACAGCGCCTTATTCTCCTTAGTCCAACGGTGTTGCTGAGAAGAAAAACCGTACATTGAAAGAAATGATGAATGCAATGTTAACAAGTTCTGGTTTGCCACCAAAATTGTGGGGAGAAGCTACACTTTCGGCTAACTACCTTTTAAATAAAGTACCCAAAAGGAATGAAGAGAAAACTCCATATGAATTATGGAAAGGAAGAAAGTCATCCTACAATTACTTGCGAATGTAGGGATGTCTTGCCAAGGTGGCAGCACCTGCACCTAAGAAAGTGAAAGTAGGACCAAAAATGGTTGATTGCATTTTCATTGGCTATGCACTTAACAGTAGTGCTTATCGGTTCTTGGTGTACAAATCCGATATCACTGATATACCAAAGAACATGATAATGGAGTCTAGAAATGTATCGTTCTTTGAAGATGTATTTTCATGTAAGTCAAAGAAGGAACTAAGTCCCTCCAAACGAACACATGAGACTATTAATGAAGATAGTGAAGACCAAGATGAAGAAGTTAAGGAGGAACCTCAACACAATAAAAGAACAAGAACAGAAAAATCTTTTGGTTCGGATTTCTTGACTTTTATACTTGAAGGTGAACCCCAAACCTTCAAGGAAGCGGTGAACTCTAGTGATGGTCCTCTATGGAAAGAAGCCATCAAGAGCAAAATTGATTCTATCTTGCAAAATCCTACTTGGAAACTAGTGGATCTTCCACCAGGTAGTAAACCTTTAGGTTCCTAGTGGATCTTCAAGAGAAAAATGAAACCTGATGGATCAATTGATAAATATAAGGCAAGACTTGTAATTAAAGGTTATAAACAAAAGGAAAGTCTTGATTACTTTGATACATATTCTCCTGTGACGAGAATAGATTCCATTAGGATGGTACTTGTAATAGTAGCTCTGCGCAATCTTGAAGTACATCAAATGGATGTGAAAACAACTTTTCTTAATGGAGATTTAGATGAAGAAATCTATATGGAACAACCTGAGGGCTTTTCAGCTCCAGGACATAAAAAGAAAGTGTGTAAACTGGTGAAGTCATTATATGGCTTGAAACAAGCTCCAAAGCAGTGGCATGAGAAATTTGACAATGTCATGATGACAAATGGCTTCAAGATCAATGAATGTGATAAATGTGTATATATCAAAGACACAGAAAATGGATATGTCATTATATGTTTGTATGTAGATGACATGCTTATTATTGGAAGCAATGATAAGATGACTAAATTTGTTAAAAACATGTTGAACGCGAGGTTTGACATGAAAGACATGGGACTAGCTGATGTTATATTGGGAATTAAAATCAAAAGAACATCAGACGAGCTTATTTTAAACCAGTCACATTATATAGACAATATTCTTGGAAAGTTTGATAAAGATAATTCTGGAATTACCAGAACTCCAATCGATCTAACTCTACACTTATCCAAGAATAAAGGAGAGAGTATTTCTCAAGTAGAATACTCTAGAATTATAGGCAGTCTGATGTACTTGATAAGTTGTACAAGACCAGACCTAGCCTAAGTTAGCAAACTAAGTAGATTTACGAATAATCCAGGAAGCGAGCATTGACAAGTAGATATACGAGTAATCCAGTACTTGCATTTTACTCGTAACTATGTGCTGCATTATACAAGATTTCCGGCTGTACTTGAAGGATGCAAGATATCTAGTGATATTTTAAAATCCACTGTGGCTATGTGTTTACACTATGTGGTGTAGCCGTTTCTTGGAAATCCTCAAAACAAACAGTGATCGCTAATGAAATCTGAATTCATCGCACTGGACAAATATGGGAAAGAGGCTGAATGGTTACGCTACTTCCTTGAGGATATTCCAAGGTGGACAAGGCCTGTGCCCCAAATCTGCATACATTCAGACAGCCAATCTGCAATTTGTAGAGCACAGAGCAATATATATAATGGTAAATCTAGACACATTCGTCGAAAATATAATACCATTAGACAACTACTCTCTACTGGGGTTATCTCTGTGGATTAGGTAAAGTCAAAGGATAACATTGCGGATTCGTTAACCAAAGGGTTAAACAGAGAGCTAGTTAAGGGGAATGAGACTAAAGCCCATGAAATAATAAGTCGATACAATGGATACCCAACCTAGCTGACTGGAGATCCCAAGATCTAGGTTCAAAGAGACAACTAAATTGTAAAGACCAAGTTGGATCACTGTGGGGATTTTCCCATGTCCATTCCTATGAAGAAACAGTGATGTCCATAAGGTAACAGGTTAAGCTAGGCTTTTAATGATTCTTATGCGTCGGATATCCGAGCAGAGTAATACAGATTACTCTTAACTAAGAAATCACCTATGTAAGAGAAAAGAAAGGCTGCTTCTAAGGGAATAATATATGGCAATATTCCTATCAAACTCTTACAGAACCAGGCATATGTTTATGGCCAAAACGAACATAATAATGATAACTGAAATGTGTTAGGAAGATTCCTCTGTGAGATATGTCATCATGTACACAAATGACAGAACAGTTTAAGGACATCGCGTCTACTGTTTAGTTAGTAAAGTAAACATATTTTCATAAGGGAAGGTTCAAATGGTAACACCTACCTATCCTATGCAGGTTTCAACCGCTGAATTCTATCACCAAGTCTGTCATGTCAGTCTGCCATGTCTGTGGTCGTCAATTTTCATTCATGTGGGGAATGTTAGAAATGAGTGTATTAACACCATTTCTGAACTAGTTTTTGAGCTATTTTTTGAGTAAGATCCTCAATGAATTATTGAGAGATCTTGATTGATTTGTGTTCTCCTGCGTAAGTAGATCAAAATCATATATTTATTTGCTAAAAAGGGTGAAGGGGTGAATGAGAAATTGTCTCTCAAAGTGAGATGTTTTCATTTCTGAAATGGGTTGAGGGAACATAGTCGCACATCGAAAAAATCAAGAAAATTAGAAGAGGATATATAATAACCTCTTTCTAAGTATTGTAAGATAGCTAGACAAAAGACTATGGTACTGTTCTTTTTTTTCCCTCTTATAAGAGGTTATCTCTTATAAGAGATTTACAGTAAGAGCCTCTTGTAAGAGGCTCTTTTTGAGGTGTTCTTTTTATATAAAAATAACCTCTTATAAGAGATTTATGTTCTTTTTTCACCTCTTACAAGAGTCTATATTACCCCAAAGTCTATATTACCCCAAAGTATAAAAATAGTGAGATGAAGGACAAGAAAAGATAAGTTCAAATTGCTAATATATAAACTAGTGTAATGGCAAGTTAAATCCACAAATCAGTGTAAATCATCATTTATAATTCCGGGCTACTATAGACTTTTAATTAGTATGAAAATTAGAATGTATAAATATAAATAATAATAATTTGTTTCAAAGAAGTTGGATTAAAAAAATTTAAGGTCAATGGGCTAATATAAATTCTCCCTTAGCTGGGAAAAAGAAAAAAAGAAAAAGAAAAAGAAAGCTGACCGGCTGCAGGATTTGAACATGGTGGTATCATAACAGGACAAATCAACTAGCCACAACTCAAGTAATGTACTTACTGGACGTAAATATATATATCTTTAAATAAATCGGTGTTTCGACAGCATCCCTAACATAATTGTTCGAGATTGTGAAGAATGAATTCCCACACTTTCTAGGATAGCATATTACAGTCAACTACGTATATGATTGCACTTTTTCTACGATAGCATATTCCGGGCTACTATAGACTAATATATAAACTAGTTTAATTAGTAACAATTATAATATAGACTTTGGGGTAATATAGACTTTTTAAGTGATAGAAGTCTTATATGAATTTGAAAGAGGCTACTAGAAGTCTTTTAGGCTTATAAGATATTTTGAGAAAAATGTCTTATAAGAGGTAAAAAAAGAACACTAAAAAATTTCTTATAAGAGGGGGACCACCTCTTACAAGAGGTAAATCTCTTATAAGAGGAGAAAAAGAACACTACCTATCTCTCGTGCGTGCAGGGGGGGTGCAAATCTCGGACCAGATGACATGCGGCTTGTGTGCACCCGCACGTTGTGCGGACACGAATGCCGGACCGACATAACCCCACCCCGTGCAGAGCCATTTTTTGCTACAGTTTTGTTTTTTTTCCCGTTGTAAACGGCTGAAATAAATGCAGAAACGGTTTTGTATGCCATTTCAGTGCAGTATTAAATATTTTGTTTACCGTTACAGTGTACGCATTCAATTGATTGTCTGCAGTTACACTGAAGGCATTCAAAGGCATTGACTGTTGTCTATCGTTACAGTGTACGTATTCAATAGATTGTCTGTCATTACACTGAAGACATTCATAGCCTTGGCTGCCGTTACAGTCTCTAACCCTGGCCCTATAAATATATCCCCCCCCCCCTCTCTCACTTTCTTCCCTGCACAAAATCTCCTCTCTTCCTCTCTGTTTTGTTCCATTTTGTAAGTTCATTCGATGATAAGAGTTCTGACGCTACCAGTTCGAGAGCGTTACGTGGTGTCTGCGTGAACACTCTTCGTCACTGCATCCTAGGAGACAGACACCTCAACTAGCTTCAGCCCCCGGACGAGGCGAAAACTGTTTTAAGGAGATTGTGTGCTACACAAGCCTCGATGCTCATCTGCTTTAATAATCATCTGGTTTGTAATTTTTTAAATTCATTTTCATTCAATTTTGTTTATTTGAAAGTTTTTCTTCCTCTTCTCCTTCTCTACTTCTGATTTTGTGCATCTTAATCGTATTGAGTTTCTTTTCGAAGTCTTTGTAAATAAAATCGCAACACTTTTGTAACAAAATGAACTCTTGAAAATACTTGGTTATGAACAATATCCATTGATATGATTATAACAACATAAAAAGAAAACATAGATATCTACTTCAGATTTCTATTTTCAACTAGCAGTAGTCAAATAGCAAGGAATTCAGAGTGAATCAGTTACTTTTGCTTTATGATATAGTAGTTGAAAAGAACGTCACCTTTTGCTGCTATTCTTTTCCATAACTCCACTCCATATCTTGCCTTCGACTTATGCCACTGACACTTATATTTCATGGAGATGGAAAGATAGTGAGTTGTAGCCTGGAGAGATCCTTTGCCAGTAATCTGCACTCAGCATAAAGACAATACACTAGATGACCGTTAAAAACCAACCACTGCCGAGTTACAGAAATGATACTGGTCATACCATGGTGACAAACTTCTAATGTCCATAAAAATTTAACCAGTGATCTAAAACCCGAGAGAAACAATTAAGACAATCTAAACTTTGGAATTTGATCTTCAATCAAGATTTATCTATTGTTAACTTCCTGACGTTACATTGTCATCTTACATCGCCATCTAAGCCGATTCTCATAAACATCAGTTTTGCCATAGAGCACAAGGCTGCATGTACCGGTAGAGAACAAATTACTCCCATCTGTTAAACCTAAAGTTACACTAACTAGTGTCAAGCACCTAACCGAGGAAACTAAGGGCTTGTTATAATCTTTAAAACCTAATGTCACCCTCCTAATTCTCCTAGACTTCTGCAGAAAACCAGCATAGACGAAAACATATATAGTATATGGTATAGAAATCATCTCTGAGATCCAAAGACAAGCTAAAGAGCAGAACAGAACACATTACTGATAATACTAACTGTTCAGGTGAAATAAGATGCACTGTATAATCATTTCACTTTTCTTGTTTGAAAGCTAGAGGCAGCAAAATATAAGAATTTCTAGTAGGATCTTTAATACAACAAACCTTGTATTGCGACTATTATAGACAAATCATGAGTTGATAGCAATATCAAGAATTTTAATTCAGAAAATTTAATTGTTTACAGTAGCGCACTCATCCCATCCACATAACTACCCGGCAAAATTATATATTTAAATTCAGAAACATGCCAGACTCAGCAACAAAATATTATTAACATGTACACCGTGATGTATTAACAATCACAATGACTAACAAACAGCACCAGATTTGTGAAGCATCCCTAGATATTCAGAACTTGGATTTTGGCACCTATAGCTGTTGCCTCTTCATAGCTTGCTGGTCCATTATCTATTTCTGCTATATCATCTGGATGAGGAAAATCAACATTAAAGCTTTGCACAGAAAGTGCTCATCACATCTATAAAGAAAGGAAAAAAAAAGGAGGGGGTTGAGGGAAGGAAAAAGTATAAAACGCCCATGGAGAAAGACAAAAAAAAAAATAACAAAACACTGGATGGAATGAACAGGATTGCTAGACTGTGACATACCCTGAAGTTTAAGTGAATATACCACTATGCTGACCTTTATCTGTATACAAAATGGTAAGAAGTAATCAACTTTTGCATAAACAATTAGGGTATGAAGGTTTCATTTCTACTAAGTTACCAATTCTACCGAAGAGATGTTCAGTTTAAAGTATCAATGCCTCAAGTTGTCTCTCTCTGGTGCCCTGCTCTGAATTCAGAGTCATCGAGAAACAACTTTGACAGGTTCAAACCTCCAAATTTTTTTTCTTTCAATTTCACCATAATATATTAGATGATTTGTGGTTTGGATTCATATTTACTAAAACTTGATTTAGGTGAATATACCACTATGCTGACCTTTAACTGTATACAAAATGGTAAGAAGTAGTCAAGTGACTTTTGCATAAACAATTAGGGTATGAAGGTTTCATTTCTACTAAGTTACCAATTCTACCGAAGAGATGTTCTGTTTAAAGTATCAATGCCTCAAGTTGTCTCTCTCTGGTGCCCTGCTCTGAATTCAGAGTCATCGAGAAACAACTTTGACAGGTTCAAACCTCCAACTTTTTTTTTTTTCAATTTCACCATAATATATTAGATGATTTGTGGTTTGGATTCATATTTACTAAGACTTGATTTAGGTGAATATACCACTATGCTGACCTTTAACTGTATACAAAATGGTAAGAAGTAGTCAAGTAACTTTTGCATAACGATTAGGGTATGAAGGTTTCATTTCTACTAAGTTACCAATTCTACCAAAGAGATGTTCTGTTTAAAGTATCAATGCCTCAAGTTGTCTCTCTCGGGTGCCCTGCTCTGAATTTCAGAGTCATCAAGAAACAACTTTGACAGGTTCAAACCTCCAAAAAAAATTTCAAATTTACCATAATATATTAGATGATTTGTGGTTGGGATTCATATTTACTAAGACTTGATTTAGGTGAATATACCACTATGCTGACCTTTAACTGTATACAAAATGGTAAGAAGTAATCAAGTAACTTTTGCATAAACAATTAGGGTATGAAGGTTTCATTTCTACTAAGTTACCAATTCTACCAAAGAGATGTTCTGTTTAAAGTATCAATGCCTCAAGTTGTCTCTCTCTGGTGCCCTGCTCTGAATTTCAGAGTCATCAAGAAACAACTTTGACAGGTTCAAACCTCCAAAAAAAATTTCCGATTTCACCATAATATATTAGATGATTTGTGGTTTGGATTCATATTTACTAAGACTTGATTTAGGTGAATATAACACTATGCTGACCTTTAACTGTATACAAAATGGTAAGAAGTAATCAAGTAACTTTTGCATAAACAATTAGGGTATGAAGGTTTCATTTCAACTAAGTTACCAATTCTACCGAAGAGAAGTTCTGTTTTAAGTATCAATGCCTCAAGTTGTCTCTCTCTGGTGCCCTGCTCTGAATTTCAGAGTCATCAAGAAACAACTTTGACAGGTTCAAACCTCCAAAAAAAATTTCGATTTCACCATAATATATTAGATGATTTGTGGTTTGGATTCATATTTACTAAGACTTGATTTAGGTGAATATACCACTATGCTGACCTTTAACTGTATACAAAATGGTAAGAAGTAATCAAGTAACTTTTGCATAAACAATTAGGGTATGAAGGTTTCATTTCTACTAAGTTACCAATTCTACCGAAGAGATGTTCTGTTTTAAGTATCAATGCCTCAAGTTGTTTCTCTCTGGTGCCCTGCTCTGAATTTCAGAGTCATCAAGAAACGACTTTGACAAGTTCAAACCTCCATTTTTTTTCAATTTCACCATAATATATTAGTTGATTTGTGGTTTGGATTCATATTTACTAAGACTTGATGGTATTTTCAGATGAAAGTTGACAGTTATGCTTTCTTTCAATTATTTAAATTCAGCTTATGTAGGAAAAAACTTGCATGTGAACTACCTATTAACCTATAGGACTTTAGGAGTTTGGCAATTTTACATGTCTAAATTCTTTGTTATGGTAAGGTTCAATGAGGTATTGGATACCTAAACGAAGACTAACAGTAAAAGATAAGAACCCTAATGTCCTAAACTTAAATAATCACAAAATTTATTTATCAGTTTTCAGGTGTACACAAGGTTTGAGAACTCGGTTTCGGTATCAGTTTCGGTCTTTTCGAAATCTTTTAGTTTCGAAGAGTACCATTGGTTTCACTTAGTTTCGGTCTAAGTTTCGGTTTCGGTTTTAATGCATAGAAAAACATATATATGCTTCGTAAAATTATATCTTTGAAGGTTATATATGTAAAATTTATGGAAAATGTTTGATTTGTTAGGTATTAATGTATAACATTGGTCTTTTACTGCAACATGTCAAAGGGTTTAATTGAAAAGTTTACAAGTTAATTGGGTATGAATTGGGTCGGGTCTAATTCAGTAAGCCGTATGTCATTTCATAACTCATGTCTGTAAATCCCAAATACCCAAGCCAAATACTTAACAGGACCCGTATGCACCCAAAACATAAAAGACTGGTCAATGTCTAGAGTTTCCCAAGTGTGATGCTGCTGCTTCAAATGTGAAGATCTGGGGTTATGAAGATTTGGAATTATGAGGATTCCAAGTGATCTAATGAAGAAAAAGTAAGTCATTTACAATTTCTCCTATTCCAGCTGGACCTCCCAGTTGACAGCTGGACACGGCATTTCTCTTCCTCGGCATTGGACCTGCAAGAACTAGGGTTCAAGGACCAGAAATGAAGAAGAAAAGACGGTGACGAAACGGAATCAAGAATTAATTCATTTCACAAAAGTATTCAGTTACAATTGGGGTTTTTTTCCTGTCAATGTACTACATGCACTGCACGTGTTTACATTGGAGAAAATGCCAACAGCTGAGACTGGGACCCCACTTAATGTTCTACCAACCATATCCTAAAACATGGCAGCACGTGCAGAGCGCACCCATCTAGTACAAGGACTAGTATGAAAGATTACAAGGTTTTAAGCATAAGCAACCAACAAACACAAATATTTACACGACTGATATGCAAACAATTGGACTGATACATAACAATCTCTATCTTCTTCTTCTTCTTCGCAAACAAAAAGTAGTTTGGGTTAGATCCAAGTTGACTTGGATCATTCCTTCCCCTTCAAAAGGAGCATCCATGGTGGCCTCATGGTTTTAAATCTCGAATTTCGGACTCATCTCGGCAAGGGGTGTTTCGTCTCGTATCGGAGATATCGGAGGAGATCTCGGAAAAATGTGATCATATCGGATGTTCATTTCCTATACTCAATAAATATATATTTTTGTTACTAAATAAGATATTATATGTTCTACATGTCATTTATCATATAAAATACTTATAATGTAACTAATGACATGAATCAATTACGAGAAATCTTCGCATAATTTAACAACAATATAGAAGAGAATGTAATATAAATATATAACTAAATTGAATTTGCATTGATTAGAAAAAATATATTAGTTAATAAACTTACGTAACTTTGCATATATACAAACAATAGTGATACGAAATTCTCACATTATTTTAGCTTAAAGTCCTATATTGAAAGACATATGCAAAAAGTAAAACAAATTTTTTTAATATATTCACAATAACATGTGTCTATTTCGGCTGATATTTCGCCAATTTCGTCAATATTTCGGCCGATATTTTGGTAATTTCGGTTAAAATCTACACATTTCGGTCCAAAATGATGTAGAGTATAAAATATGTGATTTCGTATCGGCAAGCTAGCCGAAACGAAATTTCGGCCGAAATTTCAGCCGTATCGGAGGAAATTTAAAACGGTGGGTGGCCTAGAAAGCAGGGAAGCAGATATCCTAAAAACTTTCCCATGTAGCTTCCATCTCTCTACCATGTTCCCATTGTATCAAAATCTCATTGATTGCTATGCCTCTCATCTGTACCATTCTTTTGGCCAAAATTTTGAAGAGAAATGGCCCAGCTTCAGCATAGAAAGCAGGCAGGGCGGAAGGAGCATGAAACTTACCAATATGAGTCTTCAAATGTGAAACATGGAATACATCATGAACTTTAGCATCCAGAGGCAACAGGAGCCTATATGTAACTGCAACAATCTTCTCAATGATTTTTTGAACAAGACAACTTATGAACTCTATGCCCTCCAACTGGAACCTCTCTATAAGGTTGCAGCTTGGGATAAGCTAAATAACCCTCACCCATAGCAAAGAATTAGTCTGATCTATGCTTGTCAGCCTTGACCTTCATCCTACCTTATGCTCTAGACAAGTTGTCCTTCAACAACTGCAAAGCAACATCCCCATTAAGTAATGCTTCCTCCATAGCTTGGACTATGGCAGTATGGGGTACATAAAAGAGTAGAGTAGGTGGGGTTTCCCAAACAAAACCTAATAGGGAGAGAGTAGAGATGAGTTGTGCATGTGTGTTTTATAGCAAAACTCTGCCCAAGGCAACCACTGCACCGATTCTTGAGGTTTATAGGCAGTAAAACATCTCAAGTATGTCTTCAAAACCCTATTAATCACCTCTGTTTGGCAATCTTTTTTAGGGTGGAAAGCAGTACTCATGCACAACTTGGTTCCTTGCATACTATGTAGCTCTTTCCAAAAATTGTTAGTGAACACTGCATCTCTATCACTAACAATAGTCTACGGGGGGCCCATATAGCTTACGAACTTGAGAGAAGATAACTCCAGCAAAACACTTAGCAGTATATGGATGACTAAAAGGCAGAAAATAAGCAAACTTGGACAGTCCATCCACTACTACTAGTATACTAGTATACCCATCACTCTTAAGCAAGCCCTTAATGAAATCCATGTTGATATATTCCCATACATGCTCAGGAATAAGCAAGGGTTGCGGGAGTCCAGCTAGAGAAGTATTGAGATACTTGTTTCTCTGGCAAATATCACATGATTTAATAAACTCCTTGAGATACCTCTTCATACCTTGTCAGTATACTAATCGTATACTGACATGACCCAAGTATGTTTGTATGGCCTCTGACTGAATGGTTTGGCTCTAGGCAGCCATGATCACAAGATTTATGGGAGGAAGCCCAATGACTTCTTTGAATACTAACTTATATTGTTGCAAGATTATGTGTATATTTGGGTGTGTACCAATCGTAGTAACTATCGTCTCCTGTGTTGTTCCAACCATTTGCAACAAACACCCTCCTCTCATATAGTTGAGACATTTTGACATACACTTAGCTGTAGATAATTCCCAATCCTTTGGAAAAATACACCTCAATTCCCTCTGTTGATTATCCAACTGAAACCTAATTCTCTTCTCCTTCATATTACAAATGACATCTCCTAAAGTCTCAATCCAATGTGATCCTAGCACAATTTGACTAGTATCCATGGAGAGAACATAGAAATCTCCTACAATTGGCACACCTTGGCACAAGAAAACTACACCTTCACACAGCCATGGGCTATTTCACTGCCTTCCACCAACTTAAGTCATCTCCAACTACATTTCTTTGTTGATTGGAAGTTGAATTTTCTTGACTATATTTACATCTATGAAGTTGTGGGTAGCTCATGTGTCCAAAATAGCACATACAAGGACGGATTTAATGATTCCTTGCACCTTGAATGTCCTTGGATTATTACTGCCCATGAGGGTATGCAATGATACAGCTATTGAGTCCGATGCATTCAAAAGCTTGGAGTTTGGTGTCATTTCCTCCTCTATGAATTCCACAACCTGTCATCTTCTGAACTGTCCATATAATCAGCCGCATTGCCATCAATAGCTCCACGAATTAGCATGGACGTGCTTCTTTCATAAGCTCCCATCATGTGCATGAAAGTTTTCCTTGCACATTTATGTTCTCTGACAAAAAATTCATCACAATGGAAACACAAACCCTTCTCTCTTCTTTCCTTCATACACTGCATAAATTGTGGATCTTTTGATCTTGAAGAATTAAGTGTGGAAGATATATTTCCACCCACAACCGTTTGGTTGCAGAAACAACTGACAATGGAGGTGACTTAGGAAACAGATAGGTTCCTACAACAGTTCTACTAGATTTAACATGCCCCCCCAGGTTTCCAAGACTTCTTCTGCTAATTAACAATGAATTCCCTTGCAATGGCCTCTCTATATGCCTCCAAAACACTTTTTTGGTGTTTGAGCTTCATCTCATCCTTCAATGTTGCCTTTAAACTTGAAATGTAACAACTGACTAGGGATGATTTAGAAATGTTTAACCAAGTGACTATACTTCAAGAATTTCCTATGATATTCCACCATCGTGCCTACTTGTTGCAGCTTATAAAACGTAGCCTCAGGGTCATCCAACTTAGCTAGACTATACTATAATAACAGCTCCTTTTTTAACATCTCCTAATCAATTTCACCCTCTTCTTATTGTTCATACCATCTCCACCACCACAAGGCTTCCCCCTTTCAAGTAATACAAGCTAAATGCAAGTTTTTCATAACACTAACTCCTTGAGTGTGGAAATGGTGTTCCATATGACAGATCCAATTTGTAATATCCTCAGATCCATCAAAAGTAGGGAGATCAATCTTGGGGTGTTTAAGAAAGAAACTAACCAATATCTTGATTGCGGCCACCAATTCTTGGTTCCTTATCCCTCCGGTGATTATCTCATCGGATGTTGCCCTTTTCTTCATCCCTGTGTTGATGCTGAGAATTAGGGTTCCGATGTCGAACAGTTGGCGATCGTTGAGAACCTAAACTATCTGCCGAGTCTTCCTCACTCTGTTCTGAGTCCCATCGCTCCTTTGATAGACGTGAATGGCGTCGGTGACAAGGTTCTTGAAGCAAGCGATCAATTGCCAACTCCAATCGCTCGCGTTTCTCTTTAAGGTTGGGTCGCTTAAGAGCATCATCACCATTTCTAGCAACATCTCCCACGACCTGATCCCTAGTTCTGGTCCAGACCGAAATTCATACCCAGATTCTTGGGGATTCTCAGCCTCTCGATCGAGTTCTTGATCGTATTCTTGATCAGTGGCTTCAACAGGATTGTGTTCGAGCTTTGATACCACTGTTCCAGCTAGACCTCCAAGTCGACAACTGGACATGGTGTTTCTCTTCCTCGGTATCTGACCTGCATGAACTAGGGTTCGAGGACCAGAAATGAGGAAGAAGACGATGATGAAACGGAATCAAGAATCAATTCATTTCACAAAAGTATTCAGTTACCATTGGGGTTTTATCCTATCGATCTACTACATGCGCTGCAGGTGTTTACATTGGAGAAAATGCCGACAGTTGAGACTGGGACCCACTTAATGTTCTACCAACGTGTAGTGTGCACCATCTAGTACAAGGAATAATATGAAAGATTACAAGGTTTTAAGCAGAAACAACCAATAAACACAAATATTTACATGTGGACTGATATGCAAACAAATAGACTGATATGTAACAATCTATATTTCTTCTTCTTCTTCGCAGACAGAGAGCAACAGCTGTATTGGGTTAGATCCAAGTTCAAAGACTTGGATCATCTCCACAGATCCATCTCTTCATCTCTTTTGAGTATGATCCCCCCCCCCAAAAAAAAACAAAGAAAATTTCACTATATATTTGTGTTTTTAGGTCTAATTACCTCGTTCTTTACATGTTTTATATGAGTTTCGGCCGAAACCGATTTTTTGGGGTGTGTTTTGAACCGCCACCCACATAAAACGGTAAGAAACAACCGAAACGCATCTGTTTCAGCCGAAATCTTAATCCTTGGTTGTACTATAAAAAGATTTTCACCATTTAAGATCATTAAATTGGTATTGTGAGCAAGCATCTGAAAAGGCTGAACTACAAGAGCTAATTTACATATCACGAAAAAATTATTTTAAGTTAAAAAGTAATAGAAAGTACATGGTTACTAAGGAATTGGACTTTTTTGGGAGTTGTTTCCACTGAAAAAACAATAATGTAATTTCTTATACACCATAGGATGGGCACTTTCGGTATAATGTGTCATTATCATTTATAATTACTTGCGAACTTGATGTCAGCACCTAAACAGTTAAAATGGGCGATTATCGGCGATTAATCGCCGATTAATCGCTAATTGGGAAAACCCCGATTAAATTTCAACCGATTTTGTGAAATAGGCTTTGAGCGATTAAATCGGGAAAAATCGGCGACATTGTTCTAAAAATCACCCTAGGCCCTGCCTAGGGCCTAGGCAGCCCCCAACCGACTCGCCTAGGGTCTGGGCCTTTTCAAAACTCGGTTTGGCTGCCTAGGCAGATCTAGGTGAGGCTGGGAGGAATTTTTTGTGTGTTAAGTGAACCGATTCACTTAAATTTCCACATTCTCAAAACCCCCGACCCCATGCTTCTCTCTCTCTCTCTTTCTCTCTTCCCATAAACCCAAATTCATAAATTAGAAATCACTTAAATCGCTCATGCTTTCCCTAAATCCTCAAAATCTCAGATCGTCAAAATCTCAAATCGATCGCTCATCTCTCATTGGAATCTTAATAATGGGCAATACGCCAAATGAGCACTCTATCATTGAGCTAATTCCCATTTATGATTTTTTAAGTTATTTTTTAGTATTATATATATTTTTTATTTTATTCAATATTATATTTTCTTATAAATATATTTAAAAATATTAAAAAACTAAATAGAGCCTAGGCCCTGCTTACAAGATCTAGGCGTTAGGTCCCTATCGGCCACCTAACTACCGCCTAGCGACTTTTAGAACACTGATCGTCAATATTGCTACTCATCGACCGATACAGCGATTTTGGATATATCCAATTAATTAGATAAGTTTTATTTCCCCCTCAACCCGACCCAATCCAACTTAGACCCGACCCAACCCCACTTCAACCCCATTCTTTTATCTCCCGTAAAATCCCCAAATCCAATCTCTATTCTAAACCCTAATCTCAATCTCAATCTCCAAATTCTCCATCTCCTCCCTTTCAACATCAACATCAGCAACAACACCTCCTCCCTCTCAACAGCAATAGCTCCTCATAGCGATCAGTGACAACAACACCTCCAATTCAACAACATCCACCTTCTTCTCCTCCCTCTCAACATCAGCGACAACCAGTGTAGTTGAAGGCGTAAGGCGTAAGGCGCAATGCAATTTCACTATCTCATAAAAAGCCTGAGGCGCAAGGCGCAATTTGAGGCATAAGCCTCACTTAACCGAGGCTCATTATTACTTTTAGAGTTTTTTTAAATTTATAAATAAGATTATATAAACAAGATAACATCATAGCAACAAAATATATCATACAATGACCAAGATGTCTGTGTAAGTTATTATTTTTGTAAAACTACAATGTGTTCCTCTGTAATGTATAACTACAATGTGTTTCTTGCCCCAAAGACGAAGTGATACAATGTGTCCCTCTATAAAACTACAATAATATCATGTTAACCTTGAATTCATAGTTTCATATAATAATGAGCATACAGTATTACAATATTACAGTAATGAAGATACTTACCAAACACCATACAATATCACAGTAATGAGCATACAAGTAATGAGTATACAGTAAAGTTACAATAGTATCAAATTAAATATTGCAGTAATGAGCATACAATATTACAGTATTACAGTATTAGTAAATGGCAAAGTATTTTGAAATATTACAACAATAACATAAAGTTAGCCGACCATAAAATTTGGTCATGCTCTACACTGAAATATGATGCAATTTTTTGAATAAGGCATGGTTTCATGATTATAGTAAATTATGAAATGAACTAGCTTCACAATTTTGTTTCAAAGTAACTTACAAAAATATCATAAGCAAAGATAGACGACAACCCAAGAAAGAAACCATAAAAGTGTAAAATCAGAACAGAAAGAAACCAGAATAGTAGTAGAGTCTGCAGACTGCTAAGTAAAAAGGCCGTTGGCACAGCCGATCTGCTTCCGCTGTAGTCGTTGATCTATTGTATGTTATCATGTCGCAGCAGAGCTGCTTCGTTGTCGCCACCGATGTTGTTGAGAAGGGGAGGAGATTGATGAGGATGAGTGCAGATTGAAGAGTTAGGGAGGTGGAGATTGGGGTTAGAGTTTGGAATTGGGGATGAGAAAGAATTGAGGGAGTTACGGGATATGAGAAGGGTTGAAGATGGGTCGGGTTGTGAAGACGGGTCAAGTCGGGTCGGGTCGGGTCGGGTCTGTTATGTTCGGGCGCGCATTTTGCTTGAGGCACAAACCTCGAGCCTTTGCTAAGGCGCGTCCAAGCGCAAGCCTAAGTGAAGCTTTGAACAAAGGGGAGCCTTAACTGAGGCCTGAGGCTCAAACTATTGTTAAGCCTGAAGCGAGCCTTCAACTACACTGGCGACAACAGCACCTTCTCCCTTTCAACAGCACCTCCAATTCGACAACTCCTCCCTCTCCTCTTCCCTTTCAACTGCACCTCCTCCTCCGGCAGCAACAGCAGCAGCAGCAATAGCAGCGGCAGTTCCTCACCGTAAGTATTAAGTAGGTTTTTTTCTTCTTTCACAGTAACCACATTTTACATTTCTATTTCTGAGTTTGTTTACATTGCTGTACACCTTCATCTACACCCACTGTCATTTCTTTTTCATTTGAGGAAGTTCAATGTCAGGACACTTGTCCATCATGGCTTAGGTGAGGATTTTGTCCACTGTAATGGGTGCCCTCCAAAATCAGCAGAAATAGGAAGAAGTCCATAAAAAGGGGAAAGGAGTGAAAGAGGGAAGACAACAGATATGTTATAAAGAAATAGATTCAAAGAAGGCAGTAGGAGGGACAAATAAACTTAACACCCAAAATACAATTTCTGCTGTCCAGAAAGACGACTAAATGAATATGAAAAAGGTTTCACTGATGAATGGTTGTATCATAAACAAACAATTTTGAACAGAATCCTATAAGACCAAGACTGAACAAAATTATATTGTAATTTGTTAGTTTTACAAATTACTTCGATTGTATGTACTTAAAACTGTTCCAATTGAATTAGTCATCCAATGAACTAATCAAGCAATGTTTGGAGGTTAAGCATAACGATACAGTACAACAATTTTTCTTAAACATTCTGCGAGGAAGAAAGAAAAAAAAAACATTACAATCCAAAGATCCAATCCCTATCTTTTACTACATAGAAATATGCTCCGCATGTTCACTCTCAAGTCAACATTCGTCTTAATGCATATACCTATTATTCCAATGCCACTATTCTTGCTACAATTCAAAGTTCCTCTTGAATCAAATCATTCTAGCCATCTTGTACATGGACTTATATACAGTATGCTAGACTAAATAACAAACACAACATCTAAAATGCACTAAAAACAACCCATTCAACATCAAAAGAATACAGAATACTCACAACCACTAATGCGATTTCGGGAAATGGAGCTGAATCAGGCTCGGGAGTCGCGCAAGATTAACCTTCTCCTTCCCCATCAAAATACTCTTCAACTTCTCATCGCAATTCACCACGTTCTTATTATTCGGATCCTACAAAAATCAACAAATCAAACCCCCCATAAAGCTCCAACATTTTTCATATCTGCAAATCAAGAACACAAAGATAGAATGGGAATCTGAAAGAAAACCTGGAGATTGTTGGATTTGATGTAGGACCAAACGCGGATGAAGCACTGGACGCGGGAAATTTGGGATTGGCCCACGAATTCTCGTACGGTGGAGGGAACGTTGGCGAGATCGATTAGGTTTGCGATTTTTTTGGGGCAATCTTTGATTCCCTTTCTTGCTTCATTTCCGATCACCATTGTTGACCTCAATTTGATCTCGGGTTTTAGGGTTTGGAGACGAGGAAGAGGAAGCGAGGGTTTTAGAGTGTAACGGGTTCCGTTCGGGTTGATTGTGAGGAGATCCACTTGAGGATCCATTAAAAATTTAGACCCACTAAGATTTGGATGTACATAGTGGAGCTGTGGAGTTTTCGTCCGTCTAAACCTAAGGGCATGTTTGACTGGCATGAAATAAATTTCCTGAACTAAAATCCACCGAAATTAATTCCAACAGCGGGTTGGTTGCATTTAGGGCTGCAATCGAGCCGAACCGAGCCGAATACCTTCAGGGTCGAGCTCGGCTCATTAAGAAAACGAGCTCAGTTTTGAGCTCGAGCTCGAGCTCGGTTCGAGCCGAGCTTTGACCGTATTCGAGCCGAATAACTCACGAGCTTAGCCTTAAAAAAAAAAAAGTTCGGGCTCGACTCGTTAAGAAAATGAGCTCAGTTTTGTGCTCGAGCTCGGTTCGAGCCGAGCTTTGACCGAGCTCGAGCCGAATAGTTCGCGAATAGCTCGATTCGTTTGCAGCCCTAGTCGCATTGGATTTAATTGGAAATATTTTTCTACTGTAGCGCTACAGCGCACTACAGTAGCTTCAAAAGAGATCCACAAAAAAGCAGCTGAACTCACCCGAAGTGCACTATCACGCTACTGTAGCGAATTAAAAATTATTTCTCTCTCCAACTTTTTTACTCTATCCAATAAAATAATTACACCTAACCATCTACATTAAATTTCTTTCTCTCTCCTATCTAGTCTATACCACATTAAAATTACATCCAAACAAACCACTTTTTTAGAACTTATTTTCATAAATTTCTTTTCTATATAGTGTTCTTTCTAGTTTGAAAATATTTTACAACCAACCAAACATATTCTAAATGTTCAAGTAGGAATGGTATATTGGACTCCAAGGATTGTAAATAGGTTGTGTATATTGCAACAGCCACTAGGATCTAACGGTTAGCTTGTTCACCATCGAGCAACTAGTCGGACGTTCAATTTCAACTCGTATCATTTTTCTTGGTAATTAAATGTGTATAAGTATGTGGCTACAGCATGGATGATGTACTAGACAAGCGGGGGCGGATCCAAGGGGGTGCAAGTGGGTGTAGCTGCACCCACTCGATTTTTAGAAGGTCTTTAAGTAGTAAGATGAGATGGACTTTTCTTGCATATGCTTGACATATTAATAAAGAATAGTTGTAGTCAAGCACATGAGATTCTATCTCATTTGATAGGTTGGTCCAATTTTATCATGTGGCTCTAGGTAGCATTGGTATTAAAACCCAAAACTCGGACTCGACCCGGACCCGACGTTGGATTGGAACTAACCCGATTTAATTTGGGTAGGGTACAGGTCCAAAAATGACACTCGTTGGAATTTCGGGTTGGGTCCGGGTTCACTCAAATTGGATCCGATTCGGATCCAGACCTGTATTAAAGAAATAATTAAGAAATGGATCCGGACCCGTAATAAACAAATACACACCTGAAACCCAATACCCTAAATCTAATACCCTATGCCCTAACCCTAAGAGACCAAGATGCGGCCGCTCTGCCCCTCTCTTTCTCCATTCTCCAAGTCAAAGCTCTTTGTCTCTCTGAGCTCTCTCTTTCTCTAGTCTCCATAATCCCACTCCAAATCCCTATTTCCAAACCCCACCTCCGCCCTCACCTCCTCCGCCAACGCCTCCATGACCTCCTTGGCCTCTTTTCGATCCACTCCCACTTCCGCCAACTCTCCTTCGCCGCCATTGTCACCAATCCTCCTCCGTTCATCCACTCTAGCATCCACAGCTCTGTTCATCCTCTCTTTTCAAACGCATATCGTAATAAAGATCAAAGGTTTGATTTTATTTTTTCTTCCATTTTCTAAAATCTAGTGTTTCGGATTTAAATTCAAGTTAATTGACTAGTATATAGGAGCAACATATAGGATTTATATTCAATCATATAGTAGCAGCATATAGGATTTAAATTTAAGTTAATCGCTTTCTATTTATATAGAAATCTGATGTTCTTTAGACAGTTAATAGAAATCCTCTTTAATTTAAGATTGTATATAGAAATACTCAATCTTTATATAATTTGGCACAACAAGCATATATAGGAATGAATGTGCTTGATTAATATTTAATAGTGGCTTTATAAACAATTTTTTATCTAATTGAATGCTTATTATTAGTCATATGTATAACTGAGTATTTTAGTTCATGCTATTTAAGTTGTTTTCATTTCATTTCTTTCTTTTTAATTTTTTCAGTTTGATGCTCATGGCTTGAAGGGCACTTGCTTGAAGTGCTCCACTATTTGAGCTTTGATATGTGCTCAAGATTGGATGCGAGGAAATGTGTCAAACGATCAAGTTAGTTTAATATTATTTGAATCTCTCTTTACGTAAATTGGAGTAAATGATTTATATGCATCATCTCATATATTGACTTATGTGTAATAGATATAGATTTACGAGTCTTTGTTGATGAACAGTGTGATGCGGAAGAAGAGAGTTGATGACAATGACGTGGTTTGGAGGATTTCATCAGTTTCAACAGTGGTGGTTCATGTTATGAGCCTATGAAGTCTATTTCATTCTAAATGTTTGGTTTACTATTAACTATGAATTTATTATGCTAGTTTGCTCGCTATTAACTATTTTTAATGTTTGGTTTACTTGGATTGTTGCTTTTTTAGATCTTTACTACTTTGCACTTGCTTGGTCAGTAGCTGTCGAACTGAGTTTGCTCAGTTGGATACTTGGATTATAGCGTTCTTTGCTACATTGCAGTCCTGACTTCTTTGCTACTTTGATACTTTGTTTACAAGTGATGATGAGATGGATTATGTTTCTAAAGTTGTACACTATGATTCATTGATTTAATGATTTATAGGAGTGACTAATGATGATTAAATCCTATTTGAGCTTTATGTGTGTGTTCAATTGACAGTGATGATGGAATATTTTGCTGAAGTTTCACACTATGGTTCATTGATTTGTGCTTGTAAGTGATGATGAGATGAATTATTTTTCTGAAGTTTTAACAATGATTCTATGATTCATGGATTTATTTGATCACTTTGCTGAGTTTGCAGAGCTTCATTTCTTCTACCACTACATTTGTCCACTATTTTTACTGAGCACATGAGCAGTTGGACGAGTCTGAGTTTGCTCAGTTTAGACATTCTGATTTTGCTGAAAGCTAAGTTTGGCGGTTTGCCTACTTTTGATGAGTAACTGAGATTTTGATCAGTTGGATACATTTTTGCTGAGACTCCGTTTATCTGTTTATACATTCTGGATTTTTCTGAGTTTGGCAGTTTACCTTCTTTGCCGAGTAACTGAGTTTTTGTTTATTTGGAACCTTGGATTGTTTCTTCTTTACTTGTCTACATTTTGCAAATGTTTACTGATTAATTGAGTTTGATCAATTGGAGTTTTTTTTATCATTATTTACAAGTGAATGAGTGATGATGAGATGGATTATGTTTCTGAAGTTGCACACTATATGATTCATTGATTTAATAATTTATAGGAGTGACTAGTGATGATTAAATCCTATCTAAGCTTTATGTGTGTGACAGTCATGATGGAATAATTGTCTGAAGTTTCACACTATGATTCATTGATTTGAGCTTGTAAGTGACGATGAGATGGATTATTTTTTCTAGAGTTTTAACTATGATTCTATGATTCATGGATTTATATGATGAGTTTGTTGAGTTTGCTGAGTTTGCTGAGCTTCATTTCTTCTAGCTACATTTGCCCACTGTTTTCACTGAGTAAATGAGCATTTTGATGAGAATGAGTTTGCTCAGTTTAGACATTCTAATTCTGTTGAATGTTGGGTTTGGCAGTTTGCTTGCTAAATGCTAATGGAGATTGTTGATTGGTCTTGTAAATTGTAAGCTTGTAAAATTTGTATTAGGTTGTAAGCTTGTAAGTTGTATACTTGTATGCCATTATTTGTAACTTATTACTTGTAAATAGGGCTGCAAACAAATCGAGCTATTCGCGAGCTATTCGGCTCGAGCTCGGTCAAAGCTCAGCTCGAACCGAGCCCGAGCCGAGCTCGAGCTCAAAACTGAGCTCGTTTCGTAAACGAGCCGAGCTCGAGCTTAGAGTTTTTTTTTTCAGGCTAAGCTCGCGAGCTATTCGGCTCGAATACGGTCAAAGCTCGGCTCGAACCGAGCTCGAGCTAAAAAATGAACTCGTTTCGTAAACGAGCCGAGCTCAAGCCTGAAGGTATTCGGCTCGACTCGGCTCGATTGCAGCCCTACTTGTAAATGAAGATTTGCAACAAGAAATGCTACTGATCATGCTTGTACACAACTTACATTACATTTGGTTTTTTTAAATTGGTGTAGATCAAGTTGAAAATGGTGAGGCACTGAGCCTAGTTTGTAGCTTTTGTATTTCTGAACAAATTTGATCTGTTTTTATTCTCTTTTACTGTTGAATTTTAGTCCCGTATCGGTGGGGAGCCAAGAGTATCTAACTTCCCAACTTATAAATTTATGTCTTATGCTTTAAAGACCCAAAAATGAACCGAACCCATGAAGAGAAACAGGACCCAAAAACACCGAAGGCACACTTAGAGGGATTTACCCTCATGTTGTGCTTCTGCAGGACGTCAAAGGCTTCTTAGAGGTAGACCACATGATCTCTTTTTCCGAGGCTCTTCACCAACATGTCATCTACATAGACCTCTATGTTTCTGACAATCTGTTCCTTGAAGACCTTATTGATAAGGTGTTGATAAGTGACACCGACATTCTTCAGCCTAAAAGGGCATAACCCAGTAGAAATTAAGGCGTTGGTTAGTGATGAAGGACGTTTTCGGGACGTCGGGGGGGAACATCCTGATCTAGTTATATCATGAGAAGGTGTCTGTGAAACTCAAGAGTTCATACCCGGATGTAACATCGATCAAGGCGTCGATGCTCGGGAGAGGAAATAGGTCATTCGGGTATGCTTTGTTCAAGTTAGTCAAGTCATGCAGATTCTCTATTTGTTGTTGGCTTTCTTTACCATTACCACATTCGCCAGCCACACAGGGTAGTTGTCTTCTTGAATGAAGTGGGCAGCTAGGAGCTTGTCAACTTATTCCTTGATGGCTTGTTGTTTGTCAGGGGTGAACTAGGGTCATTTCGATGGACTGACTTGGCTTCAGGATCGACACTGAGACGGTGCATGATTAATTCCTCTGAGATGCTAGGCATGTCGACAGCAGTCCAAGCAAATAAGTCTTGGTTCCTTGTGATGCATTCAATGATTTGTTCTTTGATTTGGTGAGGGAGAGCTTTACTTACTCGAAAACTCTTGGTTAGATCCTTTTTGGAGAAGGGGATCTCCTTAATTTCATTGACTGGCACAGAAATGACTTGACTACTATTGGTGTATACCCTAGTGGCCAGTTGTGTATTGACATTACTACTTTACATTGTATCATGATATGTATTTCATATATGAGTCATTTCGTTTATTGTGTTGTTTATTGTGATTAAATGAACATAATAGAGTCCTTAGAATAGTAGGTTCAATACCATGGGATATCAAGTGCATGACTTGATAGTGGGATCCTATTGGTTGAAATCAGAACATTATTCTTAAATGCCCCTAGTCAAGTATTATTATGAATTAAGACTACAATAATACATAGAAAATAGTATGTGCGTAGACTGATGACCATATCTCACGGGTTATGGATATGAGATATCAAGTCTTACCATGGGTACATATTAGAGTAATAATGTACTGGACTGACCCACCATGAGAATGTTGTATGGATCGTTATGTGAGTGTCATAAGCAGTTCTCACAGTGAATATGGTGTACGTAGTCCTTTGACTTAAAGTCACTACGGTTTCCTATATGAGAAGTTATATGTTTTAATATCGTCAAACGTTGCCTATAATAAGGTGATTATAAAGTCGACTATTGGATATACTACAAATCATGCAGAGGGATGTGAGTGACTTAGATAGGATTTGTCCCTACTACATAACATGCGCGATATGTACAAGCCCTTTGATTGAGTGAGACTGCAAAATGCATGACTGCGCTCAAATGAGTCAATATGAGATATTGAGCTCATTTGTTTTAATAAGTCTACTTGGTCATCAAGAAACCAAAGATTGAACTATACAAGGGTGATACGCTCCATGCCTTGTGGTCAATTAGATATCTGGACAAAAGGACTAGACTACATGCTAACATTGGTCACAGATAGGTTATGTCAAATCACTGGCATTCTCGTTATTTGAGTAGCAGTGATGTATTGCTAGAAACCGCTCACTATTTGTAATACTAGAATATGATTTTAGTATTACTGTCAACGTAATGAGAACTTACAGGGTCACACACTTAGAATGGTTCGTAATTGGATTTAAATTTATGAGATGAATTTAATAGGGAAACCTAGTAAGACTTGGACTCTTGACATGGTTGAGTAATTAATTAGATTCAATGGGTAAACTAAAGTTCAAAGGCCCACACATGAATCTGACCCATGTCAGATTGTGAGTCTAACAGTCTCATTACTCTTTGAGGGTTAATTTTTTGCATCTATATAAATGATATGTATCTATGGAAAAGAGATAGTTGAGAACAACCCTAGTCGTCACAGAAATTGTGAGAGAGAGATCATGGGGAACATCCTCTTCCCGCAGCTAGCACCGCGGCGTGAGGAAAAGCTTGATTTGATCAGTTCATGTGGATACCGTAGAGGCACCGCAATATTGCAGTTCTGCGATTGGTATACCGAGGAGACATCAGATCCATCTTTAAAGTATAACTTCTAAACACGATGTATGGTTTTCACATGGATCCATTGCTAGGTTTCAATATTTTTTTGTAATTTTTCCACTTTGGATTTAAACTGAGATTACCCTCGAAATCTAACAACTACTCCCTTGGGGGAGTTCTAATGCCTCGAGTGGGTGGACCGAGCTCCCTTATTGTAGCCGTGTAGCACCTCCAAACCATCCTTTGGCTCCTTTTGGCTTCTCCTACCCCTGCTAGCATGGGGATCTTCATTTTCATATGGAAAGCAGAGGGCACGACATGAAGTACTAGGCCGGGTCGGCCAAGAATGTCGTTGTAAGCGGCATTCACGTTGTTGACCATGAAATCCATTACCTCAGTTAGGGTTGTTGGAGGCCTTTCCTGTAGTCATGTCAAGGGTGATTATTTCTTCGATTTGGACAGGGGACCCTAGAGAACCCATGGAGAGTGTACTTGGAGGGCTTGAGACGGTCCCGAGAGAGCTTGAGGTCTTCAAAAGCCTCCAAAAGAGGATATTGACAGAGCTGGCATTGTCTACTAGTGTAACGCCTCGAATCCCAAATCACTGAATTCGAGATGTTCTACAGGATCTTTTCACTTTCTTTGAGTACAATTTTACAAGGAAATTCAAACTTTTCTTTTTACATCAGAGTTTACATCATATTACATTTACATTTACACAGCGGAAGCAAAATATACAACATTTACATAAATTTACAACAACATGATAAGATCTTTATGCATCCATTCCTCTTTACATGTAATTTATCCTGCATACAAAACTGTGGGTACGTCAGTTTATTCAACCGACAATAATTATACATGGCCATCCTCTCTATGCCAGAAACAGTATAACGAATCTCATTTCTTAACAATCACAAACTTGTTCAATATAAGCATGTAAATCAAAAGGGAACTCTTAAAGATGTCGTGTCGTGATTGTGCACTTAATTCTTAATGCAATTATTTAATTTTACATGACACTAATGCGCACTTGTTCGGATTCTATGCATCCCATACTACATAGGTCCGAGGGCAAGCCTCTTAATCGTTCTTCATTTTCATAGGGTTCAATCCCTCGCCATGACTTACTCTACTACTGTAATTACGGTAAGTATCTTACATGTTTTCTGACCTACGAACTCATGTCTAGGCACTCTGGAGTAGTATCCTCACCCAGACTCGTCATGGGAATTCCTGGGATACGCTCTCACCATAAACATGACACCACCCGTAGTCTTCGAACATCCCATGAGCGTCGCCACTGGGATGGTACTCTGGAGTAGTATCCTCACCCAGACTCATCATGGGAATTCCTAGGATACGCTCTCGCCGCTACCCAGGGCCCTCATACTCAATGTTTTTCTCTTACTTTCATCACCTCTCCACTATGTACTAGTCCTTATTTTAATAGAATCATGAATAAAATCAAAGCTCTAGAGTTAGCCTCTCCCTAAACTGGACTTACTCATTCATTTCAATACATGACCGACCCTGGTCTTCTTTTCACTTTCAATTCCATTGCCGGGGGAGACTTAGCTACTCTTTCGTTCCAATTTCAATTTCACAATTTCCAGTTTAAGCAAATCTAACTCATGAATTCATTTTTCAGTGCTTCAGCATATCATGTTCTTTAATTTTCATATTCATGTAATTCTTTATTCAAGCATGACTCATTTCATGTGAGTTTCTCCATTCAGAAATACGATTCATTTCATATACATTCATGCAACAGCAGCATAGATTCTAACAACATCAGTCACAATTCTTTAACAGTAATCAAAATAAAACTTCTGTCATATCAAATTCCACTATGTACAGTCGACTTGGAAAAGGACCAGTCGACTGTTACAGTCAAATCAGATTCTTCATAAAAATACTCGGGAGAGTCGACTGCTGCACTTGGCCAGTCGGCTGTCCTGCAACTTTTCATGTTCACAGTATTATCCTTGTGACAGTCGACTGTTATCTCATCAGTCGTCTGTCCTGGGGTTTTTAGCAGTTCATTTCTACGTTCAGCTCAGTTGACTTGCTACGCGCATTCGGTCGACTGGACAGATCCATACTTCAAATTAAGAGATTATCTAACAGCTCTTACATGCACTTGCATCATGATATCAACTTACAATATACATATATTCATGTTTCATAAACAGTGTCTCTTTTTGTTCAGTAACATCACAGCCATGAAACTTCAAGTTACGAACGTTATCTCTTCTTCGAAGGAATATTTTCAAACATGCATTCGCACTTATTCATAACTTCCTTACGAAGATGAAGATATAATTCTCAATTCATTACACTAGGTCAACATGATGGAATATCTCATTACATGGAATTTCCAAATAACCATAATTAAATTGAAGCACCAGTCGGCTGAACACAGTGTCAGTCGGCTGCTCCGACAGTTCTTAATTTTATTAATCATCACTAGTTCTTTTCATTCATTTACCTTCCCTCCATCATATGTGTCATAGGGGAAAATACAAACTTAGTAATCACACCATTAGGTCTATCTGCACACATGTTCATCACCACATCACAAAATAATTGTCTCGTACCAGTCGACTTGTCTACACGACAGTCGACTGTACCGACGCAATTCATCTTTGTTTTCCGTGCCATTTCTACACTATTAGTCCTCCATAATTATCAACAATAAACATGCTCAAGCATTTCTATTACGTACTATCTTACTCCTCAAGAGTACAGTAACAAACATTATATTTACGGCATGTTTTCTACATTAGAAGTCCTGAGAAACACCCACCTTATTTGACGAAGTAATCGAATCCAGCAAGGTCCTCAATGCGGTGCAGCACTTCTTGCTCCTTGCTCCTTGTTCCACACCGAAATCCTTCAGAGTACTCTTTCGGCCTCCACAGAAAAACTCCCACACACAACTCTCACAAAACCTCTCTTATAAAATTAATCTAGTGTAAAAGAAATAGAGAATAAGAGGGGGTATTTATACTAGAATATAGGTGGAATGGAGGGTTAGGATGCACTAGGGAGTTGGATGATCAAGGGCTAAGATTTACTAGGAAGTTGTGAAAACTACCCACACCTTGCATAACCGCCCACATCTCATCCCCACTACTCACCCAATCCGGCCATACTTGTGTGCTTGTGCACGTGTACATTGAATGCTCGTGCACACACAAACCACTCTACAAAATTGTACATCAAATACCCGGAAATAAAAGAAAAGATGCTACACATACAAGTTGTAGGAAATAATACAAGAGGTTTAAATCCATGGGCTTAAATTAATTCGGCCAAAAATAAATATTTTTAAAAGAAGATAAGTAAATTAACCTTTGGGCTTTAGGGAAAATCCTTATAGAAAACAATATGCTTATTCATCATGTTGAAAAATAATAATAAACAAATATTACACATGCATACCATATGTAAAAATAAATAATCTTTATGTATTAGGAAAATTCAGGGTATTACATCACTCCCTCCTTAGAATAGTTCCGTCCCCGGAACTACAGCCAAGAGCGAGAAAACAGAAAACAAAACAAGAAAACAAAAGATACAAGGATACAATCAAGCAAAAAGCTCAGGGTAGTCCTTCAACATCCTCTCCTCAGATTCCCAAGTAGCCTCTTCAACCAAGTGGTTTCTCCAGACTACTTTGACCATCGGTATCGTCTTATTCCTCAAGACTTTCTCTCGACGATCAACAATCTCAACAGGAAACTCGATGTAATTCAGATCTAACTGCAAACCTTCCGGCACTTCAGGCAAATGATGACTCGGGTCTGGAATATAACCTCTCAGCATAGACACATGAAAGACATTGTGCACCTGAGACAACTCTTACGGTAATTCAAGCCGCTACGCAATTTTCCCGATCCTTTTCAATATCTTATATGGGCCTATAAACCTCGGGGCTAACTTCCCGCCTTTGCCAAAACGAACCACACCTTTACTGGGCGATACCTTTAGAAAGACGAAGTCACCAACCTCAAACTCAAGGTCCCTTCTCCGGTTGTCTGCATAGCTTTTCTGCCTGCTTTGAGCTTCTACCAACCTTTTCCTGATCAGATTAATCTTCTCAGAAGTTAGCTACACAAGCTCAGGACCAAACAACTGACGTTCCCCTACTTCATACCAACAAACAGGAGTCCTGCACTTCCTGCCATACAAAGCTTCGTACGGCGCCATCCCAATGCTAGCTTGAAAACTGTTGTTGTAGGCAAACTCTACCAAAGGTAAATGCCTTTCCCAACTGCCTCCAAAGTCTAGTATACAACACCGAAGCATATCCTCAAGAATACGATTGACTCTCTCGGTCTACCCATCGGTCTGTGGATGAAAAGCAGTGCTGAAATCTGTCTTGGTACCCAAAGCTGCCTGAAGACTCCTCCAGAAATGCGAAGTAAACCGCACATCTTGATCAGACACAATAGTTGAGGGAACACCATGAAGTCTGACAATCTCACCAACATACATCTCAGCCAACTTGTCCATCGAAGCAGTGAGTTTCATCGCCAAAAAGTGAGCGGACTTGGTAAGTCGATCGACTATAACCCAAATCGCATCGTTATCTTTAGCACTCTTAGGCAATCCCGTAATGAAATCCATACTGATGTTATCCCACTTCCTTTCCGGAATAGGTAACGGCTGTAATAGACCTCCGGGTCTCTGATTTTCGGCTTTGACTTGCTGACAAACCTCACACTTCGCAACAAATTCAGCCACATCCTGCTTCAAACCTGACCACCAGAAATGTTGTTTGATGTCTTTGTACATCTTAGTACTCCCAGGATGTACCGACAAAAGAGTAGCATGCGCCTCCTGAAGAATACTCTCTTTCAGGTCCGCCTGATTTGGAACGCACAGTCTATCTCCGAACCACAGCACTCCATCCCTGATTTGAAATCCGGGCAACCTGCCAGCACCAACCTGCTCCTTCATCTCCAAAATATCAGCATCAACCTCCTGACTTGCAATGATCCTTGCATTCAAAGTAGGCTGAAGCCTCAACTGAGCCAAAGATGCTCCCAATCCTTGCAGGACAACCTCAATACCTGCTCGGTCCAACTCCTCAATCAGATGCCTCTGAGTTGTAATCAGACTGGCCAAACTGCTCTTGCGACTAAGTGCATCAGCAACAACATTGGCCTTTCCAGGATGATACTTGATCTCAGGTCGCATATCCTCGAGCACTTCCAACCATCTTCGCTGCCTCAGATTGAGATCCCTCTGCTGATATATATACTTCAAGCTCTTGTGGTCCGTGTACATGTTCAACTTCTCATCGTACACGTAGTGCCTCCATTGCTTCAGAGCAAAAATAATCGCAGCCAACTCTAGATCATGAGTCGGGTAATTCTTCTCATGCGGTCGTAGTTGCCTAGACCCATAAGCGATTACTCTTCCCTCTTGCATTAAGACACAACCAAGCCCACGATGTGAAGCATCGCTATAAACATCATACTCAACACCTGCTCTAGACAAAGCCAAAATAGGTGCAGTAGTCAGCTTCTCTTTCAACTCCTGAAAGCTCGCCTCACATTGCTCGGTCCACTTGAAGCTCACATTCTTCTTGGTCAGTCCAGTAAGCGGTACAGCTATCTGAGCATAACCTTGAATGAATCTCCTGTAGTATCCAGTCATCCCAAAGAAACTTCTGACTTCCTTCACTGTAGTAGGCCTAGCCCAATCTCTCACTGCCTCTATCTTCTGAGGGTCAGTTGCCACTCCCTCCTTAGAAAGGATGTGACCTAGGAATGCCACTTCAGATTTTCAGAAATCACACTTGGATAACTTGGCATACAACTTCTGCTCTTCCAACTTCTGCAAAACTGCTGCCAGATGCTCGGTGTGCTCCTCCTCAGACTTGGAGTACACGAGAATATCGTCGATAAACACCACGACGAAAGAATCAATAAACGGCCTCAGAACTCTGTTCATCAAGTCCATGAAGATCGCGGGTGCATTCGTCACTCCGAATGGCATAACTAAGAATTCGTAACGCCCATGCCGAGTTCTAAATGCAGTTTTGTGCACATCTTCAGCTTTCACTCGAACTTGGTGGTAACCTGATCGAAGATCTATTTTGGAGAAAACAGCTGCTCCTTGTAGACGATCGAATAAATCATCAATTCGAGGAATCGGATACTTATTCTGAACAGTGACCTTATTCAGCTTTCGGTAATCGATACACATCCTCATCGATCCGTCCTTCTTCTTTACCAAAAGCACCGGTGCTCCCCAAGGTGACACACTAGGTTGAATAAAGCCTTTTCCCAACAGTTCCTCAATCTACCGTTTAACCTCATCCTGTTCCACTGGAGCCATCCTATACGGTGCCTTAGAAATGGGTGAACTTCCCGGTTGAACAGTGATGCTGAACTTTACATCACGATGCGGGGGTAACCCAGGAAAATCTTCCAAGAACACAGTCGGATAGTCCCGAACCACAGGAATCCCTTGCACTTCCACAGGAGTCTCTTCCTTGCGGATAGTTGCCACCAGCTTAGAACACTTCTGCTTCCCTTGGAAAGTGACTTCAGGTCCACCTGGAGCCTTCACTGTTACCGTCTTGGTCTTACACTCGATGCTCGCACTGTACACCGACATCCAATCAATGCCAATGATAACATCGACTCCCAAGATAGTCAACTCGATCAGATCAATGCCAAAGATTCGATCCCCAATCACAATCTCGCAATCAGCATAATACCGATCAGTGGTCAAAGTTTCCCCTGATGGAGTAGCTACTGCTAAGATCTTGCCTGGAAAAATCTTCGGTTCAACTCCCAACACTTTAGCAAATCTAGGAGACACAAAAGTATGAGAGGATCCAGTATCGAACAATACAACAGCTTTCTTTCCATTAAGATAGAGTTTTCCTGTTACATAATACACACCATTACATAACAGTTTCACAATATAAACGGGAAGGAGAAATGACAAAACCACTAAACATCAGCCCTCGTACCAGAGATGACCTGATCTGCCTCATCAGCATCAGCTTCCGTCAAAGCAAATACTCGCCCTGACTGGTACGGCCTCTTCCCAGTCTGCTGTATTGGCACATTGTGATTGCCAGCCCGTGGTTGAAGACATTGAGATTTGTAATGTCCAGTCTCACCACAGTTGTAACAGGTGACCGCAGAAGGTCTCCCCACATTGTTTCCAGGTCCTCCAGCCACACTAACAGCGTTCGCCCCTGTCGGTTTGAACCTCTGTGCAGATGGTTGTCCCTTGAAACTCCCCGAATGTGCAGGCCTCTTACCAGACTGTCAGTTGTTCCTCCGGTTCTGAACAACCTGGAACTGCTCCATATCCGCCTCCGTCGCTGCTGCCCTCTTGACCAGCTTGTCGAATCGCCTGATACCAAGAGGTATCATCCGGGATCTCAAGCTTGGCCTCAACCCATGCTCGAATTTGCGAGCCTTCTTCGCCTCATCCATCACTAGTTCTGGAGCATACCTAGAGAGCTGAGTAAACTTAGTCTCATACTCCCTCACTGACATGCTGCCTTGCTGAAGTGACAGAAACTCCATTGCCTTCTTCTCCTGGACGTCGGAGGGGAAATAGTGGCTGCAGAATTCTTCCAGAAATTCCTCCCAGCCGAGCAACAAGCCTCCCATAGTCCTCTTCATCGACTGCCACCAAACAGCCGCATCCTTCTCCAACTGCAAAGTCGCCAACTTGACCTTGCTGCCCTCCGGTGTCTCCAACACCTCAAAGATCGTTTCCACTTGCCGAATCCAGTTGTCAGCCGCATCTGGGTCTGACTTTCCCTCGAACACTGGTGGTTTCATTCTCTTGAACGATTCCACTAGCTTAATTGCCTCAGGTACTGGATTCACCGGCCCCCTTCCTTGGTTTCCAGCCACTGCATTCAGCGTCTGGTAGACCCTTGCAAGTTCAGTCTCCAGGTCCAAACCTTCACCATTCCTTGCCCCTCTTCTCGACATATTCTGATGCAAAAGATCCATCAAATTCGAAGTATAAGACAAGAATTTAAACCAACTTGCATTTCATTGAATTCCAAAGTTTATACATTCGAATTTAAAAACATTTTTGACATCAGAAATGAAGAAAATAGAAGCTACAACAATCTAACTCCTACGGGTCCTCTTTGCTGCTCGAAGTTCTTCCCGTAGTTCATCCACTTCATCTTTCAGCACATCAGTCAGGTTCTTTCTCTTCTCAAGTTCCTACACTCGGTGACTGAGAACAGAGAAATCGTCCTTCCGCTGTGCCAGCTGAGCTTCCAAAACTCCAACTCTCTCCTTCAGGGTCTCAACTTGCCTCTGAAGAGAAGCCACAGTGCCACTCAGAACTGGTCCCTCTTCTTCATCGGAAGAAGAATCGTCAGATGAATCCGGCAGTGGGGTAATCTCTCGAGATTCAGGCCACTCCTCATCATCAGAATCTGCTTGCCCAGGGTGATACTCGTCCTCAGAATCAGCCTGTTCAGGATGGTACTCTTCCTCAATGATATGCCAATCGTCGCCTCCAGGAGGGTCGAAGTGATCAGTCATCTTAGAAATAGAGAGGAAGAAGCATAAATCTTAGAGCAACACAAATGTAAGTCACTTACATTTAAATCTCTAGACTCAAACACACACTCTAATGTCCACTTCTAGGGTGTCATTCCTTATAAATTTGTACAAGTGTGAAAGCGTAGAAAACCTGGCTCTGATACCACTCTGTAACGCCCCGAATCCCAAATCACTGAATTCGAGATGTTCTACAGGATCTTTTCACTTTCTTTTAGTACAATTTTACAAGGAAATTCAAACTTTTCTTTTTACATCAGAGTTTACATCATATTACATTTACATTTGCACAGTGGAAGCAAAATATACAACATTTACATAAATATACAACAACATGATAAGATCTTTATGCATCCATTCCTCTTTACATGTAATTTATCTTGCATACAAAACTGTGGGTACGTCAGTTTATTCAACCGACGATAATTATACATGGCCATCCTCTCTATGCCAGAAACAGTATAACGAATCTCATTTCTTAACAATCACAAACTTGTTCAATATAAGCATGTAAATCAAAAGGAAACTCTTAAAGATGTCGTGTCGTGATTGTGCACTTAATTCTTAATGCAATTATTTAATTTTACATAACACTAATGCGCATTTGTTCGGATTCTATGCATCCCATACTACATAGGTCCGAGGGCAAGCCTCTTAATCGTTCTTCATTTTCATAGGGTTCAATCCCTCGCCATGACTTACTCTACTACTGTAATTACGGTAAGTATCTTACATGTTTTCTGACCTACGAACTTATGTCTAGGCACTCTGGAGTAGTATCCTCACCCAGACTCGTCATGGGAATTCCTGGGATACGCTCTCACCATAAACATGACACCACCCGTAGTCTTCGAACATCCCATGAGCGTCGCCACTGGGACGGTACTCTGGAGTAGTATCCTCACCCAGACTCATCATGGGAATTCCTAGGATACGCTCTCGCCGCTACCCAGGGCCCTCATACTCAATGTTTTTCTCTTACTTTCATCACCTCTCCACTATGTACTAGTCCTTATTTTAATAGAATCATGAATAAAATCAAAGCTCTAGAGTTAGCCTCTCCCTAAACCGGACTTACTCATTCATTTCAATACATGACCGACCCTGGTCTTCTTTTCACTTTCAATTCCATTGCCGGGGGAGACTTAGCTACTCTTTCGTTCCAATTTCAATTTCACAATTTCCAGTTTGAGCAAATCTAACTCATGAATTCATTTTTCAGTGCTTCAGCATATCATGTTCTTTAATTTTCATATTCATGTAATTCTTTATTCAAGCATGACTCATTTCATGTGAGTTTCTCCATTCAGAAATACGATTCATTTCATATACATTCATGCAACAGCAGCATAGATTCTAACAACATCAGTCACAATTCTTTAACAGTAATCAAAATAAAACTTCTGTCATATCAAATTCCACTATGTACAGTCGACTTGGAAAAGGACCAGTCGACTGTTACAGTCAAATCAGATTCTTCATAAAAATACTCGGGAGAGTCGACTGCTGCACTTGGCCAGTCGGCTGTCCTGCAACTTTTCATGTTCACAGTATTATCCTTGTGACAGTCGACTGTTATCTCATCAGTCGTCTGTCCTGGGGTTTTTAGCAGTTCATTTCTACGTTCAGCTCAGTCGACTTGCTACGCGCATTCGGTCGACTGGACAGATCCATACTTCAAATTAAGAGATTATCTAACAGCTCTTACATGCACTTGCATCATGATATCAACTTACAATATACATATATTCATGTTTCATAAACAGTGTCTCTTTTTGTTCAGTAACATCACAGCCATGAAACTTCAAGTTACGAACGTTATCTCTTCTTCGAAGGAATATTTTCAAACATGCATTCGCACTTATTCATAACTTCCTTACGAAGATGAAGATATAATTCTCAATTCATTACACTAGGTCAACATGATGGAATATCTCATTACATGGAATTTCCAAATAACCATAATTAAATTGAAGCACCAGTCGGCTGAACACAGTGTCAGTCGGCTGCTCCGACAGTTCTTAATTTTATTAATCATCACTAGTTCTTTTCATTCATTTACCTTCCCTCCATCATATGTGTCATAGGGGAAAATACAAACTTAGTAATCACACCATTAGGTCTATCTGCACACATGTTCATCACCACATCACAAAATAATTGTCTCGTACCAGTCGACTTGTCTACACGACAGTCGACTGTACCGACGCAATTCATCTTTGTTTTCCATGCCATTTCTACACTATTAGTCCTCCATAATTATCAACAATAAACATGCTCAAGCATTTCTATTACGTACTATCTTACTCCTCAAGAGTACAGTAACAAACATTATATTTACGGCATGTTTTCTACATTAGAAGTCCTGAGAAACACCCACCTTATTTGACGAAGTAATCGAATCCAGCAAGGTCCTCAATGCGGTGCAGCACTTCTTGCTCCTTGCTCCTTGTTCCACACCGAAATCCTTCAGAGTACTCTTTCGGCCTCCACAGAAAAACTCCCACACACAACTCTCACAAAACCTCTCTTATAAAATTAATCTAGTGTAAAAGAAATAGAGAATAAGAGGGGGTATTTATACTAGAATATAGGTGGAATGGAGGGTTAGGATGCACTAGGGAGTTGGATGATCAAGGGCTAAGATTTACTAGGAAGTTGTGAAAACTACCCACACCTTGCATAACCGCCCACATCTCATCCCCACTACTCACCCAATCCGGCCATACTTGTGTGCTTGTGCACGTGTACATTGAATGCTCGTGCACACACAAACCACTCTACAAAATTGTACATCAAATAACCGGAAATAAAAGAAAAGATGCTACACATACAAGTTGTAGGAAATAATACAAGAGGTTTAAATCCATGGGCTTAAATTAATTGGGCCAAAAATAAATATTTTTAAAAGAAGATAAGTAAATTAACCTTTGGGCTTTAGGGAAAATCCTTATAGAAAATAATATGCTTATTCATCATGTTGAAAAATAATAATAAACAAATATTACACATGCATACCATATGTAAAAATAAATAATCTTTATGTATTAGGAAAATTCAGGGTATTACATCTAGGATGCAACGTACCTCGTGGATGGCCATGTAGAGATTGATAACGAGTGCATCACAGTGGGGCATTCGAACGCCCTCTAGATCCTTATCTGAGAATGTCACCGGGATTCCCAAGCTTTTGGCAAGGGGAGTTATGTACTAAATTCACCTCTCGAATGAAGGCCTTTCGGGAGGAGTTTGATTCCTCACCCATAGGCCCTCTATGGATGGGAGTGGAGGACAGCCACATGATCCGAGTCTTGAGAGTCAGATTCCTTCTCTATTCGCTTGTTAGCCCCTCGGGCTAGGGAATGATCGGCCTTGTCCTTCCAAACGAACTTGGATAGGTGCCCTCGCTGGATAAGCTCTTCAATCTTTCTTGAGAGACTGGTAATCATTTGTGCCGTGACTGTGATCTCCGTGAAAATGGCACCATTTAGCTATGTTCCTTCTCTTCCAGGATTGTTCATTCTAGGGGAAGGTGGAGTAGCCCTTCTTTGTCCACCTCCATAAGAACTGCTGATATGTTAGCATTAAAAGAGGTGAGCTTCTCAAAATAAGGAGGAGGAGGGCGGCGCTGACCATTTTCGTCCTTCTGGAGCTTCTTGGATCCTTCTTTGCTTGCACTCTTCTGCTTGTTCCCAAAGGAGGGTTCCTTTCGACCACGGTGTTGGAGAGCATCTTCACCTCGGATTTACTTATCACTCCTTAGCAGGAGTTCTAAGAAGTTCTGAGGAGGCTTCTTGGCAAGGGACGCCTTCAGATCAGCGTGATTAACATTGTGTTTGAATGCGACAGTCACTAATGCTAGGTCGGGGGAGGCGATAGACTAGGACTCAGATGTGAAGCACTGGACAAAGTCCGTAAGTCGTTCCTCTTCCCTTTGATTCAAGTCTAGTAAATAGGCCTTGTCTTCTCGGTTTGGCGGCTGCTTACGAAGTGGTAAGGAAGAGCTCCTCAAATTGATCGAACGAGAAGATGGACCCCTCGAAAGAGGTGGGAGTACAATTCCCTTGCTAATCATTTCAGTATTGCGAGGAACGTCATGCAGAGAAGTGCGTCTGGGGCTTGGTGAATCATCATAAGAGATTTGAAACTCTCAATATGATCAATCGAGTCAGATTCTTCGTTGTATGACTCGAAGTGTGGCGACTTGAAGGTCTAGGGGCATGGGCCTCCATGATTGACTTAAAGAAGAGAGGTCGGCTAGGACGAAAGCTTCGGGCTTGGTAGTATTCCTTTTAGTTGATCTTGTTGAGATGGCCCTCCATATTTCAAAGGAACTGGGTCTTCCCATTGGTTAGATGTAGTCAACTCAGAGGACTCTACCTTGCGTATGGTTGTGAGGTGGCGACTATTTGTTTGTCAGCTCTTGTTTGGGGCGACATGGAGGGCTTGGAGAATCTCTTCTTTAAAGTTTCAGAATTCTGCCTTGGTGACGAGCGCCTTTCCATATCTATTGTTCTTGTGAACTGGTTGGCTTACCGGAGTCTAGCTTCTTCACCCCCAAGGGGGGAGACCTTCTTCGTCCCCTAGTAAAGGGAGATCTTCTTTGCCCCTTAGGAGAGGGAGTTCTTCTTCATCTCCTAGGAGAGGGAATTCTTTTGGACCCCTGTGTTTGGGGAGAGGGTCTTGTCTTGCTTCCATGGTGCTTTGTATGGAGGACTTTGTCATGGGCTCGCCTTTCATTTAGGCGATCTCAAAGGTCAGACCCCTGTTGTTTGGTGATAATGATCTGACGGAGGTCTTGCTGTGGCTAGGGCGCCACAGAGGGCACCGTAGAGAGGGTTGAGGTACGGTAAGAACCTATGTTTTTGGTCACGCACCGCGCAGGGTGCTGTTTAGGATGACTTCGTCGGGAGCCCCCTGGTGCATCCCATTTTGAAGGAGGCTAAGTAGGCTGATGAGGGGCTATTCCGGTTGGGGAGGTTGAAGGGGGCCCTTTGTATGAGGAGGAGGTGGAAGAAGATGGTTGGCTTGTCGACTAGTAGTCGGTGCCTTCCTTTCCCCTTTGGAGGCATTGCTAGCCGCCTTCCTTTCCCCTTTAGAGGCATTGCTGGAAAATGTATCTTTCTATCGGAGAATGTCGGAGATCTTTTCTGTTTCCCACAAAATGCGTCAATCAGTTGCTGCTAATTTTTAGCGGGAGCAAATAGATATTGTGAGTTCTTTTAATGGAAAACAATAAAGATCTAACCTTTACTTTTCGCCGATGTTGCCTGCTGTAAAATGTTCTTGACTCTAAAATCTGACTATTGGGGATAGTGTGATCGCTCCGATGGACCCGAAAAAAAGCTTGAAACACAGGGTTGGCCCCGGTAACAGACCCTCTGACGCCCAAGTTAGAAAACTCATAATATATGAAGAGTTTTGTGAGTAAAAATTGCGATTACCTGGTTTTTGAAGAGGTTATAAAGTATTTATAATCGCTAGAGAGGCAATTTCAATATATTGGATTTATCTTTACTTCCCGGTGTTTTGATATGGTTTGTTACCCTCTCATATGTAAAAAGATCGATTTGGGACTCTTCTCTTGATAAAGAGAGAGAGATTATAGACCCTCTCTTATGCATGGAGAGATAGAAGTAGTTACCCTCTAGAGATGGCGAGTTTAATCTAGCTTCTTTGGATGAACCTTGACTCCTTCACGTTAGACTGCTTTGGTAGTCCCTTATTATAGGCCGGGTCGAGTTGATGGGCCTGAAAGTGGCTAAACTTTCTCTTACAAGCCTGTATATGAAATTTACCCTTTTTACCTCTGGGAGATTTAGGATGTGTGCTTGATTTGAACGATCCCAATTTGGTTTATTTTTACCCATATCGACATGAGAAATGAATAAAATTAATCTAATGAACCTCTAATAAAGTTAAGAGAGAAATTGGAAAATATTATTGGATTATAGGATTAATTGTAACTGAGTACAATGACTCCTATATATAGGAGGGAACCAAATAGTGAACTGATGTATAACCCGATGTAGCGCCCCGAATTTCCAATATGATATCTTAGAAATATGTGGTACAATTCACAATATCAACTTCAATTGCAATAGTAAACATAGCCAAAAACATAGATAATTTTTATTTCAACTTTTATTACAACACTTATTTACAAAATGCAGCGGAATACAAAATACTTTGAATTACAAACTTTTTCTTTTACAACACTTTCTTTTACAACACTTTCTTATACAATTTTACGCAAGCCATAACATCAATTTAGCACACGCATCCAAATCCCAAGCTATAAGCAATAACCTGTAGAACATGAGGCTAGAGATAACCCTAACCCCCAAAACTACAGGGGTCAGCCATAACAGTGTGAGTGACATAAAAAAAAAACAAAAGCAACATAAATAGAACATAAAACATGGAATCATAAACAACATATAATAAAGACAAGAATAAATGAATTAAGAAATAACAATAAGTAAAGCATGAAAACATCAAGGAATATAAGATAGTAATACATGAAAACATCAAGTGAATGTAGACTAAGTGTCAAGTGTAGGAAAATAGAAAAACACCATCATAAAACCAAGTCGAGAAAACATCAATGCTATATGCTGACTCTCTAATGCATATTTGTCGGATTCTATGCATTCCATAGTACATAGGTCCGGTGCAAGCCCTTATCGTTCTCTACTTTATAGGGTTAGATCCCTCGTTATGCAACTAATCCTACTACGGTGATGGAAACAAGATCTAGAATACTCCGCGAATAGGCACCACAGCCCTCAACGCGCAAGCATCATGTAAGAATAGCCCAACAACTGGAGAATCACCTCCCAACCGTGTACCCCACGAATAGGCTTGCAAGGCCCTCGACGTACAGATACACCAAGTACATTCCGTGAATAGGCCTGCCGACCCTCGACACGCGAATGCACCTGCATGCTTCGTGAATAGGCATGCAGACCCTCGACACGTGAACATACAAATGTCTTCTCGAGATAGAATAACACACAGTCCTGGAATGCATCCGTTGGACTAACAAAACCAAGAGCCTATACTTACGTTTCCCAAGTTCCATCACATCTCCACTAGTGCTTGTCCTTAAGTTGATTATTATTAAAAACACAAAATCCCCATTTCTAGAGTTAATGTATCCTGCCGGACTTAATTCTACAACAACCAAACCAAGACCCCACAGGTCTAAATCAACATATCTCATCTGCCAGTTCACAGGACTCCCATTCAACTCCTAGAGATCCACAACTCATCCATCAAGACCAAAACTTTCAATAAACCTCACAAATCTATCGTAAAAAATGATTGCACGAAGAAAATTTCTTAAACCAATAAAATCCAAATCTTATATAAAATTACAGAATTCAAATAAATATTGAATCCATTGAATAACTAAAAACCATATTTTTCAGTTGTAGAACATCACAAAACATCAACTGCTTTGAAAACACGTATAGCTCAATAAGGTCCAAAAGACTACATTTAAAGTTACAACATAAATCTCTATAAAATATTTAAATCTGTAGTAAAACATCTTTTGAAATAATATAATATTAAAGGAACAATTATTTGAAGAAACATCAGAAAAACTCGAGAAAACATCAGTCAGAGCGGTAACAGTCGACTGTAAACAGCAGTTGGTCGACTGTCCAGAGCGAAAACCCAACACTTCAAGAAATATAAATTCTAGTAGTAGCAGTCGACTGTAAAAAGTCATCGGTCGACTGTCCAGAGCGAAAATCCAAAACTTCGAGAAAACATCAAAACAGAGCAGATACAACCGACTGTAAAAATAGGTCAGTCGACTGTTCCACGCAAAATTTCAAGAAAACGAGAAAACACAGCAGCCAGGTAGCGACGGTCGACTGTAAAATTCAATCAGTCGACTGTCGACCTGCAGACTGCAGTTTTTAGTTGTGCACATTTCAACCGATATGGAGTTTTACTCTATAAAAACGAATTCTGTGAAAAGCATATTTCTGATATGATAAAATACGACCTGTAGGATATATAAGAGTCTAAAAAAACAATCAAAACCACTTTGAATTAATAAAAATCACAATTTGTTGATTTACTCTAAATAGAACATGAATTTGTGCATATATCAAAAGTAGAGTTTTTTAGAATCAATCATACATCAAAATAACTTCGTTTTATATTCCAAACCATATCAATACCAAAATAAGTTGGGATATAGTCAAATTCTTCGAAAACACATAAAGACTCAATTTCTTCAAAAGCAATGAAATACGATCTTCATGTAAGATATTTGTGCATGTTTGTGCACCAAAAGAACTTCACAAATCCATCAGTTAAAATTAACAAGGTTTTCAGATTTAAATCTTAGCATTGGAGAGATCCAAATTCAAGTAAAACCTCTCACAAAATCACAAAATCGATCCCCAATTTAGTCATATCGCATCAAACCCAATTCTATTTATCACAAATCTAATTCTCAAGACATGATCTCTTAATTCATTGGTCCTTCTCAAACTTCCTCAAACTCAATCACCATTATTGACTCATAAACATACACAAATTTTGTAATACCCCGCAAAATAGCATATGGCTATTTTGCACTGTAACCCGTGCATTAACTAGATATTGCACACGAGTACATTTTTCCTAGAAATTATCAGTTAAATTCAGAGATTTCAGACATACGGGCTGTTCTGAATCCGATGAAGTAAACTCGGAATATTATCTCGATTAAACTAGGGTTTTGTCCCGATTATTTCGACCAGATAATTGTCGAGCGAAAATTATAATTTCTATAAAAAATGTATTTTATGAATTTTAATTTATATGTATTGGTTATTTCAATTAAACTAGTGCTTGAATTGAATGTGAGTTGTATTTGTGCACTAGGGTATGGTAACCTAGGGTATGGTGACCTAGGGTTCCTTAACCTAGCATAGGGTTAGGAACCTTAGCATCATGATGATCATGGCTTGATCTTGATAAAGATCCAATGGTGGAAGTAAAACACCATGTGTAAGTTGACTTGGAATAGGAAACTTCCATGAAGTCTCCAAGGAAGCTTCCATGAAGTTTCCAAGGAAGCTTCCAAGAAGATTCCACTTATGAGTTGGCTTCATCTCATCCACACACTCCACCTCTCCCCATCATGGCCGGCCCATTCTCCACCCCCCAAAACAAAACTCTAGCTTTCATTCTATAAATCCCCTCCCACTCCATACACTTATCATTTTTTCCTACCATCTTGTTTCAAAAAAAAAAGAGAAAGGGAGGAGAGAAGGAGAAGAGAAAAGGTGGATACTTTGAAGTAGAGAAGGAGAGGATAAAGCTAGCAACAACAACTACATCTTGAAGTGAAGAGGAGCTAGTGAGCAAAGGAGCAAGGACTAGTAAACAAGCAAAGCTAGGAGAAAAGCTACAAGGAAATTTGGCAAACTTCAAGTGGGTGATCCTTGAACTCTTTTGTATTTATTTTTGTTTTGGTATGAATGGATGTGTAGTAGTGGTAGACATGATTTTGTTGCCATGTTTGAGTATGAGGAATGCTAGGAAAAAATAAATTGTATGGTAGAGAATTATTCTTTTGAAGTTTGATTGAGTAGCATGATTGTGAGGGTATATTGGGAAATTTCTTACGCCCAAACGGTTGGGAATCTTGGGCTAAAATTCTGGGGTATTGTTCTTCTATGTATTTAGAGTATCCATGATTTATTTCGTAATATTTGGATGCATTTTAGTAGCCCGAACAGTGGGTCCAAGTCTGGACAGGAAGCAGCCAGAATGGCTGCTGGCTGTGGTGATTTTTGTGCGTCTTTCCGATTTTATATATCAGAATTGACAGGGCATTTTGAGTTGAAAATTTTTGTGGACGCTGTTGTATGTGTCTAAAACCATATTCTTAAATTTCGTATTTTTCCGAGGTCGGTTGATGCCCCGGAAAAATTGTAGAACGCGACTGGTCCGTAGGTGTCTGCTGAAGCTGACTGCGCTTTGTGCTGAAGTTCAAAAAGCCATAACTTCGTGTATGTTTATTATTTTGCTACGAAATTTTGGGAATAACTTGGGGCATGAGTCTATTTGATGAATCTCAAATTTTAGATTTTTTAGAAGTCATTTGATGAGGTTTCAAAGGTAAATTAGTGAGGGGCAGTAAACACCCTGCTGGAAATGAACAGCTGAAATGTAGCTATGTTTGAGGAGTTGTAGATCGTTGTGTGAAATGAATTTGAATATGATTTTTGGACACGATGAAATGGTATATGTGTAGATAGAGAATCTCAAATTTCATGATCGTTAGACTTAGGGATGATTTACTATTGAATTTTAAAGTAAGGTACGTTCAGCCTAGTACGAGTTGTCTAGTTCGTGGAGATAGACATTCCTAGGCTTATCTGTTAAGAATTTGGGCGACTGGCCAACTGGAGAATTTCAGTAGGGAATCATAAATCGCTAACCCAATTAGGATTGGTAATTCCAGGTTGTGGGCTATAACTTTCCAAGGCGGACAGATTCGGCCTTGTCAATGAAGTATTGCTAGAAAAATCAACCCTTCCCGTGTGATGCCCCCAAAGGAAATTGGTGTCTGTGAGAACATTAAGAATTTAATCTGAGGACGTATTCAAATAGGAAGTTAAGGTAGACAATCCCACCTTCCCATAGTACCCGGAATTGAGTGATCTCGATAACCAAGCGAACTCTTATGATATTGGACAAATGCAGCAAGTGTGAAAAGGAACGTACTACTAAGAGTATATAATGGTTATTGGATGAAAAGACGATTGAATTTGAGGAAATAGTCAACTGAAGAATTGTAAACTGGGGTCTTACCTTTCCAGAGTTAGAGATACCAAGCTATTCTGACTTGTGTGCTGGAAATTATGGACATTGTGAGTTTAGCAACCTATTGTCTAGACTGACTTCAAGGTTGGAGTTAACTCGGGGACTTGGGTCCTTTAAAAGGAAATTGAGGGAATCATCGACTAGTGGATGACAACGGATCTCCTCACCCTTCTAGGAAGTTCTGAGCGTATTGGTTTCCGATGAGTGTAGCTGGGAAAACAGCTACTGGTATTTCTTGATTGTTCCATCGGACCATTGATGAGGAACCCTCTGCCTACCGCAATATGGTGATCGTGAGCTATCAGATTTAAAAGATGGGTTTTAGCATTTTATTCGGAACTTAGGCAAGTTCCTGTGCATGTACTCATGGTGGACATGAGTGAGTTGGGATATAGCTCTGTTGGATTGTATTGGGTGTCTCGATGCCTGAGTCTGTCAAAATTCCAGAAAGGATAATTAAGTGCGTGCTTACCTTCACTAAATTGTATTACACCATCAGGGCGCCGTTGGACCACTCACTGAGGGTCACGGGCCGGGATTATTTTGGGTCGCTGACCTATGAAGGTATTGAGAATCAGTGGATGTGATTCCAGGATGGTTGTTACCTTGACAGACCAGTCAGGCTCGACTTTGTTGATCGACACCGAGTGTGGTTTGAATAACAACATATTTTCAATGAACTGCATTGATTAGTTTTTCTTTTATTGTTTTGTTTGAAGACCGAATTGGTGTTAGGGGTGATTCCCTATAATCCAACTTGTTTTGAGAGTTAGCACTAAGTGGTGATACTGGTTGTCTCTTCCTATCATTAGGGATACGCACTGCGGTGCGTATCTTGCACTGTTAATTCCTGAAGTACCATGGTAAGAACGGGATGCTGATATCCTGGTGGATCGGGGGTATTTTAGGACCTCCGAGGTCGTCATGTTCGATGTTGGTGGACACGAACGGATCAAAAAGGATCTTTGCGCAATGGATATACTTGCGGTATATCTGTAAGTTCGTCAGAGCTTTCGAGGATGGTTCGACACAGTAATTATTGGTGACTTCGGGGTAGCGCCCCGCATTATATTCTTTTATTTTATTTTCACCTCCTCAACCATGTCATACTATCAGGAACGGGAAGTAGACCAAATTAGAATGCATTGCATAGCGAGGGTTCTAATCCCTAAACATGGTGACAACGGCTTGATTTGGAAAGTATGTAGTATGGGATGCATACATTTTCAAAGTCTCGCTTGCATTAGACTAAGTACGTTGGCTCGACCTGGGTCACATGTAGTATGGGATGCATGTGCATCCAGAATCTTGCTGACGTTAGATTAAGTGCATCTGTTCTGTACCTTGTGTTTGAATAGACTTTAGGTTAGATTAAGTGCATCTGTTTCACACTCTGTATTGCTGCATTAGTCTCAGGTCATGACATACACGAACACTAGAAAATCAGGATGCACGTTGAATTTTCCATTCAAGATGAAGTTGTGAATGTGATAGTTTGAGGATCGCTGTTTCCTTATCAGTATTGCCTCAGTAGAATTACTGACGTACCCCACCTTTTAGGTACATGGATATCAAGTCACGAGTATAGGAGAGCACCAGATCAGCAGGGCATCCAAGTAGTGGCAGTATGCACATCTACCCTTCGAGCGGGTGCAGAATTGTCAGGGTCACGTAGTAGAAGGCTCAAGCCGAGGGGCAGGTCCCAGAGGGGGCAGATAGACCACTCAACGGAATTTTGGCAGTTACCAAGGGATTGCCGATCTGAAAGACAGCCAATGGCTTCACAAGAAATGTTTAAGTATTCTTGTAGTCAGTTGTAATAAAGTATGTAATTTATATTCCTTGTTCAAGGACAATTTGATATTTGTAATTATTAATGTAACAACTCTGATGGCAATAAAAATGTTTAAATTTCCACGTTATTTACTGTGTTGAGATGCATTTGAAGGCAATGATCTTGGTGATGTCACGGATGTCCAATAGGGGGGATCCGGGGCGTTACAAATTTAACATTACCATAACCAAGTTGCATTCATCCAAACTCAATCAAAATCTCATCTTTAATCAATGTATGCATGACATTCACCATACTCAATCAAATCAGCATTAATCCAAAAGAAATAGCCTACTCCTAATTTATAATGGGTCATTCAACAAATTTCAAATCATCCACATGCAATTCTACTCATAAATAATTATGTTTTCATAAAAGATCCAATTTTAATTCACCAATTCATCCAATCCATCATATATATTCATACCCAAACCCTAGCATACTTTCTAGTAGATGAAACACCACATACAATATTCAAAGAACAAAACAAAATAATTATATCACTCACCTTGTTGAAGAAATCAAACGAAGACAAATAGAAAATCAGAAAAGCCTCTCCTTCGCAAGAAATCCAAGATCTTCTCTTTAAATCTCCAAGAAATAATAATAATATAATCCTTTGTGTTGTGCAGCAAAAGACGGATGCACTCCACCTTTTAAATAGGCCAGATATAGGTTTTTAGGGTTTTGAACACATTTGCAAAAATACTTCTTTTAAATATAACTTTACATATATAGATCCATATACTTGGAAACTTGATAAAACCAATTTATTTGAGATTTAAAAACAAAAAACAACCATCATAAAGTCATCCGACACTGTTTAAAAAGCCCAGAAAATGAATTTGCACTTTTACCCCTCAAAATGACAGTTTTGCAAAAAGACCCCCTTTTATCAAAACTTGTAAAAATAAATCAAATTCATCAAAATAAAAAGTAAACTTTTTAACCCTGAGTTGACTAGGCATTATACCCAGCCCAAAAATCCGAAAATCTAGAGTTTTCACTCCAATTGGTAATTTTGCACAAAGGTCCTTCTTTTTGTAATATTTGCAAATAGGTCCAATAAATATCAAAAAAATTCAGAAAATTCAAAAATAATATCTAATAATAAATAATGATTTTCCACAAAATAATTTTTGACTTTAAACTTCTCAAGAAAATATTATTTTAATTCATTTATAAATCTTAAAAAATAATATTTAAAAATACGGGGCACTACACCCAATATGGGACTAAGTGTATATTATAATATCTAACACTCCCTCTCAAACTTACGGTGGGTCGAACAATATGAGTTTGCCCACCAAGTAACGAAATCTTTGAACATTTTGAGATTTGGTGAAGTCTGCTGTCTATTGTGAAGAGGGAACAGAATGAAAGGAAATGGTCCCTGCTTCAAACGCTCACAAACATAGTGGCAATCTATCTCTATGTGCTTCGTTTGCTCATGAAAGATGGGGTTGCTTGCAATGTGTAAGGCACTCCGGTTATCACAATGAAGATGAATAGCTCCTATGAGAGTGACACACATATCTGATAACAACTAACGAACATGAACAATCTTTCGAGTAGTAGCTGCCATTGCTCTTTACTCAGCTTCGGTGGAAGAACATTCAACAGCTGCTTGTTTCTTGCTTCGCCATGAGATCCACGAATCACCAAGAAATAGACAGAAACCTGTGGTAGACCTTCTGGTGGTAGGATCACCCGCCCAATCTGAATCAGAATATGCATTGATCTCTAGTTTGAATGTAGAAGGCATGAATAATGAGCAAGTGATAGTGCCTTAAAGATATCTGAGGATCCGAAGAAGAGCACCATAGTGAACTGATTGATGTAAGAGTGGAAACAAACTGACTAAAAATACTGACTGCATGAGCAATATCTGGTCTGGTCATGCATAAGTAGACAAGCTGTCCAACAATCTGCATGTATTTAGTGGGGTTGGGAAAGAGCTCACCATCTGTGGAACGAAGCTTCACATGAAACTCTAATGGAGTATCAGCTGATCGACTGTTAGGGAGACATGCAGCGAAGATAATATCTAATTTGTATTTTTGTTGAGAAATAAGTATCCTCCGAGATCCATGGGCAATCTCTAAATCTAGAAAGTAGCGTAATCCGCCCAGATCTATCATATAGAGCTGCTGGTAAAGGTATTTGTGAGTGCATACAATGCCTGCGGAATCATCTCCAGTAATAACCATGTCATCAACATATAATAATAGAAGAACTCTCTCCTCAGTGATGACCGTATAAACATAGAGTGGTCATGTTAACTCTAACAGAAACTAGCATGTGTGATGACACTGCGAAAACACTCAAACCAGGCTCGAGGGACTTGTTTCAGACCATAAATAGCACGACGTAGATGGCAAACATGACGAGAAGGAGTGGGAAGGCTAGGAGAAGGATGCATGTAAATAACCTCAGATAAGGTACCATGAAGAAAGACATTCTTCACGTCCATCTGGTATAACGACCACTGACGAACGAAGGCAACAGTAAGGAGAGTGAGAACTGTAGTCATCTGTGCAACCAGGGTAAAAGTCTCATCATAATCAATGTCATGCTCCTAAGTAAATCATCAGGCAACTAGACGAGCCTTGTGCCGCTCAATAGAGCCATCAGGTCGATATTTAACCTTGAAGATCCACTTACAGCTAACAAGCTGGACGTCCACGGGCAACAACATCTCAAATGCATGTCTGATCAAATGCACTGAACTCCTCTGCAATAGGTTCCTACCACTCGGAATATTGAATAGCTTCCTGGTAGGTTCTGGGCTCACATGTAGAGTGTATGGCCGTAAGATATGCATGAAATTGTGGTGAGTAAGAGGCTAGGGTGGCAAAACCAAACTGGTTAGAAGGACCAGTGGCATCAGGTGTGTAACATGCCGGTGGGATGTCCGACGTATAGCGTGCAAACTGACGAACCGGTTGCAGATAGACAGTGTGTGAAGAGGAGACAGGTGGTGCGGGCGCATGCAGGTGTGGGGATGCATGTGGTGAGGATGCATACTGCTGTGGGGAGGCAGGTGGTGTCTCCGTAGGAGGAATAATAGGGGAAACATCAGTATGAGATGTGAAATGAGCCAAAGGAGTGGGATCAAATGGAATGCATGAAGGTATGGTTGGGGAGATAAAGCCCAACAACTTTGGAGTCGAAAAGCTAGCATCCTCAGGAGATGTCAAGTAGTAAGGAAAGTCTTCCACAAAGGAGACATGTCGGGAAATATAAATACGACCTACAACATGATCAAAACAACGATATCATTTATGCTCAGGTTCTAGGTGAACACACTTGGCAGCTCGAGTGGTGAGCTTCGTGCGCTCAATGGGAGGGAGAAGGACATAACATGTGCACCCAAAAGTACGGAGCATACTTTAGTCTGGTGGTGAGTGACGAAAAGCCTTATAAGGTGATGTGCAAGATAGGACAGACGAGAGAGTGATGTTAATGAGACTAACAGACATCATGACAGCTTCAGCCCAAAATGAACGAGGAACAAAAGAGTATAGTAGAAGAGCGTGAGTCATCTCAAGAATGTGACGATGTTTACATTCAGCTACACCATTCTGTTCATGAGTGTGAAGACATGATTACGGAAAGAGTGTACCATGAAATTGAATGATCGATCTCATAGTAGCGGAAGTGTACTCATAAGTACCATCTGAGTGAAAATTTTTGATGCGCACACCAAACTGAGTGTAAACCGTGTTCGTAAAGAACTAATAAATGACAAGTATTTCAGAGCGTTGGCGCATAAGAAACACTCATGTGTATCGAGTAAAGTTTTCAATGAAACTAACATAATAGAGATAACCTTTGTGAGAAGGTGTAGGAGACGGTCCATATATGTCAGAGTGAATAAGTTGAAATGGATGGGTGGTTTGAGAAGTGCTTTTGTTATTAAAAGGCAGTGCTATGTGTTTGGCCAAATGACAACCCTAATAATAACACAAATGAGTATAAGAGAGAAGACCAAGAGAACCACTACGGACTAAAGACTTGAGTCGAGACTCACTAATATGTACTAAACGTCTGTGCCGCAGATCAGCATCAGAGAGCACATCACCAGCAAAATGAGGATAAGATATATGTATATGAAGAAAATCTAGATGAAATAGACGACTCTGTCGACTAGTACGCCCAAACTCCTAACTAGTGTGAAAATCGATAATAGAACAACCTAAAGAATCAAATGTAACGCAAGACCACTATCGCACATTGTACTAATGGAAATAAGGTTCATGGATAATTAGGGAGCATAAAGAACATAAGGCAATGTGAGAGTGGGAGAGCGAATAGACCCTGAGTGTGTAGTGAGGAGTTGTGAGCCATCGGCAGTGTGTAGGGATGGAGAGTGAGAGGTAAGTGCAGTACTGGTGGTAAGCAGTGTAAAATTACTAGTAAGATGTTGTAATGCACTAGAATCTAAAATCTAAGAAGAATTCATACAGGTAGCAACGAAAAATGCAGGGACAGAAAGGCCAGCAGTGATAGACAGATACAAGAGCTAGAGTTCCAGCTGAGCGAGATGATGATGGAGATTATCCCAATCAACAGGAGTAGACAAGGCTGGAGTAACGGTCATGGCCGAGGATGTAAGGGAAGAAGTGTTGCGAGGAGGAATTAGACAGGTGTCGCTATGGCAGAGATCGAAATGAGGGCGGAACGGCTGCTGGTGTCGAGTTCGGGATAGGGAGATGGATGGTGCTACCAGTTTCAAAAGAAGAGGTGGGGCAGTGTTAGGAATGATGCTGGGAGGAGGAGGGGGGAGGCCAGAATCAGGATGATAACGACACTGCATCTGTCTAAATCCGGATGGTGATAGGGATGTGAGGGGGGGAGAAGAAGAAGATGTAGCAGCGGAGAGGCTGGTGAAGAATGAAAGATAGTGGTGAGCCTGAGGTGCCATTGGAGAAAGAGTACCTGCATTTTTTCAAAAAAAAAATTGCGACGACGACGAACGACAGCTGCGGCGGCGGCGGAGGTGGCGACGATCGGCAGGGACAACAACATTAAGTATAGGGAGGATGAAGATTAGAGTAGGGTTTGTTTGGATTCGGGTTGGGTTAGGTTAGAGTTTTTTGTTTGGATTCGAGTAGGATGAGGATGAAGATTAGGGTAGGGTTAGGTTTGGTTTGGTTGGATTCGGGTAGGATTAGGTTTGGATACCGTTTTGTTTTGTTTGTTTGTTTTTTTTAAACGAGTTTCGGGTTATTCAATATCCTCTGCAGTAATTTTGGACTTAGAAGAGGAATAAAAAGGAAATTAGGGTTTCGGTTTTTGGGTAGTGGAGTAGATGATTTGGATTTAGGGTTTGAAGAAAGAAGGAAGAAGAGGGCGGCTAAGGTTTCTTCGGGATTGAGTTTCGAAGGAGTGGTGGCGACGAGGTGGCGGCTAGGGTTTCGGGAGGTTTAGGGTTTCGGCATTATTGGATTTCGAAGATGGGGAGATCGACGAGGATGGGTCTTCGGATAGTGGGTTTCAGAGATGTGGAGATCGACGAGGATGGATATGGCGGAGGTTGCCGGGGTTGCCAGAGTTTAGGTTGTTGCCGTTGCCAGAGTTGAGTGTTGGTTGTTGTTGTTGAAGGAGAGGTTGATGACACTATTGTTGATGACAGATTTGAGATAGAGTAATTAGGGTTTTGGAGATTAGTAAGGTAGAAAGAAATTTAGAGTTATTACTCTGATACCATGATGAAGCTAACAGAGAAATTGGATAATATTATTGGATTATTAGATTAATTATAACTGAATACAATGACTCCTATATATGTGAGGGAACTAAATACTAAACTGATGTATAACCCTATTTGAAACTAAGTATATATTACAATATCTAACAACCTCTACTACTCTTTTACTCTACTTTGGGATTAGTTTTTTGTTGCTAAAATTAGATTTAAATTTGGTTGTTAATAGCTTTTGCAATGGAAGTTTTGATGTTTATCTAGATTTATAGGGGTGTTACGTGAGCAGCTTGGACTCAAAATCATTTGTGGATCGTGGCACGTAGTAATGTACTGGATTATACATAGGATGATAAAGCAAGAAAGCATTTGAGTTGCATGGGTATGTAGTGTTTTGTGAAAATTTTAAAAAAAAAGTGTTCCTCTTGACTCTTCAACTGTACGATGGTCATGGTGATGGAGAGCTATGTTGTTTCAAAGACTGAGAAGCCGAATACAATTACTTTTTATTTTATTTTGACCAAGACTAGTCACACACGCATATTGCACACACACTCTCACAATAATTTCATTAAAAAAAATGATGCAAGCGTCTCTTGCTCACTAGCTAAGAGGCTTACATTATACACTATAGTATTAGACACTATAGTGAGACTTGTGACTAAAGTGATAACTTATTAGTACATATAGCATTCTTAGGAAGAATAACAACCAACTTTAAAGTAAAATATAAAATAAATATAAAAGAAGTAGTTGATTTATTAAGTAGTAAAGGAATTAAAATGATTAAGCCATTAGAATATGACTCAACAAGATTGGCAGGGTTAGATTGGAATTTAGATAGGTTTATTGAACCAATAACAACCATAGTACCACAAGACTCATTAATATATACTGACACTCAAGGAAAAACCAGTGTTAGATTTACAGATTATGTTCCCCAAGTTAATAAAAACATTAGAAACAAAGAAACGGACTTAGATGCAGATTTGTTTCATATAGAATACATAGAAACTTTAGTATCGGATGGAGATAAAATATTATATCCCAAAGAATTAGGAATAACAGATTTAAACAAAAGAGAATTATTTGAATTGGAAGATGCACATTATAGAAACAAAACCATTACAACAGATGAATATTTATATTATGATCAAGAAAGAAATATTCGAATTGGAAAATTAATAGAAGAACAAGAAGCAACAGATGATCAATTAACTCACGTAACCGATATCTCTTACCAAAAGGACTTGGCAGATACAAAAGAAGTTAGCACAACAACTTCCTCATCCCTTTTTCACAGGACTGTAGGACTAGGGTACTAGACACTACCCATCTGGAAATATACCTAGGGATCCTTATTCCTCTTACAATGAATCAGAAAATAAATTTAGAACAAAAGGTAAAGACAACAATTAGAGCAACCTATTAAGTTCCAAACCAAAGCAGAATCCCAGATCTTAAATTTACTGGCACATGACCCCGAAAATTGGTCTGACATAATCGACATATGGAAATATACCTTAGTGGGAGATTATTATAGATCAACCCTAGAAATGGATGTAGTAGAATTGTATAAATATTTAGAAACATTCCTTGGAGAAAGTACAAGAGCTTTGTGGAAATCTTATAAAGAAACAAATGCTAATGAATACAATGGACTACTTGAATTAGGAGTAAATCCATATAATTTTGTAAATACAATCCAGAGTCTCGTCACTGGACAAGATCCCAATTCGGGACACCTAGGGGTGCAAATAGATGCAATCAGAAATTTAGAACAATTAAGTATATACAAATGGAAATATATAAAGAAATTCCTTAATGATTATTATTATTATGTATGTATTTCCATAAATGCATTTAACCAAGAGTTAGGAGAAAATTTGTTTCGAAAACTACCTGGAGCCTTAGGTTTAGAAATTGCAGATAGATGGAAAAATGAACCAGGAGTAAGAGCAGAAACAAATAAACTTTGGAAAATAGGTCATCGTGTCCAACATGTATTAAAAACCTTAAAAGAAAAGTGTACTGCAATACAAATACAGAAACAGCTAAAATACTCAGATTATGGTTTCTGTAAAGAGATATATACAGCTCAAACATACGGTATAAATAATAAAGAACCAAGAAAATATAAAAGGACTTATAAGAAACAGAATTACTATAACAAGAAAAAATATTATTTAAGAAAATCCAATAGAAGAAAGCCATATTCAAAAACATGTAAAAAAATTTAAACCAAATAGATTATATAAGAATAAACTGGAATGTTTTACATGTGGTAGTACAGAGCATATGAGTAGAACTTGTCCTAAAGGATAAATAGACATGATAAAAATAGCACCTTAATAGAATGCACTAATGAAGATCTTATTAATATAGATGAAACTGTTTCAGACACAGAATCCATTTATTCAATAATTTCTATAGCAGACCCTAATGAAACACAAATAACTCAAGATGAGGAAGAAAATAATGAATTCATAGAAAACATTGCATCCTCTATAGACATATCTGATCTAGACTATTCTGATCTAGATATGATGAATATAGAAGAAGAATCCTTGTAAGCACGATTGGCAAATAAACTTAGGAACGGATAGTATCCCATGTTTTTATTGTAAATGGTACCCCAACAGAGAAAGGAGAATAAAATGTTCAAAAATGTTATAAAGAAGGATGTGTAAAATGTATTGAAAAAATTTATAAACAAAGTTTTATCCCAAAAATAGCTAAACCAATGGCACACACAGACGAATTAAAAATATTAAAAAAAAGAATAGAAAATATTGAAGATACGCAGAGTCTACTATATAAGAAAATAGAAGATGATGAAGTAACTAGAAAAATAATGAATGATAAAATAGAAGCAATTAACAGAAAATTAGAAAAAGGGAAACTACAATAGAACATCCGTTAGAAACCTATTCGAAAAAAACTGACATAGTTCACATATGTAATAGCGAAAACCTAAAATATCTGAAAGTTAACTGTGCAGTAAGAATAAAAAATTATGAAATAAAATGTTTAGCTCCAATTGATACAGGATGCACAAACTGCATTATCAATAAGGATGCAATTCCTTAAGAATATATAGTCAAAGCATCAAAACCTATAGGAGTTCAACAAATGGATGAAGGAATATATATATATGAAGATCTTTTAACACCTAATAGCAAGATTAGATTTGAAACTAATTGCGGCGAAAGCACAGAATATACATTACCTAAAGAAAGCACATGAGTTAAACCATTAAATTTGAAAGAAGACTTAATTCTAGGATTAATTTTTTTGTTAAAGGATGATGGAAGCATACTTATAAGCAAAGATTATTTACAATTACAAAAACATAGTTTATTTACACCAGTGCTAATACACAATGAACCTACCATGCTAGGCAAATAATAGAACCCAGTATAAAAAAGAATGCTCTTGCCCGATGGAAGGACAATGTCATTTGAAAGAAATTGCTAATGACGAAATTAATGAAGAATGTGAAATAGAAGTACAAACAGAATTCATTAATTTAGAACACCTATATTATACTCTAATAAGCGAACAAGATATAGAACACTTAATATCTAAAATAGAGAAATTGGGAATCTTAGGAGAAGATATACTAAAATATTGGGAAAAAATAAAATACAATGTACTTTGAATATAATTACTCCTGAATACAAAATCAGAACTGCAAAGATAAGCGCAAAAAACCAGGACATGGAAGAATTTAAAATGCATATCTTCGACCTCCTTAATTAGGAGTAATAAGAAGATCTGATAGCCCCCACGGATTAGCAGCTTTTATAGTCAGAAAACATACTAAAATAATTAGAGGTAAAAGCAGAATGGAAATCAATTATAAGAGACTAAATGATAACACTGTCGATGATGGATATGATATCCCAGATAAAACTAGACTCATTAATCAGATCCAAGGATGCACCATATTCAACAAATTTGATCTAAAATCAGGATTTTGGCCGATCAAAATGCATCCTAATAGTGTCAAGTGGACAACCTTCACTTGTTCAGAAGGCCATTTTGAATGGCTAGTTATGCCATTTGGCCTTAAGAATGCACCATTAGTTTTCCAGGAAAAATGGATGACATCTTTGTTAAACATTGTAACCCCTGTTTTCGTAAATACGTATTGTCTGTGTATTTTCGGTATTTCAAATTTTTATAAATTAGTTTTTCGCTTTCAAATTATTTTTGTTAAAACGTGTTGTTGGATCTTTTATTATAGTCTATTTTTAATCAATGATTTTATTGGTAACTATTTTCCAATGAATTTATATTATAATACAAATCCTACTATTATTGTTATTATTATTATTATCAGTATTATTATTTTATTAGTATTATTATTATTTTGAAGTACAAACCAAGTACATTATTTGTATATGACTACTCTAATTGTTTGTGAAAAGTTAAATATTAATCTAATTGTATTCTTCAAATTAATTTTTATTGAACCCTGTAAAATATTGTTTTGCAACCTATAAGAATTTGTGAATTGTATTTTATAAATCTTATTTATTTTTTCCTATTGGATTTTGAACCCAATAACATTAAGACCTGAAACCCTATAATACCCTATTCTTCTTATTGGATCTTTCTATACTCAATAATAACACAATACCCGTTACCCCATGTTCACCCTAAACCCTAATAAAAATATCCATACATATATCTATACCCTGTCTACCCTAATCTAACCCTAACCTAAACCATATTTTCCCCTATTCGATCTTTAATACCCAATAACCCATTAAAACCCAATACCCGTTAACACCTAACCCTAATACCCATCTCTTATATAAACCTTGTTAACCCCCTCTAAATCAAACCCTAATCATCTAACCCCTCAGCCGCCAACCCTTCCCCTCTCCTTCACTGTTAAACCCTATCCCCTCCTATATATTACCTACTGTGTGTCTCCCCCCTCTCTCAACCCTAGCCGTCCCCTACCTCTCCCGCTCACCTCCCTACCTTCCCCCTTGCACTCCCGAGCCCATCCCGATCCTCTTCCTCCCTACCTCCGGTACCCCTTCCCTATGTCGCGCCGCCCTAGCAGCCGACGACACAGCCCCCTCCTTCCTATCTCTCCTCCTGATGCCGCTCAGCCCGACGCACCCCCCGCTGAACCCTTTGCCCTGCTCCCTCTCTCTCCTGAAGACGCAACACCCCGACGCCACCACCTCAGTGTCAGCCCCAGCCTCCGGTGCTCCCCTTCGACGCTGGTGTACCCCTGTGCTTCCCCGACCTCCTGTCGTGATATCAGCACCCTCCCGTCCCAGCAGTGCTGAACCACAGCACCGACCATCCCACGTCGTCCTGCTCCTTCCGCAGTCAACAGCCTCGACAACAGATGCCACCAGTAGCCCCCGTACTCCCTGTGGGCCATCACCCTCCCGAAGCAGCAGCCAGCACAGCCAGTCGCACCTACCCCCTCTTGGCCTACCCCCTGGCTGCCGTCGCCTTTCACCGCGACCCCGGTGCTCCTCGCCGCACCACGATTCCACCATTATCCCTACCGCGGTCAGAACCGAAGACCTTGGGTTACTGTTTGATTAAGTGGTTCATGATCATGTTGAATCCTGGCCATCCGATCGACTTGATCATCTTGATCATCATGATCTCCATCATCTGATCTGGACCATCTGATTGATTTTGATCATTATCAACATTAGGATCAATCTGAACTGTCCGATCATCGATTGTTCTTGATCATCATCATCAGGGAGATTTGGACCGTCTGATCTGATCGTGATCATCGTCTCCATCATCATCAGTCTTGATCTGGCCGTCTGATCTGACCCGATCATCTTGATCTCGATCTCTTGGGTCTAGCCGTCCGATTATGTTTGTGGTCTTGTTCTTGTCCGCTTATTGTGTTCGTGCCCGGGAATCCTTTCCCGTTATTCTTGTTCTTGCTCCGTTTTCGTCGTCGACTATAAGGCAAGTAACTTGTATTCTTTTTTTGTATAATAAAAGTACTAAATACCGTCTGTAGTGTAGTTGCTTCATGATCTATCCCCATGAAATCCCTTGTTTGATCTTGCCTCTAGTTGTTGATCCATCCTTAGTTGTCTCGTTACACACACGACATGAAATAACTTAGATCTAATAGACTCGTGATATATACATGCATGTTGTTCGTGATTTATGAGGTGTTGTTTGATCTCGTATGCTTGATGTGTTAGTAGTAGTATAACTCGTTGTAAACTTGTAGAATACCCTATACCATGTTGCTTGGACATCTAGTATACCATATTTCACATTTCGTTATGATTTGGATGAGTTTCATATGACCTAGTTGATTTTATGCATAAAGAAGATTTCTGTTTTTGCTTTACCCCGTTTTTCAGTATTTTAGACCCTCTTGAGGTCAGTATATGAAAATTATTTGTGAATATGAATTATAGAGAATTCTGTATACTTTTTAGAATTTCTGACATATCTCAGTTTCGATTTGTGAGTTGCAAGTTATGGTTGTTTTACTACAGAGGTGTAGAAAATTCCCGATTCTGATTTATATGAATTCTGTATGGTTATTTATTTTTATACTGATGCTAAAGATAATATTTTGATCCAATATTTTTCTGAGTACAACTAGACTTGATTGAGATTAACCCTTAATTTTTGTGGATTTAATTGATGACTTTTATGAACTATTCTATACTTGCAAACAACTACTATACTTGCAGAATTTTCATACTGTTTAGTAAAGAAACATAATTTCAACCTGATTCTATTTGCTTTTTACAAAAACTTTGTGAATATTAATTGTAGCCTACTGTATCTATTTTATCACCCTTTTGAAGGATCTGGATTTCGATTTATATTTTATAATCTATTTCTGTTTTAATACTGCTGTGTCCAGAGTTTTAGAATTACAAAATTATTGTATCTTGCTGATTTCTGATTTTACTTGACTATTCTATCTATGTTGGAAAATTATGAAACTTTATTTTCTGTTACTAAACATACTAGAGAATACCCCAGATTTTTCTTGGATTTAATCCGTAAGTTTTTATGCTGTTTTCCTGTTTATGAATACAAACTCCTGATTTCTGGCTGCACATGTTTTCTGAATACAAATCTGTTTTGAGCCTTGTTTTTGTGAAATACCATATGACTTATATATATTTTCTGGATTCGGATGGGAGTCTATTTTCTATATTTTCTGACGGATCCAGATTTGCATGTCCGTGGCAAAGGAAATCCCAGCTTTGGTGCAGTACTGTCCATCTGTCCTGAACTAGAATTTTTGTTGTCTTAGTGTATTTTGAGTCTTTCTTCATCCAGTCGTATCCTTTGTTCAACTTGTACTTGTCCCTTGTTGTCTCTCCATGTTTCTTAACTTGTTTGTGCACGTCCATGCTTGCTTGAATAATAATAATGAGAAACTAAGCCGGGGTTAAAGGGAAAGATCTAATAGTGGAAAATCCAGAAACGTGTACTTGGAAGGGGATCCATAGATCCTACGTGATTAGTTGATACTCGATTACTTGATACTTGAGGCTTGATACTTGATACTTGAGGCTTGATACTCGATACTTGTTTATTTAATACTTGTCCCTGAGTACACTGCCATCTATGATCCACTATGAAATCTAAAACGAAATTGTTTGAATGTAGCAACCATGTGGTAACCTGGGACGCATGAAGTGCTACCTAGATAGGAATGATACAAGACTTGAAAACAACATGATCACTTGACACTTGTACCTGATACTTGATTCTTGACATTTGTTACTTGTTACTCATTTACATGATACTTGTCTACTTGACACTTGTTACATGCCACTTGCTCTCGTTCATCTTGCCATGCTGGTTGTTTCTATTCTTGATTTAGAGTTAGTTCTCTATTTTGTTGTTACATCTTTTCATGCTATACCTGCTTCCGCTGTTACTCTATTCTTGTTTATCTTTCCTGTACTTGTTGCCTGCACTACAAGCGGCCCGTTACTTGCATTGACGGGAGTTTTGTTTCTCTTTTCTTAACCCTACAATTTTTTAAATTGCAGATTATGGTGATCAGCTGTCCGATGGAGTAGGTGATCTAAGATTCTAGTTGACTGGAGCTCTTGCTATATCTATTTATTTCTTGTTGTTTATCTTGAATAATTGTATTTGGTTACATGGATTATTTTGTATTGGGCTTTTTGTCCCAGACTTGTGTTTTGTTCCAGACATGATTATTTGAAATTCAGTATTCTTGTTTCTTGTTTCTTGTTTCAAGTAATCTTGTTGACTATATTGATTCAGTTATGCATGCGTGGTTGGTTCCTCCTTGTTATCTCTTGATTATTCCTATGAAATATTGTAAAGATCCTGACAGCTTATGGATGATGAAAATCATTCGCTGAACTTAGTCACGTATCCGTATTTCGTATCTCCTTTTTGGGAAGCGGGGCGTGACAAACATAGAAAATTCGTTGTAGCTTATGTAGATGATATTCTCGTCTTTAGTAAAACTAGACAAGAACATAGAGGACATTTACACATAGTTATTTCAGAATTTATTAATCATGGCTTAATTGTTAGTAAGAAGAAAATGCAATTGTTTAAACCTCACATAGAATTCCTTGGTGTAATTATAGGCCAAGGCAAGATCAAATTACAACCGCACATCGCCCAGAAGGCTTTAGACTTCCCGGATAAATTAGAAAATTTAAAACACATTCAACAATTTCTGGGTCTCTTAAACTATGCCAGACCATTTATAAAGAACTTAGGTAAAATAGCAGGACCTTTGTATTCAAAGACATCCCCAAAGGGACAGAGGCATTTTAATCAAGAAGATATTAAGTTAGTTCAACAAATAAAAAACCTAGTCAAACAACTACCTGAATTAAATTTACCATTAGATTCAGATTATTTGATCATGAAAACAGACGGTTGTACTACATGGTGGGGAGCTACCCTTATTGCTAAACCAAATAAATATTCAGATAAAAATACTGAAAGAATTTGTCGATATGCCAGTGCCAAATATAAAGAAAAAGGAAACATAAGCAGTACAGACGCAGAATTGCTGGCCATTTCTTATGCTCTAGACAGTTTCGAGCTCTTCATAATTTCCTAAAAAGAGATTACTCTTCGTACAAATTGTGAGGCCATAGTTTCCTTTCACAACAAAATGAATTTAGACACTAGACGAAGCTCCCGACGATGCTGGCTTAATTTTATTGACCATTGCTCACACTTAGGGACCTATATTACCTTTGCCCATATTAAAGGTTCTACTAATACTCTTCCAGACACACTCGGCCGTCATATCCATCAGACCGTGCTCGAACGCGTGGTGGACTCACCCACAGAAGAAAATATTAATTTAATAGACCTAAGTGATACCCCTATTACTTTTAATGTCACCTCTTATGATCAAGAATTAGTAGAATTAATTTTTTTTTCTTAGAACATTGCTCTATAGATGAGTTTCAAACAATAATAAATCTAGTCCCTGACACAAGAACCCTGTCCGAATTATTAGAATATTTCTGGACTAATGAAGAATATGCTACCATAATCAATCGTAAGTTACGAGAAATATATTATAAGTATGTTCACACAACCATGGATAAGGCCAACTGAATATAACACCAGTATAGAAACCTATGAATTAATAGATGAAGAATTTCCGTTATTTCAATTCCTTCCGATATGCTCCATAGAACCATTTAGTCAGAGCATTAATAAACTAACAAACAGAAATTTTCTGTATGAATTAGCACAGGTATTTGATCTTTATACCCAAGAAGGATATATACGAAGATTACTTATATTCCGAAGAATAAAAGATCTTACACCTAAAAGAATTTCTTTCAAAACATTACCTAATTTAGAACTTGTTCATGGTTTTACGCAAATGGCTAGGCCACCACAGCAGCCTGGTATCTCTCATGAAAGATTACCCGATTAGAATACATATAGCCAGAGTATAAGGCCACAACTACCAGACCAGAATATGTATAATCAGAATACCAGGCCAAGAATATGGCAAGAAAGCCTCAGATGCGGTAATCTAGAATTAGTAGTATTTCCATATAGTAATCTTACTTTTAAGATTCTTCCACATATTTCCACTACTAAAGAATAGCAATGTATTTTAGATAATTTATGAATGTCCTTCAACAGAAAAGATCAGAGACATTTTTTAGCAGCAATGAATTCTCTATCAGAAGTTTTTACCCAGAATAAAAAAGGATATAAATTTTATGCAGTTTTACAAGGTAACTTAGTAGGAGTTTTTCATAGTTGGATAGAGGTAGCAGACAACATAAAAGACTTCAGAAATCCAATCTATAAAGGATTCAATAATCTTTCAGAAGCTTTAGATGTAGTAAGAAAATATTTAGGACCAAATTACTTGTCTCCCTCTCTTAGAACAGCACAGGAAGCGCCGTTGAAGTTTTCAGTTACAAGAGACATACAAGATTTAGAGAAACAACTATTCCACGCAAGACTGCCCCCAAAGCCTGCTCCCACAGTCCAAACTCAAAGGGATGAGACAGGTTTGCATTCCCATCTAAATGCAGGAAAGGATACTGTTGAGTCCAAAATTTCAACAGCTAGTTCGAAGCAAAAAGCTACCGGTAAAGACTTACCAAATTCGTTAATAGCTGTGACTTTGCCAAAAAGTCAATATAAAGACATCATTGGGTCTAATCCAATGGCTAGTCTGGCTCAAACGGCAGCCAATAAAGACATATCAAGTCCGTTAATGGGTGTGGCATTCCCAAAAACCCAAGACAAGGGCAAAGCTATTTTAGAAGAAGACCCTACATACTCTCAGATTACTCAGGTACTACAACAGATAGAAGGCCTCCCAAGAGCACCACAAAAATTGAAAAATAAGAAGAAGAAAGAAAGTTTAAAAGCTATCATGGCAGAACTGGTGGCACATGCAGTAAAAAATTCCTTAGCAACCACGACAAGCCAGGTAACAGACATTAAAGAAATTCTAGAAGACAATGAACAATGGAAGATGGACACTTCAGACGCAGACGTCAGTGGTGACAACAAACCAATGTCACCTATGTCCCTTGATTCCATTGCACAACATAATCTAGATACTTAACAAAGAAGCATCCAGAAAAATTTCAAATAAGACAAAAGAGCTACAGGAAACCCCATTACTGAAAGCTATAGAAGATCCCACTACCAAGAGCACTTAGAAAAAGACGCACTCACAAAAAAGGCACACTAGAAAAAGGAATGGACCATTTCATGCCACGGCAAAAGCAAAATGCTTGGATAAGCTGCCTCCACGTAGCCAGAAGATAACACTAGAAAACCTCCTCTTGCCTATAAAAGGACTCTACTTCTCACCTTAAGAAGACATCTCCTCGCCATCAGAACTCCTTTCCATCCTTCTGAATTCTCTTCCAATGTATTCTCACCTCCTCTAAAAAACTTGTATGATAAAAGGAACAAGCCCCTTTCAAGCTTTAGCTACTCTCTCAGTAAGTTTTCTCATCTTTTCAGGGATTCCCGAAAGGGAAAACCCTAAGCTATGCATTGTTTATGCCCCCCTATGTAAATTAAAGTCATAATTAAGCTTGTTTTTTTCTTTCATTTTCATGTATAGGAAAACCTTTACATATGCATCTCATAATAGCATAATTAGGCCTCTAACCACTAGTGACCCTATAGGCTTATAACAGATGATGAGGAAAGGCTGTAAAGGATGCCATAAGGGGAAAATTGTTAAGTTAGAAAAGGCTTAATTCACCCTGAGTTGTCATAGTGGGTTAAAAAAAAGTACAAGGGACATAAAAATTACATATGCAAGGAGCAAGTACCAAGTAGGGGTTTACACTTTGAAAAAAATTCATCATATTTTTACCCTAATTTTGTTAGCAATTCTAAAAATTCCACTTTGGTACGACGACGTAACTGATTATTTAAGAACAAAGACAGTAACACTAGAAGAATTAATATACATATTAAGACAAGAAGAAAAATAAATTTATAACGCCTTAGAAGAATATTTTTCTAATAGCAATATTAGGAATCTGAAACCTTCAAAACGAAGAAAACTTGAAATTCATGAACGACAAATGGGCAATTTAACTGCTTGAAAAACTTTCACACTTTCTATTATTCACTAGGTATTATCAAGTAACACTAATATATGAACATACATATGCTACTATATTAGTTTAGTTCCAACTTTCCCAAAAATTCTGTACTAAACAAAATACAATTTACAATGACCACTGTATGATTACTGTTTCTTTTTTCCCCCTTCCTTCAATACTCTTCAACGGAAGGTTGTTTTCTTTACATCATCTTTCATAAGGGTTTCTGAAGTTCTTAAGGAGTTTCGGAATGTCATGTGCCAACATATCATCTACAGTTTGAAGCATCTTTGGCTTGAGCTTCTCAAAATTGTCGATATTGTAACCAGTCAAACTGTCTCTGAAGTTGTCGACGTTAGGGAAGTCTCCTGGCGGTAAATGAAACTCCCTTTGAACCTGTCAACAATAAAATCAATTGCAAAAGGTCAATTTTATGTTAATAATTTTTTTTTAATTTATATTTAACTCAAACTACTGGGAAATTTGATCTAATATATGATAATACATATTACACTCACTTGTTCGACTACAATTAGGCCGCTGGAGTTGGCCTAACTGTAGTTTTATCTGAAGATATTTGAGAAAAATATGAATATATGGAAGAACAAAGTCTCTTATTCTTTAGTTCTTTGGATGTTTAGATTTAAACCTTATGGTCGAATAAACTGATTTTTTTTAATATATGCAATTTTTTGAAACTATTTGCAGAAAGATGACAGTTGCTAAACATTTTACGCTTGGGGACTCAACAAGTAGACTTGCCGTTGGGAATGACGGGCCTAGTTTTATTTGTTTGGAGAAACTCGTTGTTGGGAATGGTAAGTTTAGTTCAAAATTATCAAACAAGACTCGCTGTTGGGAACGACGAGGTCTTTATACTAGACTTGTTGTTGGTAATAACAAGTTTAGTTCGAAATTATCAAACAAGACTCACTGTTCTCAACGGAGTGGTTCTTTATACTATACCCGATGTTCAGAACGGCAAGGATATATGAAATTTTACAGAGAGTGAAACTCTCTGTTAGATTTAGTGAATTTTCGAAAAAAACTCCATACGAAATATTTTTGAACTAAACTCGCCGTTCCCAATGGCGAGTTTCTCACAAAAAAAACTACACTTGCCGTGTCTCAACGGCGAGAACGAAATAACTAAGCTCACTGTTTGGAACGGTGAGTCTAGTGATTGAACCCCAAGCGCAAATAGTATGACAACTGTCATCTTTCTATAAATTTCGAAAAACGGCTGTTAGGGTCGCCGCCGGCAGGTTAGCTCCGATCGTCGGCCCCGCCTGAGAAGCTAGTCGCAAGGGGTAGGAGATATCTGAGTTAGATTCAAGATCAGAGTAGTCAGTAGAATGGGTCTGTATCTGAGTGTTTGTACGCGCATAGCGCACCTTATTTGAATTAATAGTTGAGCGGGTGAGTTAGATGGCGGGAAGTGATTTTCATGCGCGTTGCACGTGCCTCCTGATTGTCTTGTAGTGAAACGGATTGTATCGCTCTTTATATATGAGTTGTAATGCCCAGGGAAAGGAATGAATCAATAAAAAATCTTCTACTATCTTCTCTAATCTTCTCTTATCTTCTTCTCCATCTCCCTCCTTCCCTTTCCCTAGCAACACCATGGCCCGCTCCATAACCCATCACAACCCGAACCCTGACAACTTGGTATCAGAGCCAAGCTATAGCGAAGGCGATGGACGGGATGAAGGAAGCACGCTGTTGGAAGGAGAGGTGGCCAATCTCAAGAGTCAAATGGCAGAGATCCAACTGCGGAGTGGATATCTAACTGAAAGAGTAGAGGTGATAGCGGAGGGAATCAATGAACGATTCGTCGCGATGGAAATAAGGATGAATGCTCGATTGGATGCCATGCTTGCAATGATACAACAGAGCTTACATCGACCCCAAAATCCACCCCTGCTTCCGACTCCTCCAACTAACCCACCATTGCTTCAGACTTCTCCCCCACCGAACCTCCATCGTGAAGTCATCTTTCCTCATCGTCAGATTCCCAACCATCTTCCAGTCGTACCGGACCATGGAGCCTTCTTTCGAACACCTTTCAAGGTGGAGTTCCCAACCTTCCAAGAAGGGGATCCGACGGAGTGGATCTGCGGCATAGAACAGTTCCTGGAGTTCTATGAAGTACCAGAGTTACAGAAGCTCAAATATGCGTCACTCAACTTGAGGGGAAGAGCGGCGCAATGGTTTCGCCGTCACATTAAGCCAAAGATGCCAGAGATCACTTAGCCTCAGTTCTTACAGGAGCTACTCACGAGGTTCGGTCCCACGGAGTTCCAAGGTTACAGCGGAATGCTGTCTAAGCTACAACAAAAGGGAGATCTCGAGACGTACATCCAGGAATTTGATCGACTCTCCAACTTCGTAGATGATTGGACGGAGAAACACTACTTGAGTACGTTCATTAGTGGGTTACGAGATGAAATTAGATGGGACGTTAAATCGCAGAGGCCGAAGAATGTGAATGAAGCCATGGGACTCGCAAAAGGGTTCGAAGAGAAATTGGCCTGTCTCAAAAAGAACTTTAGAGCGCCGTTCACCCCCAAACCCACCATGCTGACTCCCTCCCCTGCTGCAGCTACTAACGCAGCCAACCCAAAGCCACCATATCAGACTTTTGTGCCCAGGAGACTCAGCCTGCAGGAGATGAGGGAACGTAGGGCACGAGGATTGTGTTTTAACTGTGAAGAGAAATACACTGCTAGCTACATTTGCAAGACCCAAAAATTTTACTACCTGGAATGTCTAGAAGAAGAGGAGCAAGAGGATGAAGACCCCCTGAATACCGTGTTTGCAGAGGAACAACTATTAGCTACCGCTACTCTTACTCCCCATTCCACCTCACCCCTACCCAATTCCTCTCAGAACTATCAAGGATTCCCCAACTTCAACACTAGTCTATAGCACCTTGAAATATCCCTACACGCCCTGATAGGAACTCAGATATACCCACAAACAATGAGGGTTAAAAGGACCATCAACAGCAGAGAAGTGAACATCCTAATTGACATGGGCTCCACCCATAACTATCTTGATCCACACACCGCTGCGACAGCACAATTGCAGGTAAACAAGGAGCTCCGATTCAATGTCACGGTAGCCAATGGCCAGGTGATGCACAGTGAAGGGAAGGTGGAGAATGCTTTCTTCACAGTCCAAGGAGTCCCATTGCAAGTGGAGTTGCTGCTGTTACCATTGGGACCGTCGCAAATGGTTCTAGGAGCTCGTTGGCTTCGCACCTTGGGACCAATTACGATGGATTTTTGTGAGATGACCATGGCCTTTAAGGTCGATGGGAAGATGAAGAGACTGCAAGGAGTAGTGCCACCTCAACTCCAGATGATGGAAGCTTCAGAGCTGAAGGGAATGAAGAACAATGTTTGTCAGGTGTACATGATAAAAGTCCAAGGTTTAGCAGACGAGAATGGAAGCCAGGAAGCCACATACAACATGGATATTCATAACATCATTAGTCAATTCCCAAAAGTGTTCCAAGAGGAAATGCAACTACGCCCACATCGGAGTATCGACCATGAAATTCCCCTCCTAGATGGCCACAAACCCGAATGCTTAAGACCTTACAAACACCCACACTCCTACAAGGCTGAGATTGAGAAGCAAGTTAGGGAAATGCTCAATGCAAGGTTCATTCGACCAAGCCACAGCCCTTACTCTTCCCCCGTAATTCTGATTAAGAAGTCCGATGGCAGCTGGAGGATGTGCGTCGACTATAGGGCTCTCAATAATCAAACCATCAAGGCGAAATTCCCTATACCCATCATAGACGAGCTGTTGGATGAATTGAATGGGGCACAATTCTTCTCCAAGATTGATCTGAGGTCGGGATACCACCAGATCAGAGTTAACAGCAAAGACATTCCCAAGACTGCGTTTAGAACCCATCACGGGCACTTTGAATTTGTGGTAATGCCCTTTGGGCTGACCAACACACCGTCGACGTTCCAAAATCTGATGAACAACATCTTCGCGGAGTATCTCAGGAAATTTGTGTTGGTTTTCTTCGACGATATATTAATCTACAGCTCTTCTTAGGAGGATCACTTATCGCACTTGGAGAAGGTGTTGACGGTGCTAAGGGAGAATCACCTTCTTGCCAAACCCAACAAATGCAGTTTTGGCCGCACCACGGTGGGCTACTTGGGGCACACCATCAGTGCCGCAGGAATTGAGGTGGACGACAGCAAGATCAAGGCGGTAGAAGAATGGCCAGAGCCAAAAACTATTAAGGAGTTGATAGGGTTCCTAGAACTTACGGGGTACTATCGAAGGTTTGTGAAGGACTACGGAAGCATCGCAGCACCGCTCACTCAGCTATTGCGGAAAAATGCATTCAAGTGGTCGATTGAAGCTACCCAAGCCTTCAACAGTCTCAAGAAGGCACTCACTACCACACCAGTATTGCAAGCACCATATTTTTCCAAACCCTTCGTCGTAGAGACAGATGCTTCCAAGGAAGGCATCGACGCAGTTTTAATGCAAGACCACCATCCCATCGCATACATGAGTAAAGCACTTAAGGGGAAGAATTTGTCACTTTCAACATATAAGAAGGAAGTCGTGGCAATTTTGCAGGCGATCAAGCAATGGCGACATTATCTTTTGGGGAATGTATTTGTGATCCGAACCGACCAACAAAGCATTAAGCACATTCTTGAACAAAAGATTAACACAGAAATACAAGAGAAATGGTTGTGGAAACTGCTAGGACTCACATTTACAGTCGAATACAAAAGAGGAGCTCTAAACCCTGCTGTCGATGTTCTCTCGAGGAAAACAGGACATTCGGAAGCCTGCTTTGAGATCTCAGTGGTCTTACCCCAATGGATTGAAGACATCAAGCAACTGGTGGTGCACGATGTTTATTATGAGCAGTTGGAAGAGAAAAGAAGCAGTGGGAACTTAGACCCTCAGCTCTACAGGCTTGTTGGAGGCCTGTGGCATTATAAAGGGAGGATACTTATCAGCCCAAATGCAGAGGTGCGGAAGCTTATCTTCCACGATATGCACTCCTCAACGTCGGGGGGACACTCTGGGTATCACAAGACGTTACATCGGATCAAGAGGTCTTTCATTTGGGAAGGGATCACGAAAGATGTGAAATTGAGAATTAAAGAATGTCTAATTTGCCAAAGGAACAAGTACGAAACACTCCTTCCTGCTGGTTTACTTAACCCACTTCCAATTCCTGAGAAAGTGTGGGAGGATATTTCCATGGACTTCGTCGAGGGATTACCCAAAAGCGGAGGGAAGAATGCTGTTATGGTAGTGGTGGATCGCCTCACAAAGTATGCTCATTTTGTCGGAATTGCTCACCCATACACTGTAGAGGTAATTGTGCAAATCTTCATTGATCAAGTGTATAGACTCCACGGAATGCCACGAAGCATCGTAAGTGACCGGGACCCAATATTTATGAGCAAGTTTTGGAAGGAATTCTTCGCTCTCCAACAGTGCAAACTCCGGCATTCCACTGCGTACCACCCCCAGAGCGACGGGCAGACGGAAATAGTGAATAAAGCTTTGGAGCTTTACTTAAGATGTCTGAGCGGTCAGAAGCCTAGAGAGTGGAGCAAATTCTTGGGTTGGGTGGAGTTCTGGTACAATACCAATTGGCACGTCTCCACCGGCATCACACCTTTTCAAGGAGTATACGGGCAATCACCTCCGACCTTGCTGCGTTATGTTCCAGGCACGGCAGCGGTGCAAGAGGTAGAAGAAGGATTAAGAGACAACTTGGAGGTTGCGCAGCAAAGGATGAAGCTCTTCGCAGACAAAAAAAGAACGGAGAGGGAATTCGCAGTTGGGGATCTGGTGTTCTTGAAAATTCAGCCCTACAAACAAGTGTCGATAAGAGGAGCAAATCCACAGAAATTGTCGCCCAAATTCTTTGGCCCTTACCGTGTTTTATAGAGGATCGGCGATGTTGCTTATCGACTAGAATTACCACCGCAGGCTTCGATTCATCCCATCTTCCACGTCTCTAAGCTCAAACCCTGTCATGGAACCCATCTCCCCGAAGTTGCACTTGATCTACCACAATGGTGGATTCCCTCCCATGACGAAGATGAACCAGAGCAAGTGTTGGGTCTTCAGATGTTCAAGAAGAACAACAGGGTCGGCATCAAGCTACTCATCAAGTGGAAGAACTCATCTGCAGAGAATGCATCGTGGATCGATATTGATGACCTGCGTGTTAATTTTCCCAATTTCGAGCTTGGGACAAGCTCGCTGTAAGGGAGGGGGAGTTGTTAGGGTCGCCGCCGGCAGGTTAGCTCCGATCGTCGGCCCCGCCTGAGAAGCTAGTCGCAAGGGGTAGGAGATATCTGAGTTAGATTCAAGATCAAAGTAGTCAGTAGAATGGGTCTGTATCTGAGTGTTTGTACGCGCATAGCGCACCTTATTTGAATTAATAGCGGGTGAGTTAGATGGCGGGAAGTGATTTTCGTGCACGTTGCACGTGCCTCCTGATTGTCTTGTAGTGAAACGGATTGTATCGCTCTTTATATATGAGCTGTAATGCCCAGGGAAAGGAATGAATCAATAAAAAATCTTCTACTATCTTCTCTAATCTTCTCTTATCTTCTTCTCCATCTCCCTCCTTCCCTTTCCCTAGCATCACCATGGCCCGCTCCAGAACCCATCACAACCCGAACCCTGACAACGGCATACATTAAAAAAATTCTGAATAAACTACACGGGGAAATTTCTCCAGAGGATCTACTTGATTTAACATTAAAAAACAGAGGTTCCTGAATGGTAGATAATAACATTAATTAGGAATAACTGAAAGAAAATACTAGTATAATTGAACAGTTGGTGGATGGTTAAAGCTCACAAAAAAAAAACTTGAAAAATTTAGAGCGTTAGTAATTCTTATGATAGAGATCACATCCAGTGTTATGGATCTCTCTCTCTTCTATCTTACTATAAATAGTATAAATTGGGAAATATAAAATTAGAAAGGTCCTTTTAGGAGGGAAGTGTAAGAAGGGCACTCGCACAGGAAACACCTCTGTTCAATCCATGCAAACCCTCCTCGGATGCCACCTATCTTCATGAAGAGGTGATATTAGCGGGCCAACGCAAAACTTTGTATAGCAAGTAAGGTCAATATCAGTGCTTTAGCAAAAAAAAAAAGGATGAATATAAGTGACAACAAAATATGCAAACCCTTTAAATTACACAGAAGACACAACCCTAAGAAACTAGATTGTAAATAATCAAATGAATAAGCGGACAACCAAATATATACCAGAGATCCATTCAGGGGAGGAATGTAGACATAAAATATTTATTACCTCCAGAGAATTTAAGATCAATGCTATAAAACCACTGATTTTTAATTATGATGTGTAACAACAAACTAGGGATGGCATCCGGATCGGGTTGACCCGTGACCCGCTCCACTTAACCCGGCCCGTCTTGATCCGGTTCGGGTCGAACCCTCTTGACCCGGTTCGGGTCGAACCCAAAATCCTTACCGGGTCGACCCGTGTCAAGGAAAATCGATGTTCGACCCGCTTAACCCGACCCGCCAATCCACAAAAAAGCAAAATCTGTGGGGTTTGAGAGACGTTTGACCCGAACAGGTCCACTGTTGCTGGTTGTTGCTACTACTGGTTGTTGTTGCTGTTTTTTTTTAGCTTTTCGGTTTGTGTGTGTGTGTGTGTGGTGGTTGGGGGGGGGGGGGGGGGGGGGGTTGGTGTTGCCTATAAAACCCCCCTAACTTCAATCAAAAAAAATTTCACACCCTACTCTCTTACTCTCTCTGCTACTCTATTACTACTACTCAATTCAATAAGAAAAAAATTCAACAAAGAAGCAAGCAACAAAGAAGTGAACAATTTTGATCGTATCAAATTCGTTTGATTCAACACTTTCAACTACGTCTACGTCTACTAGACTACTACAAACTCTCTCAATAAAGAAGCGCTCTCTCTCTCTCTCTCTCTTTCTCTCTCTTTCTCTCTCTCTTTCTTTCTACAACTACATGACTACGTCTACTACAAACTCCATCGACTACGTTTACTTCTAATATTATTTTCAAACTCAATTCTATATACGATTATTCGCGAAATATGGTATCACAATTTCTCAACCCTCTCAACTCTTTATTTTTGTTGTAGCATTAATTTTTTTTTATCATATTTGTTTATTGTTTTTTCGCTACTCTCTCTCTCTCTCTCTCTCTCTCTCGACCCTCCTATTATTTTTTGGTTTTTTTTTTCTTCTTACATATACCTCCTATATCGTATTTTTGATGCATCACATACACTACTAAAACACTAAAAATTATTTTTTCCCCTACACTACTACTACAAACTATTTATCATGTTTAGATCGCGAGGTAGCGGCTGTAGCCAAAGTGGACAAGATTCCACTAGTTCTTCTCGTTGGCCTCGAATAATCCCACAATTATAACCCGACTATAACCTCATGCTTAACATAGGTTCTCACGATGTTTCTCCACACAACATAGAACAAGAAATGCATACTAGTGACACACAAACACATGAAACCGAATCCGCACAAACCACTTCTAGTAGAAAAACTAGAGGTGAAACTAGTGATTTGCATAAATTTTATAATTTTATCCCCGACGAGGAAAATCATATATATGGGCTATAAGATTTGTAAAACATATAGCAAGAGTTACAAATGGAAGAGGGTTAAGGGAACAGGTACAATTAAACAACACATTTAATCGATTTACCCCGCACTAGTACAAGACCAACAGTCACAACAAAAAATCAACCATAGGACCGGACAAATAGATAGCCACCCCTATGATCCCGAAATTGTTCGTCGGAAAATGGCCAAACTAATTATTAAGGATGAGCTACCTTTTTTTCTATTACGAGAATAGGAACGTAGAGACATTTAACCAAAATGCACTCAATCCATATTTTAGAAGAATTCCTAGAAACACACTCAAGGCCGATTGTTTTAAACTTTATAACGAAATAAGAGACGCTTTAATTGCACTCTTGTATTTTTTGACTTGTAGAGTATTGTTAACTTCCGATTGTTGGAAAGGTTATAACGATATTTCGATGATGGGCATAACTTGTCATTGGATCGACAGTGAGTGGATGATTCAAAAGATAATCATATCACTTGCCACTTTGCCGTATTCTCATAGTGGTATGGTTATCGCAACACGTATTTTAAAAGTTTGTGATTTATTTCAAATTCGTGATAAAAATTTTACTAATAGTTTTGATAATGCATCTAACAACAATGCTTGATTAGTACATTAAAAATACAAATTAGCTCCTCCCATGTAATAAAATTTTTCATATTAGATGTGCTGGTCATATTTTAAATTTATGTATACAAGATGCATTGAAAGTAGTTGATCTATATGTAAATACAATTAGAAATTGTGTATACTTTATTGCTTTGAGTGGTACTATGCTTCAAGAATTTAAAGAATGGTGTAAACTTATGGGAATATATTTAGAAAATTTTCTAGAGATGTTTAACACCGATGGAACTCTAATTTTGATTTACTAAATGTTGTTACTCAATACAAAGATATCATAAATGATTTTTGTCTTGCAAAAAATATGAAATTTTTTCAAATGACTCTCCAATCATGATATTTTGCCGAATCTTTGTTAAGATTTTTGGAACCTTTTAAAACCGCAATTGTGAAGTTTTCTAAATCTTGTGATTCTACTTCTAGTAATATTTTTATTTCAATAATTACTATGATGCAAACTTTTCAAGACATAATTTCGGACAAATACATTAGTTATATTGTTGTTTCCGCTTATACTAAAATTTTGAAGTATTTTAATCTTCCTCCTATGTTGTATTGTATTGCTACTGTAATGGATTAAAGTATCAAATTAGCGGGTACGAGGAGTTTAATTAAAATATTTTTTTACTTCGAGATGATTTTGAATATGATTGTAATGAATTTTTAGCTAGTTTCAAATCGATATTAAATAACTTGTATGATTATTATGATAGAACTTTTGCATCTAGTAGTACAACTAGTATAGTTACTTCTAGAGGTAAGGGTAAGAGTACATTAGAAGATGACACTGCTAATTTACTTGTTCATATTCAATCAAAAAAATCTAGGACTAATGCACCTAATGAATTAAATTTGTATAATCAACAAGATAGTGAGAGTTCTAGTACTAGGATTGAAGTGCTATAAATAATGGTGGAACGAACATGAATTTTTTTTTCCTATTCTTTCACATATGACTAGAGATCTACTAACTTCTCTTGTCTTTGTAGTTGCTTCAAGAAGTATTTTTTCTACAAGTGACAGAGTTCTAACAGATTACAGGAATCGCTTGAAGTCGGATTCGTTGAAGATACTCGTCTGCACGGAAGATTGGATGAAGGCTGAAGACAGAACTCAAGGAAAAGCAGTCGACATCTCAACAAGTGGAAGCAACTCGTCTGAAGATCAACAACAAGAGTAAGGAATTTAGGGCGATGAGATCCTAGGTTTAAGTTAAGTAGAGATGCACGACAGTAGTCCAATACCCTCTCCTCAATCTAACTCTAGGCTATCTCGAACTCTAGATTCTGATTATCCCCTCAAACATGTAATTCAAGAAATTTGTATTTTTTTTATTACTTGTATTTGTATGTAAAAAAAAGTTATAAAAAATTCATAGAAGTTGAAATGAACAATATATATAATTTTGTTTCACTCTTATACTTGTTGTACCTTTTTTTAGTTAAAAATAAATAAAAACCCGGCCTGACCCGAATCGGGTTCAACCGTCATGGGTTCGCGGGTCCAGTTTTGAAGTTTCGAACTCGGCCCAGCCCGATTAATGTCGCAACCCGACCCGAGCCCGCCTGCAAACCGGGTCAACCCGAGCGGTTTGGGCCCAGCCCGATCAACCCGCCATCCCTACAACAACCTCAACTCTACAAGGGTTAGCAGGACTCGTGCAATATATATTTTAACCTAATTTATAGCAAAGTACTGATAGTTCCAGAAAATACCACTGCCAGAAACATTCAATCTTGTCAAAAATTTGTACTATTTTGCTAAAGAACATGTGGACGTATGGGCTCTAGGACGTAAATTGCACGTATTTTCTTTTTCTTTCTGTATTTGCTATACCAATTTTAAGCATCACTAAAAATTAATGATAATCATTATGTATTGAAAGAACAAATGAAGCTCTTACCACGAGCCCTATGAAGAAAAACTCTTGGACCAAAAGAAATTTAAAAATACCTTTTTAAACTCTTCTTCTAGATTAGTAATCAGCTTCTGTTGAGTTTTAGCCTTGCCTATCATTGCCGGCATCTCCTTTTTCAAATGGCTAATGATATAAGCATGAATCTTGGCGGCTCTTGCTCGCTTAACAAATTCATTAATCTGCAAAAGATCGGTAGGAAAAGAAAAATAAATAAATAAAATGCAAGCAAAGGTCTGAAGCAATAATTACAAGAGAACTTACCCGTCGATCACAGGCCTTCTTAGGAATATCATTTAGATCGGACATAAGATCATCTTGTTCTCTCTCAAACAGCTCCTTACCAATTGGACCAATGACAACTTCATTTACTGGTTTGTCATTGAAAGAACTGAAAATTTCAATTCTAAAAATTAAGCATTGAACACTTTTAGGATCTCTGGATTTATCAATGGCTTCATCTAGCATTATGTAAAATAATATTAAATTGCTAGTACCAGTTAAATCTGTTGCAATACTAGCGTCTACAGCCAAATAACAGAATGTTGTGTGTGTGTGTTGTTGTTGTGTGTGGTGGTGGTTGGGGGCTGCATCTTCCATCTTTGCAATTTTCTACTATAAGTCACATCTCTACTATTTAAAAATAACTAGAAAGGAGTATACAGTTGCCGTGACTAATATGTGTTTGAATTCCATCTTCTGTTGTTTGATAAACTAAAATTTTTGAACTTTCTCCTTGACATGCACACATTTACAATAATAGCTCATTTTTAATAATTTCAACTGATTCCCTAAGAATACATTAATTTGCTTCTCTTTTTTATGCACCACATTGAAAATTAATGACCAATTTCCCGCATGAACATTAATAGGTGCAGTGCAGATGCAACAAATCTAGTTTACAAACTATTATAGAACACAAGAGAAATGAGTCTTGTAACACACAGAGCATACCCTATATAAACACGCATGACTTCAGGAGTGTTGAGACATTTTCCCAGTGACCATAACAACGCCCCGTAAACTCTCATGAGCTGATAAACATAGGAAACATCCCACTTCATATGAACCAAAATTACTACAACAAGAGTAATACATCTGGATAACAAACAGAAACATTAAAATCAAACAGCTATAGAATTTCACCTGCTGGGTGTCAACTTGGTCCGCTTTATTTAAAACAACACGTATTTTGTCATCATGACCACGGAGCGAACCAATAACTCTCTTGAACTCATCGCTTATATCGAGTTTATGAGGATCAAACAGCAAAAGTATAAGATCACACTTGGAAGCAAACCAAGATGTAACACCAGTAAAATCATAGCTACGCTGGGTCCGCTGCTTTTCTCCAGAAAGAACCCCTGGAGTATCGACGAATGTTATGTGATCAAGGAGCTGAAACATACAAGAGATTAATTAGTCTTCTAATTATTTTTTAATGAAAGTTTCCAATTTAAGGATAAAAAACCTACTGGATGTGGCATTTGAGAGCACTCAAATTTTGATAGAAATGCTGTTCCAAATGTTGTTAAACCACTAAAAGGCATGTCTGCTTGCACAGCAACTGTGTTTCCAGGAATACTCCTTTCGTCTGGTCCTGACTGTATAAAAAGACAATATTGTTATGAATAATAATTTAATTGTGATCAATGGATGCAGTTAACAGAAGGGAAATGGTTCAACCAAGGTTTGCAACCCTGGTATAGATTTCGAACCAATGTTTGCTGCTTTATTAAAAAAACGTTTTTCTGTTAATATTGTCAGTATCTTCATTGTAGTATGAAATATCTGGTAACTTGTAACTTTCAGAAAATATATCCAAAAAGTAGCAAGTAGTAATGTTTTGTAATATCAACATATTATTGATAATTGAGGATGGTTATATCAGGATTTACTGAATTTTAGATTTGGAATGTTTGAAGCAATGATCTTGCCAAAGCTTTATATAATAGTGTTGTGTTTAATTCACACAAGTTTGTGCCAATATAGTTACCATGACTGAAATGAGTTCGATTTTCATGACTTAGGCTGTTGATTATCGTCATGGCGGCCAGCACACCCAACTAGGTTACCTTGGTAGAATTCTAAAACAATCAGATGGTTTTTAGTGATGATGTATGTGCCAGTTAGCACTTCAGAAGAATTCTGATGGGGTAAGGCAATTTCTAACAATGGTTGGGTGGTTTGAGAAATACTCGATAAGAATAACCAAATATTTTATAAATAGAGGTACTCAGGTACTCAATATTTTGTATATAGAGGCAATGTTTTTCTGGTTTGGGGCAGTTAGCGGTTATCTACATGTACTCTAGCAGTGCTTTTAAAGTGTACTCATGCCTAGGTAACAAAGGAGAGTTCAGGGAATATACATACTGAACAGTATTTTTCTCTCCAGTCATACACTTTTTGATGGTAACGATATCCAGGTACAATAACAGGTATTGGCCCAGTATTTGTCAGTTTTCAGATATGTCAGGTCGGACTTGACCAGTACATTAGTGTCGTCCAAGTTTTGATACTACATATGGGAGTGACTTTTAAATATGTTGAAGGTCCATGCACTTAAACTGAGGTGGTAAAGCGCAGAGAAAGTTAGAAGATAGAACGTGCACAGTGAATTAAAAGTTGTGACTCCTGCGGTTAACAAATTTGAAATGTGAATCAGTTTGGTAATGAGGACACTTATAGAGCCATATCCATATTTGGACAGTGATACCTCATGGATACTCATCGGACACATGCCCAACATTCTTACACATGTTTCATATTTTATTATATATCTTATATTTAGACACCCCTTTAAGACTTGTTGAATACATAGTAAACAATTACTAACTCATTTTTAACATTACTCATACTAGTGAAATCATACTATTTTGCAAGTGTGAGTAAACTATGCAGCTATTTTACTTTGCTATGAGTTCTCTTATTTTAATATACAACAACAAACAAAAATTGTTGAATATCATTTGGATTGACCTCATGCAAAATTTTCTATATAATATTAAAGTAGTCTCTACATGTCCTAGCTTTCATAAATTGGCCTTTCTTGTGCCATAGACATTCTTGCATCATTCTTTATAGTGGGCATAATGTGAGTTATTACAATAATCATGAGTGTTGGACTTAGCCATGTGGATATGTGAAATATATGGCATTGGAAGTGTTGACAGAAAACTGGAAATCATTTACAGTTTTTGTGGTTGTATAGCTATGAAGAATTGATGTGCCTTTGTAGGATCATGCAGTGTATAGATCCAAGTCATCTTCAGACGTTAGAGGGTTGCTCCTATCCACCATCCATCTGCCAAGACATTTATCAAGAGGACACATATCCTAACTCAAATGTATGGTTGAATCATATGTATGGTTCTCCAATAAAACTATGACTGTAACCCAATATGAGGAGTTTGAGTGAGTGTAAGATACAGGTTCATGTTGTGCACAGCACAGTGGACGATAAACTAAACATACCATAACAACAACAAATCTATCAGTTGTAGGTTCCGGTCCTATATGAGCTCCTGCATGGAAAAAAAAAATAGTAAACAGACGTTATTTGATTAGAACTCAGGCTCCGAAAAGGAGGGTGGAAGAAGTACAACAACAACAAAGCCTTTTTCCCAACTAGCTGGGGCAAACATAGAGTACAACACGAGGACTTCCTAAGAGGTCACCCATCCTAGTACTACTTTCGCCCAAGCTCGCTTAACTTCGGAATTCTGATCGGATTTGGTAGAGCTGGTATGATCATGCATGGAAAAGGAGGGTGGAAGAAGTAAAACTTAATAAATAGATAATTTAACTAACCTGGATAACTACTTTTTAGCAAATGCTTTATAAATGTTGTTTTTCCAGTAGAATATTGACCCAATAGCATGACCATGGGCTTCGCATCAAAATCACTGTTTGTCTAAAAAGGAAAGAGACGACATAGTTTACTGCAGTATTTCGAAGATGATGCGGACAATTGAATTTTTTTTAATAGGAACAATGATAAACGGAACATCATTAGATAGAACTCACTAACAAAGGAGAAACAAATTCATTAAATTGGTAGCAAACTTCCATAGGCTTCAGTTTATTATTATATAGCTTCTTCAAGCCATCAGTAATGGATGTGACGGAATTTGGAGGGGTCTGCAGAAAAATACAAAGCAGAGAGAGACCAGTGAGCATACCAAATGCAGGAATCAGGAATTACTAAAACTAAGAAAGGTAATAGAAAGGGTATCAGGAATTACTAAACTGACATAAACATGTTAACTAGCATGCAGAAAATTATATGTCATTAATAAATGTATTTACACTGGGAGCCATGATTATAAATCATTACTAATACTTTGAAATATTTTTTAAACAAAGATGAATTAATAACTATTAAGAGTTTTAAAACATGAAAAATAAGAAGGGTTTTTAACATGTATATACCTAACAAATATGATAATCTCATATATACCCCTCACAAATGTGTATTTTCGTATATACCCCTAACAATTTGGACTTTATTTCATATTTACCCTTATGTTAGACAATCAAATGAGAAATAGAAATCAAATTAAAAGATCAGATTAGACAATCAAATGAGAAAACATTTAATAGTTTTAAATATTTTCTCACTAAGTTAACCATGATTTTACCCTTACGAGACAAATAGAAATCAAATTAAAAAATCAAATTAGGCAATCAAATGAGAAAATATTTAATAGTTTTAAGGAAAATAAATGAGGAAGATTATAATCTATCATTAAAAAACAAGATTCATGGCAAATTTGGTAGTTCTCAAAGATGCATTGTTAGTTTATCCATTTCTTGGGGAAAAAACGAAGAAATTTTTAGAAGAGTTAATAAGTCTCGGTTGGATTAACAATTGCTCGGATTCACAATGATGAAGAATTTAAAGTTTGAATGGTAGAGGATAGAATATTTCAGTCATTTTTCATCAAGTACATTAAAAAAAACTGAAAAATCTCTATCGTTTTGAGTTTTTTTAACTAGAGGAGTAATTAAGAGAATAGTATATATTGTTGGGGATAAATATAAAAATACATATTTGTGGGGGGGCATACATGATATTCAAGTATTTGTTAGGGACATACATGTTAAAAACCCAAATAAGAATGATGCCTATTTCCATGAGTTTGAACATGTAGAATGTAGTTACATTCTATACTAAAATTTCAGTATTGCACAAAGAATATCTACTTCAATAAGATGAAATAGAGAGAGTTATGAAGGGAGAGCAACCCGGAGATAATAAGTATACAGTTTTTCTGCATTAATGAAGTGTTCCACCACCGAAAAAATGGATGTTGGAGAAACTATCAGTATCTATTCAAAAGTGCAAATCGGTTCAAATCTAATGTAATTGATTTCATCCGTTCATGGTATACAAAGAAATATTAATGAAGATAAGAGGGCAGAAGTCACTTCAGACATGATTTGCATTTTCCCCAAAACAGATGAGTAGGCAAAGAATCGACAAGTAATCAACTAAGAACAAGTCAGTGAATAGATACCATATTTAAAACTAAGAGAATTTACTGCTATAAGAGCATCCATGGTCGTTTGCTATTTATCCATTTTATGCATATTTTAGCAAACGAACCGCTGCAGTCGTTTGCTATTTATGCATATTTTGACCGTTTAACAGTAGATTGCTATATATGAGAGCGGAAATGAGAAAATGCATATTATACAGGATGGATCTTGAAGATCAGTCCCACGAATTTTTTTTTTTTTTTAATTGGTTGGATGGAACTCGAAAGTCCGTCCGACGTTTTTTTTTGAATTTCTGAAAAAAAAAAAATTCACAAATATTTGCCTATCCCCTTGGACGGATCATGAAGATCCGTCCGTGGAGGGGCCCACTAATATTATTATTATTTTTTCACTAAAACATTATTTTTAATTATTAAAAAAATAGCCAAAAATATTTAAAATTCGTGGGACGGATCTCAAAGATCCGTCCGATCATAAAAAAAATTTGTTTGCTATATTATAGCATTTTAGCACTGCAGCAAACTCGCTTTACTATATGTATAATATGCATTTATGCATATTTTAGCAAAGCACGATTGTGGATGCTCTAAGTGTGTAAATTTTCAGAACATGGGATGTAAAACTTGTAGTCTTCAAGATAACCTCTGTTGTGATCCCTGCATTAATTTATTTATTCCAAAGCATGGAAACATGCGTATTAGGTTCTATCTTCACCTTTTATTTTCAAATAATCTATTGCCTTACACACGTCATTCCAATAGAAGGTATTTTACCTCAACAGCATAAAAGTAAAGGTTATCTCCTTATAGTTTCTATCATAAGTTGAATTGTTAAGTATCACCTATAGATGGATGCAGAGCTTTAGTTTTATCCAAACAATCTAAATAAGATTTAAAAAAAGAAATATCTTGTTAAGAAGAAAATGAAGCAACTACTAAATAGCACAAAAGCTATGATAGGACTTCCCTATTTTAACAAATTAAAACACAAAAAGGGAACTAGTGCCAAAAATGCTATGCTATCCAGAAACCAATCAAAAGCGAAACAATACTCAAGTTGCAAATAGGATAACTCCGATGTAATATGCACACTTAAACAACAATTTTTTAAAATTTATAAATCTTAAGAGCAGATAAATGAAATATTGTTTTTATCTTGCATTTTTTCTTTTACTAAACAAAACAACAAATGAATAAACGGAATACCTTCTTTGAAGATTTTTTGCTGAAAAAACTAAATGATGATGGTGACTCAAGCTTCGAAGATCCTGCATCATCGCAAAAGAACGGTTAGATAATAAAAGTAAATGGTAATAACTAATAAGTAAATGGTAATATAAACTCAAGTATGAATTGCACGATAAAAAGGATCAGCACCAGTTACCGTCAAAGGAAGAGTCACTTCTACAAGGTGAAAGTTTAGCTTTCTGAAAGATGATCATTCAGAACAATAATAAAATCATCAAATCCACAGTTAAGAAATTCAGTTTACCTAAGCAAAAAAAGGAAAATAGACCTACAGATAATAGTATGTCCAAACCTTCCATCTCTGGGAGCCTTAAATTCCCTGAGTCTGATACAACTGACAATAGAATTTATCCATCACAACAGAGTGAAAAAAGAAAGGATTCACCACAATGCAATTTAAAATACTAAATAGGAAATTTTCAGTTCATTCACCTGCATGTTTAAGTACATCCTGAGTAACCTCATGACCTGCTTGTGCCAATGATATGAGCTGTACAGTTCACAAAATTGGCACTTAAGTACAACTTTGTCATTAGAAGTTTGAGATAATTGAACATTGTTAATACTACCTGCATTGCGTTGATGAATTCTTGAAGATCAAGATAACCCTGCCTTTTAGAATCAGAAATGGCCCACACCTTTCAATAAAGTTAATAAACAGTATAGTAAGTAAACTAGTTAGGCAGTATAATAAAGACCTAGCATTACTGATAAGCTTATTGATGAAGACAAAGAAAAGACGAATATCTAAATTAAATTACCAAAAAAAGCAGCGATATCATTCTCTATAGCATTGGATTAGATTTATAAAAGGACGGATATAGAAAAGGAACAGCCACGAATGCGAAACTGTTGTAGGTTCCTGTACACCTATTCCCCAGAACAAACATATCGTCTCATTGACACCCTCATGAATTTAATAATCTCATTGAGGCATTACTAATTATATTTACATGCAATAAAACAACTAGCAACAACAAATAATGTATGCTGAGGATACTACATCATGTGGTCATAGCGTTAACTTCACAATAATGCACTAATACAGACCTCACAATACATGTTCCACTATCTCACACTCAATACATATATTTTAAGACACGGGTAAGAATAATTACTATTTAAGATGCATAAATACATTTCTATAGCCCATTTAATATATGCAGATCAGAATGTATTAATCAAAACCTCATAAGTGGATCATACAATTTGATGTCACACCATTCAAACTTGTGAAATGAGTTTAATTTCACTTGCTATGGTAATAAAGTTAGTATATAATAATAGAGTAAATTTCACAAAGATAATACAATATACAATTAAGTTAATAATATATCCAACCCACCAAATTTCAGCTCAAAAGGCAAATATGTCCAATTTGACTGCACGCGTTAGAATGCAAAATACTTAGGCTCTGTTTGGGATCGCTTTTGGAGAGTGCTTTTGGGTTTGAAAGCTCTTTTAGGCTCAAAATAGCAATTTGACAAACTTAATTAAAAGTGTGTTCAATCAAAAGTAATTTTTTAAAACTGTTGTTTTTAGCATTTTTCTCAAAGCACCTGAAGTGGTGCATTTTGCTTCTCCGAAAGTGCTTTTACTTACACGGAAAATTTTAAGTTAAACATAATTTTGTTCTAAGAGTACGTCCAACACTTGTCAACGAAAGCGCTTTTCATTGACAGCAATACCAAACATATCCCTAATATAAACTAAATTAATGATTAAAAAAAGAAAGAAAAAAAGAAAGAGGACGATGTATACCGATTTGAGTTGAGGCCGCGACAAATTGGACATGGCAAAGAACTTGAGGGCATCGTTCCCCGTTACTCGTCCATCTCCGTCTAATCAATCAAACAACAACCAAAATAAGCAAATTAAATCAAAAGAAAACGGAAAAAAAAACCCTAATTGGGGGAAAGCGGAAGAGAGACCTGCATCGGCGACGGAGAACCATTGCTCGTAGGTCTTGAGCTGCTCTTTCGAGCAATTCCTCGGTGACGTCACCAGATCCATGAAAAAGGTAGTGATGATGATGATGATGATCTTCTTCTTCTTCTTCTTCTTCTTCTTCTTCTTCTTCCTTCTCTAAGGAGCGAAGAGAGAGGGCGGTTAATGGAGGTTGGGGATTTGAAAAAGGGATATGTGGTATTTTTGTTTGTTTATTTCTCTATCGCCAATTGCGGCAAGTCGCTAATATTTATAGCAGGTAAATAATAAAGTACTTTAATAATTCAAACAAAGGTATAAGGAATTTCTTCCTGTGGGACCCGCTTGCGAAATTTTTTATCCACGTAATATTTGGTGAAAATAATGAATGATGAATGATGAATCCATTAAAAATTGAAAATTCCTGACTTTTTTTTTTAAATTTGTTGTGTGTGTGTAGAATTTGAAGAAATTAAATTGTCATAGGTGTTAGTTACATATATTATATACTAGGTTTGCCCATTGACACGTGCCTACGGCACGTCTTCGGAACGGTGCACCTGGTTTGATTATATAAAATAGTTTTGGACGTCCAGCAAATTAATTGAAGTAGCAAATATATTATATGAGAAAACAGTATATCTACCTTTAAGCTCAACCATCGCCTTCTTAATCATTAACTTGAATTTACCTGGAATGCATATAGTTTGTTAGAAACATTGCATAGTGTTTTTTTTAACTTTAGCATCACTTTTAGATGCTTGTAATAATTATGCAATGACATTACTCTATAAAACACTGCATAGAGTTTTATAGAGCTTACTCTAATCTCATAACCACTATGAGTATGTTTAAATACAAAATAAAATAATCATACATCTCTGAACTTAAATCTCATGCACACACAAAATTCAAGTCAGCAAAAAACTGAGTAATCCCCTGCAAAAAAAAAAAATTAAAAATAAAAATGTGAATTCGGTTAATGAGATGAAATTAGATCGCATCGCATATAGAGGATCTCGATTCGGTGGAGGGGTGTCATACGGAGTTGCTTGATATTCGCGATCGATTTGGTAGAGGGGAGTCACCGATACGGAATCAACAGCGGATCAGATATCGGCGACGACCTCTTCATTGGGGTTCGACATTGGATTTGGATTTGGATTTGTTTTGAGATTTTTCAAATTTTCAAATTTTTTCAAATTTCCAAAATTTTAAAATTTTTATCTTTATTTTTGATTTTTTGATTTTTTTGTTGAATTTTTGTAAATTTTCAAAATTTTCAAAATTTCTAAAATTTCTAAAATTAAAAAAAAAATTTAAACTTTTTTAAATTTTACAATTTAAAATATTTTAAAAATAAATATATATATTTTAATTTTTTTATAATTTTTTGAAATTTTTTGATTTTTTTGATTTTTTTTGGATTTGGATTTGGATTTGTTTTGAGATTTTTCAAATTTTCAAATTTTTTCAAATTTCCAAAATTTTAAAATTTTTATCTTTATTTTTGATTTTTTGATTTTTTTGTTAAATTTTTGTAAATTTTCAAAATTTTCAAAATTTCTAAAATTTCTAAAATTAAAAAAAAAAATTTAACTTTTTAAAATTTTACAATTTTAAAATATTTTAAAAATAAATATATATATTTTAATTTTTTTATAATTTTTTGAAATTTTTTGATTTTTTTGATTTTTTTTAAAAAATTTTTCAAAATTTAGAATTTTTTAGTTTTTTTTATTTTTTAAAATTTTAAAATTTTTATTTTCTTAATTTTTTAAATAGAAGAAAGAGAGAGAGAGCGATAATTAAATAAATAAAGGAGTTGTTTTGAATGGGAATTTGAATTTGAGTTTTGGAGGAAAACTTTTGGAGGGGAAAAATATGTTTTGTGAAGTTAGATCTGGGCCATTGATTTTGGGGAAGATTGAAGGAGAGCCACTTGATAACTTTCTTTGTGTTTTATTATATAGATTTGGCTTCTTTGAAACTCATTATGTGTAGGTGCAATATTCAAGATACACCACATATACCAGATTTCTAGCTAACTTTTGTGTAACAAGGTACCTTTTGTAAGGGTTATAGTAAGAAACGCTGAGTTATGTGACAGCCGATCATCATGAACAACGAATCACGTAGACCGCACTAGGCACTCAAAGCACACAAGATTTATTCATGTTCGGTGAACCTAATCCGAGGAAGAAATAACTGACATATTATTTTACTATAGAAGATACAAGAGTTACAATTACTCTCAGCAGCCTCACTAAAGATACTCTGCTGTTTACAATAAAAAATTCTCAAATAAAGCACTACTTCTCAATGGAGACCATTACATTGTTATATACAGCTCTAGAGAAAAGTCTTAATCCTGTTGGAAAAAGTTTTTGCAGATTTTCCGGGCCGGATTCCGGTGGGCTCCGGCCACCGGCGGTGCCGAAAATTGATTGGATCATGTTCCTCTCGTCGATTACTATTTCGTAATGTACTCACTTGCCAAAAACGATTTCCGTATGAATGAGAATTGTAGGTCCAAAGTTGGGTACTCGAAATGTACTAACTTGGACGGTTGGAATGAATAATCTCACATCAGAAGATGGGAAAGATTTTCTCTAGTATATATGTTAAAGAAATGGACTAAAGGGCGTAGCCCTGGGGTTACCTGTCACGCCCCGCTTCCCAAAAATATGGAATACGAGCACGTGACGAAGCCCAGCGGATGATTTTAACATCATCCATAAGCTGTAGGATCGACTCAGCATCACAACAAGAATATAACCAGATTTATATATAACCAAGCATGCATGAATAATTTATTAAGCAACAGAAAACAATTTAAACAAATAATAATATTCAAATAGTTCCCATGTCTGGATCAAGTGTAAACTCGGAAACAAGTCTTATATAGCAGAAGAGATAAATACCTTAAGAAAAATAATTATTTAAACAGGTCCTTGCTCCAAGCAAAACCTGAAATGTCTTCTTGTCAATTCCAGCAGGCAACTCGTCTCCCAAGTCTGCTTAATAAATATAAAAAGGAAAAACAGGGAAAAACAAGAGAAGATGCCCTTAGTGCAAGCTAGGGCCACAAATAGTGAAAACAAGTACAAGTACGGGGAACAGGAATTGGAATCAAGAATGTAACAAGGATACAACAAGTAGTGGGAATCCAAGAAATAGCTAGCAAGAGGGACATCCTAGTAAACAGGCTAGTTAACAACTGCTAATGGTAAAACATGTGACAGGTGAACCTATAGGGGTATTTAACATCAAGTGACAAGTCTCGAGTCTAGCATCATGTAACAAGTGCCAAGTCTAGTATCAAAATTTTTATTTCAAGTGTCAGGTCTCAAATATCAAGTTGTCAAGTCTCAAGTAACAAGTTGTCAAGTTCAAGTTGTCAAGTTCAAGTCTTGTGGTGATTACTATCTATGTAGCACTTCATGCATCCATCTTTTTACTACATGGTTGCTACAGTCAAAGCAATTTCGTTTAGACCTAGTAATGGATTTTATAGGGCGGCGTACTCAGGTATCAAGTATCAAGCAAGCCATGGTTCATGAATCGAAAATAAATAACAAGTTCACGAAGCAAGTTCGCGAATCCACAAGCAAGTTCAAGAACCGCACAATGGGTTCATGAATCAAACAAGTTCATGAGCCAAGTAACTGACTCCATGAATCGAACAAGATACAACAAGTTCATGAACCAAGTATTTGGGAAACATGGGCCCCCTTCCGAGTACACTTACCTATATTGTCCACTCTATAGTCTTTCCCATAACCCCGGCTTGTTACACTTATTAACTCTTATCAAGCAAGCATACATATCTGAAATGTTGTAATTTAATTCTAAGAAAAATTGGGGATGTCCTATAGGGTGCCCGACAACTACATATAAAATTTCATGTCAAACGCTCGCTGTTTACACAGCTAAATTAATTTGCAAAGTAAATGCATACAGCAGTTTTGCAAAACTGCGTCTACTGACACAGCTGCAGTATAACTGCCATAACTCCTAGACCGTAACTCTGAATTCAAAATTTTCGGAAGCTATCGATATCTACACATCCAGATCTACAATTTCTATTCAGGGCTCGGGCCCAGATTCAAATGATAAATGGGTCGAAACAGCAATGGAGATTCAGGACAGCAACTCGTAGAAATAACTTACTAGCGTAGGTTACATGGAAAATGTCGTTTGGCGTCTAAGTTATTATATGGCATAAATACATGATAATGGAGGTCAAAACAGCAAATAATAAATTTTTTTCAAGTTATAGGGTTGAAAGTTCGTCAAATATTAAATGTAACATGTGTCTACGAATTTAGGGTTCCTAAATTCATAAGTCTATGTATTCATATGCTCAAGGGGTAAAAGAGTCCAATAATTATAAATTAAATACAAGGAAATTTTGTGACTCTTAGAATTGTCAATTTGGAGGTTCAATATTGATCTACAATGATATTTGATATGGCTAAAATTGGGGTTAAATCGGGACCGTCCAGATCGAGCACGGATCTTGAAGCACGGGGGTAAAAAGGTAATTTCACATACAGATGGATCCAAAACGGGTATTGGGTCTCCCTCTCGCAGAACCAACCATCCGCAAATGGACCCACTTCAACTGGGCACGGGTCCCGACCCGATACAAGCCCGGTCCATCAAGAAGAGAATCAGGCCACTGATTTGATTAAATCAAATCAATAAGCCTGATTAGCTCTCACCAGGGAATCAAGGCCTAATTTCCTAAAACAGAATAGGAGGATTTTGCTCTTGACTGTTAGGCAGGAAATCAGGACCCTAATCATTCCAATGGCGACTATAAATACAACCCCTCTACCACCAAGACCAGGTTAATCACTCTTTGACCACTTAAGCTCTTTCTTAATCTTTTTCCCGATTACTGACAAGAGCGTCGGAGGGTGTGTCGCCGGAATCAACCCCGGTGTCTCGCACTTCCTTGCAGGTCACGGTAGGAGCAAGAGGGCCGAGTCAACTGTTCAGGCTTTTTCCCGGACTCACAAATTCTATCTGTTTACCCCCACACCGAAATCAGCGGTAACAGATTGGCGCCGTCTGTGGGAAAACAAGCCACACGAACAGCCTCAGTCCGTTCTCCGCCGTCCTTGACAGCCATGCCGCCGAAGAAGAACAGATCCAGAGGGTCGAACCGTGCGGGCAACCTCACCGACCCGGCAAATGAAGCTCCGGTCAATCCTATCCCTCAGTCCGACCTCCCTCCGCTGATTCAGCAGGTCCCACCTCCTCCTCCCAAGCAGCAGCCCAACAATGGTCCGTCCGGTCATAACGGTCGGAAGGAGAAGCAGCCTCTCAATCCGGGCCATGTCTCGGTCCATAACGGGTCTTCGGACTCGATGGCTTCTCATCACCCCGACCTCCGCATCACACTTCTGAACCGCCAGAAGGACGACGACCTCCGCACTCATCTCGACGAGAGGCGGGCCCGAGAGGGAGCCTCCCGCCAGCGTCAAGGTGAGCGGTCCCCATGTCGCCGAGACGGCAGAAGGTCTCCGGACCGCAGAGGCAGAGCGGCGTCCCCCGATCGCCGAAGGAGGAGGTCCCGCTCCCCCAGGGATCGGCGTCATCCGAGGGATCGGGATGTGCCTATCAGCCGAGCCGAATTCCTCCAGTTTCAGGAGACCGTTCTGCAGGCCCTCAATCTTCGGCAGAACGTCCAGAATGCTCAGAGGGCTCCGACGCCCCCCAGGGATCCCAGTCCTCGGCGCCGAACCCGGAGTCCTTCCCCGGCTCCCAGCCGCCAGCAGCGGGAACTAAGCCTACGCCGGTCCCAGGATTACCGGCGCCGCAGTCCATGCTCCCCTTCCTATGAAAAGGAGTCCGGAGGGCCATACGACTACCAGCGGAGGGACGACGCCCTCATCCGCCGTATCCATGAGGTGGAAAGGCGCATCGGCCGCATGGACAGGGAGGAAGAGTCCCGAGCCGGAACCTTCCGTCCCAGCCGACCCCCCTTCTCACGGTCGATCATGGAGGCTCACATACCGAGGAGTTTCAAACCGCCACAGTTTGAAACATACTCAGGAGAATCCGACCCGGTCGACCACGTCGAGAGCTTCAAGACCCTGATGCTGATCCATCAAGCTTCCGACGCGGTGCTCTGCAGGACCTTCCCTGCCACCCTCAGGGGGTCGGCTCGAGAATGGTATTCTAGGCTTGCCCCCTCATCCATCTTCTCATTCGAGCAGTTCGAGACGCTGTTCATTACTCACTTCGTGAGTAGCCGGCGAGCCGAGAAGACGAGTCTTTCCTTGCTGAACCTGCGGCAGGAGAAGGAAGAAAAGTTGCGGGACTATGTGAAAAGGTTTACCACAGAAGTCAGGTCAATTGCTTCCTTAGACCAGTCCGTGGCTACCGTGGCGTTCTAGTCGAACGTCCTCAACGCCAACCTCCGATCATCCCTGGCCAAGAAGCCCCCGCATGACTTTGCCAACCTCCTCTTGAGGTGCGAGAAGTACATCCGAGCAGAAGAGGCCGAAGCCCTTCCCAGCTTTGGGGGGCCCTCCGCAGGGTCGAAAAGGAAGGCGACAGGGGAAGAAGGGTCCAAGAAAGCTCAGAAGGACACGGGCGGTCAGCACCGCCCTCCCCCCAGGTTCGAGAAGTTCACTCCCCTCACCACTAATGTCTCCACTATCCTCATGGAGGTGGAGAAGGAGGGGGTCATCCCTCCAGCCCCGAGGATGCACACCCCGGCGAAGAGGAGGGACAAAGACAAGTGGTGTCGGTATCACCGAGACCACGGGCACGATACGAATGACTGCCGGGCTTTGAGAGATGAGATCGAAGCCCTCATTCGAAGGGGGCAGTTGGCCAAGTTCGTGAAGGCTAACGATCGGACAGATCGCCACTCCCCTCCGCCTCGGGGGGCTAACAAGCGCTCCGAGCGGCGCGAGGGAACACCCGAGTTCGAAGAGGAACGGGTTCTGCACCTGATCCACGGAGCTCCCATGGGGGGCTCCTCTAACTCCTCCCGGAAGGCCTTCGTCCGAGAGGTCAACTCGGTCCATAGTGCCCCTCCCCCGAAAGGACTTGGCGTCCCTGTGTCTTTCTCTGATGCCGACCTCGAAGGAGTCCGAACCCCCTACTGCGATGCCCTCGTCATCGACCTCCGCATGGCCAACTTCAAGGTGCAGAGGATTTTGGTAGACAACGGGAGTTCGGTCAATATCCTTTTCCTCTCGGCCTTCCGAGGCCTGCAGCTATCTCGAGACCGTCTCAAGCCGGCCGGTTATACTCTCCACGGGTTCACGGGGGTCCCGGTAACCGTCGAAGGGGTGATAACCCTGGACGTTACTGCGGGAAGCGCCCCTACTACCCGGACCGAGCCAATGGACTTCATGGTCGTCGACGTCCCGACGGCATATAATGTCATCCTAGGCCGCCCCGGCCTAGCCGCCCTAGAGGCTGTCCCCTCGGCATACCATTTGAAGATGAAGTTCCCCACTCGTTCGGGAGTAGGGGAAGTCAGGGGAAGCCAGGAAACAGCTCGGAAGTGCTACATGACTTCCACCGGGGGACCAGTGCTCTCGCTCGAGACACTAGAAATCCCCGAGCCGAAGGCCCGCCCAACGTCCGAGCCGGCGGACGAGTTAGAAGTACTCTTCTCGGACGAGGATCCGAGCCGAAAATTCCTCGTCAGCAAGTCCTTGCCGACCGTGCTATTCTCAGACTTGGTGAGGTGCATCAGGAATAACCGCGACCTATTTGCTTGGTCAGCCGCGGACATGCCCGGCATCTCCGAAGACTTGCTCGTCCATCGCCTAAGCATCGAACCGGGGTGCAAACCGGTTCAGCAGAAGAGGCGAAAGTTCGCTCCCGAGCGACAGCAGGCAATCAAGGAGGAAGTAGATAAACTGCTGAAGGCCAAGTTCATCCAGGAAGTAAATTATCCCGAGTGGCTGTCGAATGTTGTAATGGTCAAGAAGTCCAATGGCTCGTGGAGGATATGCATCGACTTCACTGACCTGAACAAGGCGTGTCCGAAGGATCCATTCCCGCTCCCGAACATCGACACCCTAATTGACGCCACCTTGGGCCATGAGCTCCTCAGCTTCATGGATGCCTTCTCGGGGTACAACCAAATCCGGATGTTCCCTCCGGACATCCCGAAGACCTCCTTCGTCACCGACCAAGGCCTCTACTGCTACAGGGTCATGCCGTTCGGTTTGAAGAACGCAGGCGCCACCTACCAGCGCCTCGTCAACAAGGTCTTCCAGTACCAGATCGGCCGAAACATGGAGGTGTACGTTGATGACATGCTCGTCAAGAGCATCCACGGCACCAACCATGTAGCCGACCTCCAGGAGGCCTTCGGTGTGTTGAGGAAGTACAACATGCGGCTGAACCCGAACAAGTGTGCGTTCGGGGTCTCCTCGGGAAAATTCCTCGGCTTCATGGTAAGCCAGCGAGGAATCGAAGCCAACCCCGAAAAGATTAAGGCCATATTAGACATGGCCCCGCCTCGGAACGTCAGGGAGGTGCAGAAGCTCACCGGTCGGCTCGCAGCCATCGGGCGGTTCCTCTCTAAGTCGGGGGAAAAGTGTCTCCCCTTCTTCAAAGCACTCAGGGGGGCTAAAGGTTTTGAATGGGGCCAAGCACAGCAAGAATCGTTCGACCAGCTGAAGGCATATCTGGCGAACCCCCCTCTGCTCAGTAAGCCGGTCCCGGGCGAACCTCTCTTCATCTACCTGGCTGCCTCCGAGCAGACCCTGAGCGCTATCTTGGTGAGAGAGGAGGACCGGACCCAAAGGCCCATATACTACGTGAGCAAAGTGCTCCGGGACGCCGAGCTCCGCTATCCGAGGATAGAGAAGATGGCCTATGCCTTGGTCATGGCAGCGAGAAAGCTTCGGCCCTACTTCCAATCTCACTCGGTCGTTGTCCTCACCGACCAACCCCTAAAACAGATCCTCCATAAGCCGGAGACCTCGGGTCGGCTGATGAAGTGGTCCGTAGAACTGAGTCAGCACGACATCTCGTATCAGCCTCGGACGGCGATCAAGGCCCAGGCCCTCGCCGACTTTATTGTAGAGTCCACTATCCCTGAGGTCAGCCACGTCCCGAATGGGCCTCCCATTTGGACAGTCTTCGTGGACGGATCCTCTTGCAATGAAGGAAGCGGCGCCGGCATCATCCTGAACGGCCCTGACAACTTCGTCCTCCAGTATGCGATCCGCATGAACTTCAAGGCCTCGAACAACGAGGCGGAGTACGAGGCTCTCATAACTGGGCTCGGACTCGCCCGAAGTGCTGGGGCGCAGCGCCTCCGGATTCACAGTGATTCCCAGCTAGTCGTGAATCAGGTCTTGGGCGAATATGAGGCCCGGGACGAGCGAATGGCGAAGTACCTCGCTAAGGTCCGGGATCTCATGGGCCGGTTCGAAGAAGCCATCATCCAACGGGTTCCTCGGGAGGAGAACTCACAGGCCGATGCTCTCTCCAAATTGGCCTCGTCTTCTCTGCAAGGTCTTGAGCAGACCGTACTGATTGAAGTCCTCTCTAAACCGAGCATCGAAGACGAGACACCTAGCTCGGTGGAGATATTGCCGGTCATGCTGCAGGACAATTGGATGAAGCCACTGGTGGAATTCTTAAGGGATGGAGTTCTGCCCTCGGATCCCAAAGAAGCACGCCGAGTCAGAACTCGGGCCGAGCGCTATGTCTTGATCGAGGGCATCTTATACAAGCGCTCCTTCTCTCAAATAGACGGCCGACCATATCTAAGATGCCTCTCTCCGGATCAGGCCGAATATGCCCTACAGGAGCTTCACGAAGGCATCGGGGGGCACACTCGGGATTTAGGTCCCTGGCCCGAAAAGCTTTGAATTATGGCTACTTCTGGCCGACCCTTCTCCAAGACGCCGAGCGGCACGTTCGGCAATGCAGTTCCTGTCAAAGACACTCTAATATCAGACGACTCCCTCAGGCCAACCTCGCCTCCCTATCAAGTCCCATCCCCTTCGCAATGTGGGGGATGGACTTACTAGGGCCCTTTCCTCCAGCTCCGGGTCAGTTCAAATTCTTGGTCGTAGCCATCGACTACTTCTCCAAGTGGGTCGAGGCCGAGCCCCTCGCCACCATAACCGAGAACAAGGTGGTTCAGTTCTTCTGGAAGAGCATCATATGCAGGTTCGGCGTCCCCCGCGTCCTCGTGACGGACAACGGGACCCAGTTCACTGGCACGGCATTCCGAGCCCTATGCGATGACCTCGTCATTCAGCAGCGCTTCTCGTCCGTCTCACACCCTCAGTCGAACGGACAGGCCGAGAATGCTAACAAGCAGATCCTTGCGGGAATCAAGAAAAGGTTGGACAAGTGCTCCAAAGGTTTGTGGGTCGACCAACTCCCTAATGTGTTGTGGAACTACCGCACAAGCAAGCGGACGCCCACCGGAGAGTCGCCATTCAACCTTACTTATGGGGCCGAGGCCGTGATACCCCTCGAGGTCGGAATACCTTCCCCTCGTCTCACAGCCTATGACGAAGCACATAATGCCAGGGACCTCAGAGGAAACTTTGACCTGATAGATGAACTAAGGGAAAGGGCATCAATCCGGCAGCAGAATTACCGAAGAAGGGTCGAGCTAGCGTACAACAAAAAGGTCCGACCCGCTGACCTTAAGCAAGGAGATTTGGTCTTGAGAAAGCTAGCCATATCCCTCCCCGGTCAGAAGAGCAAGCTAGCTCCGAACTGGGAAGGTCCGTACAGGATCACAAAAGTTGTCCGGCCTGGCGCGTACCGTCTCGAAGACATGGAAGGCAGAGAGCTTCCAAGGACTTGGAATGCCGACCACCTCCTAAAATACCAAGAAAGCGTTCCGACGCCACTCTAAGTAACAGGGGGTATCGAGCCATTCCTATCCTCCGACTTGTAACCCATTTTTCATAAATTGTACTATGTAAAACGGTTCGCCGTCCATTATCAATAAAGAAAGCTCCCTTCATGCTTATGAATTTATATACTTCTCTCTGCTCTTGTCTTGTGATTTCTAAGCTGTGGCTAACACCAATGGTTCGGAGTCCAACACTCGGTTCGACTTTACCTCCTCGGCTCGTCTCCGGACGAACCAGGGGTAGATCGCCGTTCGGAATTGCTCCCACAACTGTTGAACTAACACCAATGGTCCGGAGTCCAACACTCGGTTCGACTCTACCACCTCGGCTCGTCCCCGGACGAGCCAGGGGTAGATCACCGTTCGGAATTGCTCCCACAACTGTTGAACTAACACCAATGGTTCGGAGTCCAACACTCGGCTCGACTTTACCTCCTCGGCTCGTCTCCGGACGAACCAGGGGTAGATCGCCGTTCGGAATTGCTCCCACAACTGTTGAACTAACACCAATGGTTCGGAGTCCAACACTCGGTTCGACTCTACCACCTCGGCTCGTCCCCGGACGAGCCAGGGGTAGATCACCGTTCGGAATTGCTCCCACAACTGTTGAACTAACACCAATAGTTTGGAGTCCAACACTCGGCTCGACTTTACCTCCTCGGCTCGTCTCCGGACGAACCAGGGGTAGATCGCCGTTCGGAATTGCTCCCACAACTGTTGAACTAACACCAATGGTTCGGAGTCCAACACTCGGTTCGACTCTACCACCTCGGCTCGTCCCCGGACGAGCCAGGGGTAGATCACCGTTCGGAATTGCTCCCACAACTGTTGAACTAACACCAATGGTTCGGAGTCCAACACTCGGTTCGACTCTACCACCTCGGCTCGTCCCCGGACGAGCCAGGGGTAGATCACCGTTCGGAATTGCTCCCACAATGGTTGAACTAACACCAATGGTTCGGAGTCCAACACTCGGTTCGACTCTACCACCTCGGCTCATCCCCGGACGAGCCAGGGGTAGATCACCGTTCGGAATTGCTCCCACAACTGTCGAACTAATACCGATGGTTCGGAGTCCAACACTCGGCTCGACTTTACCTCCTCAGCTCGTCTTGGACGAGCCAGGGGTAGATCGCCGTTCGGAATTGCTCCCACACCCGTCGAGCACTAACGATGGTCCCGGGGGCCAACACTTGGTTCCCAGTCCATCTAAACTACCCCGGTAGATCGATGCCGGACCTTCGTTCGAACACAAAAGTCCGAACTCTCCTTACCATTAACCGAAGACCGAAGACCCGCAAATTCGGTCGGCTTCCGAGCAAGTGGCTTCCCGAGCGTGTAAACGGGGAAAACACACTTTCCCCTCAACTTTCGTACGTGATCTCGATCAGACGGCTCAGATCATCCCACCTGCGCAAAACGACAAGATAACATTTTCTTGGGAACTGAGCCGCCTCGAGATTCGCGCCTACGTTCGACGGCTCAGATCTCGCCACCTGCTCTAAGCGACAAAGTAGCACTTTCTTGGGTACAGAGCCGCCTAGGGATTCGTGCCGTACCATGTCAGAACCACTAAACGACAAAGTGCCGTACCCCTGGGGATCCATTCGGCTAAACAGACACGCTCGGTTCAAAGGTCTCGGCGCGACCAACATGGTTACAAGCAAAAACAAATATGCGAAGCAACGAAAGGAAATTTTATTAATTGTCGGCGCATAATACAAAACATTCCATTACAAAGTGTCGGCAAACAAAACACACAATGCCCGACCCACTACACTTGTCTCTCATATAAAAACATCCTCACTAAACTGTTCGTCCTCCTCGGCTGACAGCTCCTCTTTCTCCCCCCGGAGCTTCGCCATCACAGCACGCAGATGCCACATCTCTGAGAGCAGGTCATCCCGCTCGGCAACAATCTTCGACTGAATGTGCCGAATGCTTTTGACCCGAAGAGCGTTGCTGAATGCGGTCTGCGAGTCTTCATCCTCTCCTGTGGGGCTCAGCTCGACGATCTTATTCTCCAAGCATTGGATCTCGGCTTCCCGGAGACTGAGGACCAACGAAAGGTGGTCCCACTCACTCTCGGCTCGGCGTAACTTCATATCGGCGCTCCTGGGGCTCAGAACCACCGTTCCAGAGGTGGCCTCAGATTCGGAGTCATCAATCGAACGCTCGGAGTCTGAGCCATGGATCGTCACAACGAGCTGAAAAGAAGGGAAAACGAATAACACAGTTTCAATACACTGCCGAAGTCTAACACTAGAAAATTTTTCAGAACTATTTGCATTCAGACATAATAGTGTTACAGACGGTCGACCGACCCCACAACTAAGTTGTTACAACGACCAACAAAAATGGAAAACGACATAATCAGGGCCTCTTCGGAAGGGGAATGCTTTGGTTTAGGGAAACGCGAGGAAGACGAGGCCTACCCTCCGAGCTCGACCCTAAACCAACGAAGCGCGACCCCCCTTCGCTGCTAGCTCTAACTGCGACGCCGGCCGAAGCCCCGCTCGACGAGGCGGCCGCACTACTCTGAGCGTCGGCTGGACTCCGCCTGGTCACCGGCGAGCGCATCGCAAGTTCGTGAAACGTAATCCCCCTCTCGCTTTCTTCGCGAGTGCACGAAGTGCTGCGAACGTTAGCCCTGACCGGTGCCGGCTTGAGCGACGCGATTTCTTCCTCCAGTTCGATAATCCTATCCCTCAAGACGTCGTCCTTCGCCAACCTCTTCGGTCGAGGAACCGTCAACGAGCCCGAAGTATTGGCATTGTCGGTCGCGAGCCGTCGGTAATGGGTGACCTCAATCCCCCTATCTATTGTGATCCTTCTGAGCCTGTCGACTTCGGCCGACAGCTTCTTGCGCCCGGCCAACGCCTCCTCCAGCTCGGACGCCAGCTTCTCTGCCTCCGTTGAGCGCTCCTTCTCCGATAGCTCCAAGTATTGGACCTCGGCCAAAAGGTTGTCATTCTTCTCCTCGGCGGCAGTAAGCTCTCTACGGAGATTCTCGACTTCGCCTTCGGGATGGGGAGCTGAAGAATGCTTCCGATACTGGTACAGCTCGCGGCCATACCTCCGCAGAGCTGCCTTCGTATCCTCCAGCTTGCCGAGAAGGAGATATCGATTATACCGGCTCTGAAAGAGCTCGTCCTTCGTTTTCGCCAGCTCCTTCCGAAGGTATTCAACCTCCGTGATCGGACCGAATCTCACCTGAAATGCAGAGATAAATCCGAGGCCCAACACTTGGAGAAATTTACGCCAAAACAAACACTAAGTCCGAGACTCAACACTTGGACAAATTTTGGCCAAACAAAACATTTCTTCATTCAAAATTCAAAGAGTTCTACAACAGCGGTGGCCAGTCCGCAGTTAGGCTTACAAAAACAAAAAAAAAAAGGAAAAAGAAAAGAAGACAACCGAGTCAGGGGTCGACCTTTTTGTCGTTCGGGTCCGTCGACCCCTCGGCCTTGTCCTCGCCCTCGCCTCCGCCTCCTCCTTCGCTCCAGCTCTCCTCCTCAGAGTCATCCTCCTTCTCCTCCTCGGCCGCGGCCTTCCACGGGTCTTCGACAGGTTCCGTCTCCCCCTCGGGGCCGATCAACCTCTCGGGGACAACCTCCTCCCCTTCCACGAGGTCGTAGAAGTTGTAGGAGGACGTGTCGAAGCCCGGGTTCTTGGCGACCACATGTTGCAAGGCCCGGCCATAGGCATCCACCATATTCTGGAGCATGTGCATCGCGGCCTCCTCCTGCACGGCTTTCTTCACCCTCTTCACCTTCCTGAGGTGTTTGGCCTTGATCTTCTCGGCCCTCTTCCGAGCGTCCTCCACCTCCGACCGAGCCTTGGCCAGCTCCTCCCTCAGGTCGGCAGCCTCCTTCACCGACACCTCGAGCTTGGCCGCCGAATCCTTCAGCTCGGCCACCTCCTTCTCCGAGGCCTCGAGCTTGGCCGCCGTATCCTTTGACAGCTGAACAGCATCGGCCAGCTGCTTCTCCAGCCCCTCCACTTCGGTGGCCCTCTTCGTCGAAAGAAGCAGCTCGGAATCAAGCCGCTTCGCGACCTTGACGCGTTCCGCCCTCTCCTTCTCCTTCTCCTGATCCTTCTTCGCCAACTCCTCGACCAAAAAATTGAAGTGGCAGAGGGTCTGGAAGAGAACAGCACGTTAAAATCCGAGTCCAAGAACTTAGAAAAATTCTAAGGAAGAGATTTGAACAAAGAATAGCTCAGCATACTTACCGACATGGTGTTCCGGGCTATCTGCATCACGGTGTCCCCTGCCATCCCGGCCTTCAGGGTCGCTCGATCCTTCGGAGTCGGCAGGTGCCTCACCGCCTCCATGCAGATGTTTCCGTCGCCCAAAAAGCCGTCGACGTTCATCACTTGCCAGTCGGGGACGAAGATCTGCTTATGACGCTCGGTCAAGATCTTCTACGCATCGGCAGTGAGGGGCGGGACCTGCATGGACAGCACATCCTTCACCCCGAACACGCCGCTCGACGAACCCGGAGCGTCCGCCCCCGGGGTCGGCACAGGTGCATCCGAGGTAGGGGGATCGGAGACCACGGCCCCCCTGCTCGGGGACCACGACCTTCGTCGGAGAGACGAGGACCTCGATCTCCCCCTCCTTAAGGACCGCGACCTGCGGTTGGTCGGCAGTCTTCACAACCGAGGCCTTCTTCGATGCCCGGCTGTCCTGAGGCGCTGTCGACGGCCTCTTCTTCTTCTCCTGCTCTGCCTTGCCCTTTGCCACCAGAGCCTTGTAATCGAGCTTCATCATCTCTGCAAAAGCCGAACGAAAAAACTTAGCAGAATTTTCATAAACTTTAAACAAAGAAGTATAAATACCAGAAGCGTACGAGGGTCGATCGGACTGAGACCCCCACGGAACAGATGCTCTTCGGTAATATCCTTCCAGCTGAGCGTCGGCAGAGCGAGGAGCTTCCTCTGAACCTCAGCCTCGTCGGCATTCAGCGGGACGTCCTTCTTTTTACGCTTGGGCAGGCCCTCCTTCGCCCAAACTGTCGGTATCACCCATGGCGTCAGAGTTCGGATGAGGAAGTATTTGTCCTTCCAATGTTTGATCGAGTCCGGGTTCTCGATCAACTTAACGCCCGTCCGGGGCGAAAGATAAAACCTTTGTTCGTCTTTCCTCGGCTGGCAAGGTCGGAAGAGACTCCGAAAGAGGTACATAGTCGGCTTGACGCCGATCTCTTGGCATCGGAGGAGGAACGCCACTACTTGCCTCCATGTGTTCGGCATCAGTTGGGCGGGACTCAAACCGTACCAGACCAGGACTTCAACCACGAACGGGTGGAGGGGAAAGCGAAGTCCCGCAATGAGGGAGTCGACCGGAAAGACACATACGTCCGGCGAGGACTTTGTGTTGGCTCGAAACCCCGGCCCGGGAAGGAGCAGTACATACTCAAGCGGGATCCGGAAACCCTCTCGGATCAGGCGAAGATCGTTTTCGGAAAGAGTTGAGATCCTGTAGTCAACCTCGAACAGCTCCCTAGGCTCGTTCTCCTCCACCAGCTTGGCCGTACCTTGAGTGACCCTCTCCAAGGTATCCTCGGCGTAATCCCGGACGCCTCCCACGCTCGACACGGCGATGGGCTGCCGACCAAACGCCCCCGCTCTCTTCGGCGTCTCCACTATCGTGATTACGGCTTTACCCTTTCGGGACTCCGCCGCGACTTCCTCGGGCACTTCGGCCACTTCACCCTCTTTATCCGGACGAACAACATCTTGCTCGCTCGGCTCCATTACTCCCTTCCCCTTATCCCCTCGGCCAACGGCTTGCTCCGAGGCGGGGGTCTCAGCCGAAATCTTAACCATGTTTTCCTAAAAAGAGAAGGGAAAGAGACTGACCTTGAAGTGACAGGTGCGGTCGGAAAGTTCGCCAGAAATAGGAACGCTACCGCGACAGCTAGCAACACCACCAGAGAGCTAAAAACTTCGAAGCGAAGTAAAAATTGAAGAGAGAGAGTAAAAGTGAAAAGTGAGACTTGGTCTTAGGGGGGGTGAAGATTTATAGTAAAATTGGGACGTCCCTTGGACTTCCAATGAAAGTTCGCGACTGTTGGGCTGCTCTCGAAACGTCGCGAAGGCCCATCACCACTACCTCTCTCACCAAGTCAACTGGCTCGGCTCCAGGGGTTCAAAATCCGAGCTACAAGCGATCCGAACACGCCGGCAGTAGGATCCGATCGGAATCCGAGCAAGTGCCTTCCCGAGCTGGTAAACGGGGAAAACTCACTTTCCCCTCAACTTTCGCGCCTGATCTCGATCAGACGGCTCAGATCTCGCCAAGAGCACTAAACGACAAGATAGTGTTTTCTTGGGAGCTGCGCCCGTCTTGAGATGCGCGCCATCATCCAACGGCTCAAGGTGCGCCACGTCGCTCGGACGACTGAACCCTCAGACGCCTTACCTATGCCTAGAAGAACCTGGAAAAATTCTGATTCAGTTTTGATGCGCTGCCCTCGGCGGGCGCCCCCCGGATCCCGTGCCTCAGTCGGTATTCCGCCGACCCACGGGCCCCGGTCGGGAACAGACCGGCACTCCCCCCATCTCTAACTCCCCCGGGCTGACATCCATCAGAAGCCGTCAGCCCGGAAGGAAGACAGAGATGAGAGGAGACCCATCAACACTCAGAGATCAAGAGAAACGCACCGTTCCGAGCCAGTTGTTTCCAACTGGAAGGCGCGGCTTATCAAAGGGCTCTGACCGCAGTGCCTTCACAGTTGCAAACAACAGACTCGGACGGTCCAGAAGCCCGAGCTGCAACTCATGATGAAGTGCACCATCCCGAGCTAGTTGGCTGCAACTGGAAGGCCCAGTTTGTCAGAAGACTCTGGCAGCGGCGCCTTCACAGTTGCAACAAACGGACTCGGATGGCCCGGAGACCGGCATCGGACATGGATCATCACTCTCTCACCAAGATCTCCGCTCACTTCGACACTCACCTTGGAGCAACCAAAGAAAGCAGAAGATCTTGGTGAGAGAACGACCACCCGTCCTTCCGAAAAGACACACACACCCCGGTCCGGACTATGGTCGTCGCCTCTACTGCCTTATCCCCTCCCACTCCTGACATCCCCTTCGGAGCAGTGAGGAACGGGAGAAGAATAAGACAACAGAGCGACCACCCGTCCTTCTGAAGTAACTCATCCCTCGGATCCGGACCACGGTCGTCGCCACTACTACCTCGTCCCCCCTCGCTCCTAACATTCGCTTTGGGGCCGTCAGGAACAAAGGGAAAACCAGGCAGAAGAGCGACCACCTCTCCGGACCTCAAGAGAAAAGCTACCCAAGGCAGACGCCTCCGAGGTCTGAAACTCAATGTTGATTGCGATTGAAATAACAAGGAGAGTGGGGTACTTATAGCCTGCCTCCAAGAACCCGCCATTATGACCCTCGGAAGTTGAAACGCCACGCGTTAAATTAAAGGAATTATCCTTAATGACATCGGGAAGGCGAAACGCCACACAAGCCACGAAGCACCATTAATACCATTGGGAACAGAGCCATCTCAGATTGCCAAAAACCACAGGCCCTCGGTCGGCTGCCGAGCAAGTACCTTCCCGAGCGTGTAAACGGGGAAAACTCACTTTCCCCTTTACTTTCGCGTCTGACCTCAATCAGACGGCCCAGATCTCGCCGAGAGCACTAAAAGACATGATAGTGTTTTCTTGGGAGCTGCGCCCGTCTCGAGATGCGTGCCGACATCCAATAGCTCAGATAGCGCCACGTCGCTCGGCCTGCCGAACCCCCTGCCTTCGGTCGCTAGCCGAGCAAGTGCCTTCCCGAGCTGGTAAATGGAGAAAAAAAGACACCGAGCCACGTGGACCGCTGGATCTCTCAGAAATTCGCGCTCTCAATGATGAACAGCCCAGATTGCGCCACGTGCGCTAAACGACAAGATAGTGTTTTCTTGGGGACCGCGCCCGTCCCGAGATGCGCACCAGCATCCGACAGCTCAGACAGCGCCACGTCGCTCGGCCTGCCGGACCCCCTGACTCCGGTCGGCAGCCGAGCAAGCGCCTTTCCGAGCTCGTAAACGGAGAAAAACACTGCCGAGTGGTAACAGCCGTCAGATCTTTCCGAAGTTCGCACCCCTCCATGATCAACGGCTCAGATGGAGCCACGCCATTAATCGGTATTTAAATCGTTTTTTATTTATTTAAATCGTTTTATTTATTTAAAAATTGCGAAAAAATTGCTAAAAATTCGGGAAAATTAACCAAAAATTCTGGAGAATAATTGAAAATTTGGGGGCACATTTTCGAGCCCCTGAACGAACAATTGTCGCCCAGAATGTACAGTTAAGGCCCCCGAACGACTAGCGAACACGTCGCAAAATTAAATAAATAGCCCGAAAAAATAGATAAAAACCCTTGAATACCCGATGTGACCAGAGAACAGCCAGCGGCATCAAAAGTTACCTCACTACCCCCTTTCTAGATTCAAAATCCCACATTTGGACTCCGATACAACTCCATCAGCCACGGAAACAGCTGAACTACTCCTCAAAGTCTGATCACACTCAGTCTTTAGGAGTGGGGGGCTCGTGATATGGCTAAAATTGGGGTTAAATCGGGACCGTCCAGATCGAGCACGGATCTTGAAGCACGGGGGTAAAAAGGTAATTTCACATACAGATGGATCCAAAACGGGTATTGGGTCTCCCTCTCGCAGAACCAACCATCCGCAAATGGACCCACTTCAACTGGGCACGGGTCCCGACCCGATACAAGCCCGGTCCATCAAGAAGAGAATCAGGCCACTGATTTGATTAAATCAAATCAATAAGCCTGATTAGCTCTCACCAGGGAATCAAGGCCTAATTTCCTAAAACAGAATAGGAGGATTTTGCTCTTGACTGTTAGGCAGGAAATCAGGACCCTAATCATTCCAATGGCGACTATAAATACAACCCCTCTACCACCAAGACCAGGTTAATCACTCTTTGACCACTTAAGCTCTTTCTTAATCTTTTTCCCGATTACTGACAAGAGCGTCGGAGGGTGCATCGCCGGAATCAACCCCGGTGTCTCGCACTTCCTTGCAGGTCACGGCAGGAGCAAGAGGGCCGAGTCAACTGTTCAGGCTTTTTCCCGGACTCACAAATTCTATCTGTTTACCCCCACACCGAAATCAGCGGTAACAATATTCAAGGGGGAGTCACAATCTAACTATTTGTAGTATTTTCAAGGGTGCTTGTACTAGAACAATAAATTGTACAAGGATACTTGCCTTAATTTGACGGTGATTAGATCCACTTGTAGAAAATTGGGTTGAAAAATCCCGGAAGAAGTCTTCCGAAAACACGTGCAAAGATCCAATAGAAGAGCCCAAAAATCCCCACACCGGATCGTCAAAACAACAAACAGCAACGTGGGATTTGGCACGGCAAAACACGGTACAGTAAATCCCACCAATCGGATTTATCCCGCACATCGGATCGGCGACGAACAGGGAACAGCGAAGGGGATCCACTGCGGGTGAAACACGGAACACAGATCGGATCAGATCTGAGCGGCACGAATCTTGGCGCGATCCAATGGTCGAGAATCAAACTCACCCAAACCGGCTGCTTCTTCTTCCTCGTTCTTTCGGTCGGCGGAGAGCGAGGGAGCGGCGGCGACGCTGGCGATGGCTTCGACGACGAGGCGGCGTGACTGTGACACTGGCGGCGGTGCGAGTGTGACGGGAGGCGACGGCGGTGGGTGCTCCTCCGTTCGTGGGTTCGAGAGCAGGGGAGTGCGGAGGATGGTGGCGATGTTGGCAACAGTGTGGATGGGCGAGGCGAGGCTTGGGTAATGGGTTCGACGGTTTGGGTGAGCGGGAGGAAGGGGAGTTGCGATGGAGACGGAAGGAGATGGGGAGTTGGTTTCGGGTTTGTTTGTTTTGTTTGGGTTTTGTTCTGGTTGGGGGAAGACACAGAGGGAGAGATGGAGTAACGGGAGGGAGAGAGAGTAATGGTAGGGTTTTAATAAAATAATAATTAAAGTTGTGGGTAGTTAGAGAAAGTGGGAATGTGGTTACGGGGATGTGGGAAAAGTGGGGAAAATTGTGTACGGGTGTGTGTGTGGGGTTAATCTGTATAATATATGGGTTCTGGATTTGGGCTTGGTTCTTGGGCTCAAAAATATTTAATTAAAACAATTAGGACATTGGGCTAAAATATTTTGGGCTCAAATTAATTTAATTAAACTCAAGTACGAAATTGGGCTTATAACAAAATAAAATAATAACTAAGGTATTGAGCTAAACAATTGGGGTCAAATTAATTTAACAAAATTAAAATACAAAAATGGGCTTTTAACTAAATATTTAAACAATCAAAAAATTTGTATATTGGCTCATAAAATAGTTTGAATAATAATATAATCAATTAGGAGAAAATACTTACAAAATACTAATGATTTAAAATACCGAAAAATACTTGAAAATTACGTATTAATGAAAACAGGAGTTACATTACCACTAACGTGTAGTGGAGAGAGGACCTAGCCAAAATAACAAACACACGCGCGCGCCCGACCCGGCCCGGCTTGGCTCTGGCCTATATTTTTTTTGCCCCGCTCCAAAAATTTTCCCCAGTTACTGTTGAGGCTCTTCAAATTCTGTAACTGCTGGTACCATTACTCTATAACAGCAGAGTAATGGCTCATCAGTTACGCTTTTGAACCATTACTCTACTGTTACAAAGTAATGGACCATTACTCTGCTATTACAGAGTAATGGACCCTTCAGTTACTCTCAGTCTCCTATAAAACCAACAACTTTTGTCTGCCAGAATACACAGTTTCAAAAACTAGTCTTCTTCTTCTTCTTCTTCTTCTTCTGAGTCACTTCTTAGAATACAACACAGCTTTGGCTAGCTGAAATCTCTGAAGTTTGAGTGCTACTCTTCAGGGAAAGGTAATACAGTTGTATCCTGGGAGGCAATTCGTCAACCACCGTCACACTACGGGGCGAATTTTGCTTTAAGGACAGAGATATTCAAATCTCAACTCTGTATTGTATTGTATGGTTTGTTATTTCATTTCTTGTATTTGTAATTCTTCACAAATATTGTTAGTATTTTCTGTTTTACGAAATTCATGTTCTAACAATCTTAAAGCAAATTTTTTCCTCTGTTCTAACAGTTTTGTGAAGATTATTTACAGGTCCTGTGATCATTTGTTATCATTTCAGAAAAACACAACTAATAGTTCTATTTCAATTGTTTCAGAAAATGGAAAACATACAGAACGAAAGTGTCAATGGGCTTATCAGTACCGAAACACCAGTGACCCAAAATGTGACTGCACAATCGGTTACGGCACATTTGGTCATTATGCCCACACATATAATTGTGGGAGAAAAACCAGAGAAGTTCAATGGAACTGGATTCAAGAAGTGGCAAGGGAAGATGCAGTTCTACCTGACCACCTTGAAGCTAGACATGTTTCTCATTGAATCTGCCCCTAAGCTGGCACCAATGGATGCACACTCCGTTGCTGCAGTTGATGCATGGACTCAGGGTGACTATCTCTGCAGAAACTATATCCTGAATGGCTTGGTAGACCCGCTGTACAACGTCTACTGTGTCTTTAAGACGTCCAAACTCCTGTGGGAGTCTTTAGAGAAGAAGTACAAAACAGAAGACGCCGGGTCCAAAAAGTTTGTAGTTGGCAAATTTCTGAACTACAAGATGGTTGACTCCAAGACAATTGTGAGTCAAATCTAGGAACTGCAGGTGATAATGCATGAAATTGCTGCAGAGAACATGACGCTGTGCGGACCATTCCAGGTTGTAGCGTTCATCGAGAAGCTTCCACTTGGATGGAAAGACTTCAAGAACTACCTCAAACACAAGCGAAAGGAGATGTCTCTCGAAGACCTCATTGTTAGGTTGCGTATAGAAGATGAGAATCGCAAGGCTGACAGGTCCTATGAAAATCAGTCCGTAGAAAAGGTAAATATGGTGGAGCATGAACAGAAAGGCAAAAAGAGAAAGTTCTTGCCACAGGCCTCGAACAAAAAATCGACAGTAAAAAGGTTCGCTGGAAAATGCCACAAGTGTGGTAAGCTGGGCCATAGAATTTTTGAATGCCGCAGGAAGGACAACAACCGTGCTGGAACCGGACAGGCAAAAGGATCCCATGCACACATAGCTGAGAAATTGTCCACCGGTTTCTCTGACCTGGACCTCTGTGCTGTTGTATCATAGGTGAATCTGGTGGGGAGCAATCCTCGAGAGTGGTGGTACGATACTGGGGCCACCAAGCACATCTGCTCGGACAAGGAGATGTTCACTTCATACCAGAAGTGCAACAAGGATGAACAGCTGTTCATGGGTAATTCTTCCACCTCCAAAATTGCAGGAATGGGGAAAATAGTGCTGAAAATGACTTCAGGCAAGGAACTAACACTCACAAATGTGTTGCATGTTTCAGATATTAGAAAGAACTTGGTATTAGGATCTTTGCTAAGCAAGAATGGATTTAAGGTTGTTCTTGCTTCTGATAATTTTGTATTGTCTAAGAATGGAGTATACTTGGGTAAAGGATATGTAAAGGATAGACTGTTCAAGTTTAATGTAATGACAGTCATCCCTAAAACTATTATTCATGTTGTTTCCAAAGTTAATGAAATTACTCATATTTCTTATGTTGTTGAGTCTTCTTCTGTTTGGCATGAAAAACTAGGCCATGTTAATTTCAATTTTATGCGTAGATTAATTAACATGAATTTGCTACCAAAATTTAAGGTAGAGAACACCGAAAATGTGAAGTTTGCACAGAGACCAAACTTACTAAAACTCCATCACGTTCTGTAGAAAGAAACACAGAAACACTAGGTCTAATTCACACGGATCTGTGTGATTTAAAATATGTGCAGACCAGAGGTGGCAAAAAGTACTTTGTGACATTCATAGACGGTTACACAAAATTCTGTTATGTATACTTGTTATATAGCAAAAATGAGGCTTTGGATAAATTCAAAGAATATAAGCTTGAGGTTGAGAATCAACTTGGCAAAACGATTAAAATCGTTGTTAGAGGGGGAGAATATGATGCACCATTTAATATGTTCCTGCTCTGAACATGGAATAGTTCATCAGACAACTGCTCCTTACTCACCTGAATCAAACGATACTGCCGAGCGCAAGAACCGAACTCTAAAGGAGATGATGAATGCCTTGTTGTTCAATTTTGGCTTACCTCAAAACATGTGGGGGAAAGCGTTGCTGACTGCCAACTACATTCTCAATAAAATACCTCACAAGAAAACTGGCAAGACACCATACAAACTGTGGAAAGGTAATGTACCTTCGTATAAATACCTCAAAGTGTGGGAGTGTCTAGCAAAAGTGGCAGTACCTAATCCAAAACAGGTCACCATAGGACCTAAGACGATTGATTGCATATTCATAGGCTATGCACACAACAGTAGTGCATATCGATTCTTGGTATATAAATCAGATATACCGGATATCTATGTGAATACAATAATGGAATCAAGGAATGCTTCCTTATTTGAACACGTGTTTCCATGCAAGGATACTACGTATCCCAAACGTACATGTGAATAAGGGAATGTAAGCACTTCGGTTGATGAACCAGAACATGATAATGATGAGCCTAGACGTAGTAAACGGACTAGAACATCAAAGTCATTTGGTCCTGACTTTGTAACGGCCTTTCTGTAAGAGAATGAGCCCAGAACATTCAAAGAAGCCATGTCTACGCCTGATGCTCCTATGTGGAAGGAAGCAATCAAAAGTGAAATAGACTCCATTATGCAAAATCATACATGGGAGTTGGTCGATTTGCCTTCTGGATGTAAAGCTCTAGGATGCAAATGGATTTTCAAACAAAAATTGAAACCAGATGGTTCAATAGAGAAACATAAGGCAAGACTTGTGGTATAAGGATTTAGGCAAAAGGAAGGCCTAGACTTCTTTGATACATATTTTCCGGTTACAAGAATAACTTTCATAAGAATGTTGATAGCTATTGCAGCTCTACGTAACCTGGAAATACATCAAATGGATGTTAAAACTGTATTTCTAAATAGGGATTTAGAAGAAGAAATATACATGAAACAAACTAAGGGTTACGTAGTTCCTAGACATGAAAATAAGGTGTGCAGGCTTGTAAAATTCCTGTACGGACTGAAACAAGCTCCAAAGCAGTGGCATGCAAAATTTGATAATGTTATGATATCAAATGGTTTCAAAATAAATGAATGTGATAAGTGTATCTACATCAAAGATACTCCAAATGGATACATTCTGGTGTGTCTGTATGTAGATGACATGCTCATTATTGGGAGCAATAATGACATTATCAAACAAACTAAGAGCATGTTTAGTGACAAGTTTGATATGAAAGATTTGGGAGTTGCAGACGTCATACTAGGAATCAAAGTTTCCAGGACGTCTGAGGGAATTACTTTGTCTCAAGCTCATTACGCTGAAAAAGTACTTGAAAGATTCAAGAATTACTCGAATGGGATGTCACGCCCCGCTTCCCAAAATACGGGAATACGAGTCTATGACTAAGGCCCAGCGAATGATGCAAAAACACCATTCATAAACTGTATAGGTACTCAACAACAAGATAACAAAATAAACCACGCAGACATGTAAAATCACAATATGATAATGAAAGTTCATAACATAGTCCATAGCATAACCAACAACTGGAAAATACAAATAGTTACGGGTCAAACAAGCCCGGATTACAATAAAGAGTAACATGAAATAAAACATGAACTAAAGCAACATGAAAAATAAACAAGACCAAAATACTTGATCAGCAACACCGTCTGGTAACTTTCCATCCGGGCCTGCAAGTACATTAATACAAGAAGAAGAAACAAGAAGATGCCCGTTAATGCAAGTCACGGACCGCAAGTGGTACAAGCTAAGGGGACATGTACAAAATTAAACAAAAGAAAAACAGGAAAAGAGCAAGGAATCGAGAGTCATGAAATAGGAAAAATACAATATGTAAACATGATTATGAACAAGGCATTATGGAACAAGTGGCATGTAAACAAGTAAGCGAGTAAACAAGTCAATAGGAATATGTACATGCAGTTGGATTATGCAAGTGCACGTGTTAATCTTAAGTCTAATGTTTGATTCTATCTAGGTAGCACTTCATGCATCCATACTTTTACTACATGGTTGCCACGTACAATCAGTTACGTTTAGACTTGGTGGTAAATTCTATAGGTCACGTACTCGGAAAAAACATATCAATTATATCTTGTATTGAGATACGTGCAAACATATGACGTAAAACATATCGAGTCAAACATAGTGTAAACTTGTAACGCGAAACATATAAACATATAATTTGCAAACTTGCAACTTGTAACTTGCAACTTGCATTGGGAAACCACGAGCTCCCGTCCGAGTACGCTCTTCTATATTGCCCACTACTTAAATCTTTTCCCTTATACCCCGGCTTGTTACTTTTATTTCAATTTAACATGATCATAATGCAATGAAACGATGTCAAGATATGGACAGGGAACATCAAGGACTTATGCATAAAATATGTTCTAAGTCATGAGATACAAAGTCTGTAGTTTTAATGTCATATTTGGGTCTAATTTTTATTACCAGTCTGGGTCAATAGTATTTTCAGGTTATATAAAACAGTATTGCAGCAACAAAGTGAACGATGACATGTATAAAGCTTAATCAAGAATAAAAAGATATTACAACAATATTCAAACTACTATCATGGGTAAAATAATCATTCCTACCATCATATATAACCCTAAAAGTACATATGTTTGTATCATCGTGTTCGTGTAATGCATATGATAATAAAGTATTCGCGATCATATGCGAATATGGGATCGACGAATTAAGTCTAGCAACAGATTTCAATTCGACCGGTGAATGCAAAAATAGAGTCAAAGAATATACGTGCGGTATTTATACAAAGAAGCTTGTACTAGAACAAACAAATTTGTACAAGAGATACTTGCCTGATTTGACGATGATTAATATTGAATACCAGAATAACGGGATCAGAATCCCAAACAGCGACACACGAGCAAGATACGTGGCAGCAACTCCAAAACAGCAATCAAATAATCCAACAGCAATCAAATAATTCAATCCCTTCTCCAAAATAGCAAACACCTAATACAATCCACTCCACAAACACCAAACACCAAACACCAAACCCCACTTCTCCACACACTGGATCGGGTCCTCCTTACAATCACACAACATCAACAATTCACACAATCCCCAAACAGCAAACCAATAACCCCCCGCAACACACAACAACTTCAATAACTCCAATACAATAGCAAACACCTAAAATGCACCCTGTGTTTCTTCTCCTTCTTCCAAATTACAACAGAGAGAAGGAGAGAGAGAGAGAGCGGGAGAATAGCGAGCAGCGAGCGACTGGGTGGCTGACGACTGGCGAGGGTTCGGCAATGGCTGGACGGCAACGGAAGAAAGGAGCCGGGAGGTCGAGATGCTTCGGGGGTTCTTGGAGCAGAGACGCGGAGCAGGAGGATGCGAGGCTCAAGGGCAACAATGGCGGAGGGTAGAGTGAAGAGAAGGCACGGGAGCGAGGATGGTCAGCAATGGCTGACGGAGGTGAAGCTAGAGGTTGAAGACGAAGCGGGGAATGGGTTCGGGAGCAGGGGCGAGGTGGAGGATGGCTGAGGGGAGCTGGGGAAGGCAATGGCGGTCGGCGAGGAGGAGTTTATGGGAATCAATAGGCTGGTTATTAGGGGTATTAAATTTGGGGGTTACAGGAGAGATTTTGGGGATTTGAATGTGGAGTAGAATTGATCTGGTCAACATAGATTAAGAAGAAATTGGGTTAATGGGTTTGGGTTTAAAACAATTGGGCTTTATATTTAGGCTTCACAATTTAAATAATTAATTAATGCAAAATAGGTCAAGATCAATTGGGCTTTAACAAAAATAATAATAATAAAGATCATGAAAATAAAAGTAATAACAACATCACTAATTTTAATGATAACATTAATAATATTACTAATAATAAGAACAACCAATATTAATAAAAATAATAACAATGACAATACTAAAAATAACAATAATGATAGCAATAATAATAATACTAATAATAACAATAATAATAGTAATAACAATAATACTCATAATAATAATAATGATAATAATAATGATAATAATGAAAATAAATATAATAATAATAACAAGGTTATATAAAGGAATTGGGTTTAACAATTTATTAAAGAAATTCCGAGTATTTTTAATTTGGCTAAAATGAAAATAGTCGATTAATAAAAAAATGGAAAGTAAAGTTAAAATACACCCTCATTCGAAATAAACATAATTCCCGATTAGAAAAGATTTTAATAGAAAATTCAAAATGAATTTAACACAACTAAATTTATAAATAATTTGAAATACAGAAAATTATTCAGAAATTATATATTTACGGGAACGGGGGTTACAGGGACTGCCAAAAGTCCTGTGGATCCCACTCTTCACTTGTTCAAAAATACGGGTGATAGCATATCACAACTGGAATATGCACGTGTAATCGGTAGTCTATGTACTTAAAAAATTGTACAAGACCGGACCTAGCACATTCAGTAAATGTACTGAGCCGCTACACAAGTAATCCAGAATGAAGTCACTGGAAAGGGATAACTAGAGTATTGAACTACTTGCGACATACTCAGAGTTATGGGCTGCATTACACCACATATCCAGCAGTACTAGAAGGCTACAATGATGTCAACTGGATATCGGACTCCAAGAACTCAAAATCCACAAGTGGATACATCTTCACTCTTGGTGGTGCAGCTGTGTCATGGAAATCCTCTAAACAAACGCTACTAGCCAGATCCACTATGGAACCTGAGTCCATTGCTTTAGACAAAGCGGCAGAGAAAGCAGAGTGGCTTCGAAACTTTTTAGAGGATATTCCCATGTGGGAAAAACCAGTGCATGCTATATGTGTACACTGTGACAGCAAATCGGCTATAGCAAGGGCACTGAGTTGTATGTAGAATGGTAAGTCTCGTCATATCAGAAGGCGACACAAAACCATTAGATAACTGCTCTCTAATGGAATAATCTCTATAGAGTATATAAAATTGTCTGACAACCTTGCGGATCCATTTACTAAAGGTTTGCCACGAGAGCAAGTTGAAAGATCATCAAGAGGAATGGGTTTAAAGCCTATGACGAAAGAGGATACTTGATGGAAACCCTACCTAGGAATTGGAGATCCCAAGATCTAGGTTCAAGGGGACAACTAAATCTTGTTGAATCAACGGGAGCACTGAGAGATTAAAATCTCATACCCACTCTTAGGATGATAAAACAATGCCTGCATAGAGTTAGGATAAGCTTGGATTTTAATGATTTCTATAGCTTTGAAATAAAAGTGGGGTATGGTAGGATACTCTTTATGGGCAATCACTTTGTGAGTGTGAAATGTGGTCATTTCTAGGAGAATGGAGAGAGGCCACATTCTCCAAGTTCACTCATGATTAACCAGTGCTGTTCAAGGCCAAAATGAATACAACAAGAGAACCTAGTTCTGTGAGGAGATGAAACTGTGTGATAGTTATTGTCTAGGTTTACATAAAAGCCCGGGTAGTTCAAGACATCATGTTCACTACCTGGTCAAGTGAATCCGATAGATACTCACTAAGGGTGGTTCAAAGTTGAAAAAATACTACCATTCCTGATGCAGTGATTTCTCGATTGTATTATCAGAGTCTTTTTCTGTCAAGTGTCTTTCTGTCGTGTCTAGATTACATGGTCTGATCATTTTCATTCATGTGGGATTATTGGAAAAAGTTTTTGTAGATTTTCCGGGCTAGATTCCGGTGGGCTCCGGCCATCGGTGGCGCCAGAAATTGATTGGATCATGTTCCTCTTGTCGAGTACTATTCCGTAATGTACTCACTTGCCAAAACGGTTTTCGTATGAATGAGAAATGTAGGTCCAAAGTTGAGTACTCGAAATGTACTAACTTGGACAGTTGGAATGAATAGTCCCACATCGGAAGATGGGAAAGATTTTCTCTAGTATATAAGCTAAAGAAATGGACTAAAGGGCGTAGCCCTGGGGTTACCACTAACGTGTAGTGAGGAGAGGACCTAGCCAAAATAACAAACACACGCGCGTGCGCCCGGCCCGGCTTGGCTCTGGCCTATATTTTTTTTGCCCCGCTCCAAAAATTTTCCCCAGTTACTGCTGAGGATCTTCAAATTCTGTAACTGTTGGTACCATTACTCTGTAACAGCAGAGTAATGGCTCATCAGTTACTCTTTTGAACCATTACTCTGCTGTTACAGAGTAATGGACCATTTAGTTACTTTCAGTCCCCTATAAAACCAGCAACTTTTGTCTGCCAGAATACACGGTTTCAAAAACTAGTCTGAATCTTCTTCTTCTTCCTCTGAGTCACTTTTGAGAATACAACACAGCTCCGGTTTGCTGAAATCTCTGAAGTTAGAGTGCTGCTCTTCAGGAAAAGGTAATACAGTTGTATCCTGGGAGGCAATTCGTCAACCACCGTTACACTACGGGGTGAATTTTGCTTCAAGGACAGAGATATTTAAATCTCGACTCTATATTGTATTGTATGGTTTGTTATTTCATTTCCTGTATTTATAATTCTTCACAAATATTGTTAGCATTTTCTGTTTTACGAAATTCATGTTCTAACAAATCCAACACTGTTCGATATACCTCGAAGAGCAAGCCACGCGATAGAAGCCGTATGATTCTACTTGGAAAAGAAACTGGGCTCAAACAGATCTACCAAGACCAGGCCCAAATAGTTGTTGCCGCCACTAACTGTCGACTGCTCCCAAGAGCAGTCGACTGCACTTACAATTAAGCATTCATTGCTTTGGTTGTAGTCTGCCAACTACAAACAACAACTTGTCTGCGCCATCTTCACTTCGGACATCTTCTTGCTTCACTTTATTTTCTTCACATTGAAACTACTATGGAAGACATAAACCCAACACTTTTGGTGTATAGAAAATATAATTTAGAAATTATAATTTAATATGATAGAAGTTTCTCTCACGTTCATTTCTTATTTGAAGCACATTTGCAAAACTGATTACCATTTCTTATTTGAAGCACATTTGCAAACTGATTACCAAGAAGAAATCATGCAAAACTATACATATCTTTTCACAAAATGAATGTCAATTTGTGCATGTAAATATAAATGAATACAGTCAAATCTCACATAACTTTGGAGTTTTGATATAGTTGTAAACACATATCTGGAGAAGGCCTTAGTGTAATTTGTCCATCTACCAACCCGTGCAACGCACGTGCATAACTATTGTAAGTGAGGTTTTACATCAGATCTAGACTATGTCTGAATTTTTACTTTTTAAAAAAACTATATTTTTTAAGACATGCATCACACGTGTAAACTACTAGTATAATAAAACACAAATAAAGCTATCAAGTGGCTCTCATTCAATAGGGTTGAAATCAATGGTCCAGATCTAACCTCACAAAACATATTTTCTCGCCCAAAAGTTCTCCCCAAAAACTCAAATTTAAATCCCCCCAAAACAACTCCTTTATTTATTTATTTATTTCTCTCTCTCTCTCTCTCTCTCTCTCTCTCTCTCTCTCTCTCTCTCTCTCTCTCTCATTCTTTCCCCATTTACTCAGAAATTTATATTTTCAGATTTCAGGTTTGTAAATTTTCAGATTTTTTATGCATTTTTTTATTGCTCATGTTTCATTGAAAATAACAAATATCATCAACAGTTAAATTTCATCATTTTCCACACTCAAAGTTCTAAGAAGTTGGATTTTACACCCCCATTTATAATTATTTTTCAACATATACTAATGGAAACATTACTTTTATTTACAACTAATTATTGTTTTACTATTCAAACTTGAGCTACATAATTGTTGTTTTACTGTTTCCAAGACTTTCATATGTTGTATAGTTCCGAAGACATGCCGTTGGCACGTCCCCACGGAAATATATTGTAGTACTATAAAATATATGAGAAATGCTACACATACATTATTTTTAATTCTAAACTTGCCTAAAATCAGTCTTTTAGTGATTGTTGGACTTTATCCATTTGTCTTTTAGTGAAAGACAAATTTCATATAAGTTTGGGCCTTGGTGTAGAAAATGAGGTATGTGTAGCATTTCTGTAAATCTCTAATCTCTAATATTATAATAAGAAAAGGCCTTAGTGTCATTTGTGAATCTACCACTTTACTTTACGTGCAACTCAAATTCTCTCATTATACACTTTATTTAAATATATCAATTTACGTGCATTATACGTATAACTCAAACTCTCTCATTATACTCTTTATATTATTGATACGGCTAAAAATAGAACCAAATCGGAACCGTTCAAATCGGGCATGAATCTTAGAGCTCCCAGGGGTAAAACGGTAATTTCACCTACAAACAGGTCTGAAATGGGAACTGGGCCTTTCTTCAAAGCCCAATAACCTATGAATGGATCTGTCCTATTGGGTATGGGTAGCAATCCGTTACAAACCAATTCATATATTTAAAGAGTAGTTCATATTCATGGTTATCTCTATGAAACGATTTAAACTCTACATCTTATCCAAAAACACCGGAACATTGAGATAAATCATTATCTCTAAACTGTCTCTAAAGGCGACTATAAATACCCCTCTCCCCCCACCATAATAAGGTAATCGATCTTTTTCCACCTAAAACTCTTTCATAATCTTCCTGATTACTGACAAGAGCGTTGGAGGTTTCGTCGCGGGGATCCATCCCGGTGTATCGAACTTTTTGCAGGTTCACGGTAGCAACAAGAAACCAGTCAAACGCCGGTGAAGGTCAATAGATTTGCTTATTTGTTTCCTTCAAGAATCCACAAAATCATCTGTTTGCTCCCATACCAAAATCAACAGCAACATATTGGCGCCGTCTGTGGGAAACGAAAAGCAATCCAACCCTATTTCATCAGCGAAAGTAGTTTTAAGCTATGCCTCCAACGAAGGGGAAGGCAACGGTCTCCAACCGCAGAGCCACTCCCGCTCCTTCTCCTCCTCCACTTCGAGAGGTCCTCCCTCAACCCGTCCAGCAAGTCCAGCAACCGCAGCCTAGACAGCCTCTCCCTCAACCCGTCCAGCAACCGAAACCTGGACAGCCTCTTCCTTAGCAACCTCAGCCCCAGTAGGCTCCTCAAGGGGCTGCCACGAGACCCTCCCAACGAAGTCGCCACAAGAAACCTCCTCATCATGACCATGTCTCGATACATAACCCCTCATCCGACTCCATGGCCTCTCACAGTCCCCCGATGCCAAAGGATCTCCAGCACATTATTGTCAACCGGCAACAAGGGATAGATCCTTCGGATCCGCTTGGATGAGAGGCGGACCCATGATGGGATTCCCCGTAGTGAACATCAAAGGGGTCCAGCGATTCGGTCCCCTAGAGCCCGATCCCCCCGTTGACCAGACCACAGAAGATCTAACTCTCCCAGGAGGCAGAGGGAGTCACCCCCCCGCCGTCAGAGGAGGAGCCGCACCCCCGATCGATCGGTCCGCTCCAAGGGACCACCGAGATTGGGAGGCACCAGTCACAAGGGCAGAATTCCAGGACTTTGAAGAAGCTGTTCTACGGGCCCTCAACGTTGCTCCTAACCATGATCAACGGGATCCCAGACCTCAACCTGCCCCATGCTATCACCGTCGCACTCCCAATCCCCTTCCGCATGAGGATGAGTCCCGGGATCAGCAAGATATGACCAAAGGGAAGACTTGGTTTACCGCCGTCTCCACGATATGGAGAGGCCCCTTGGCAGATTGGATAGAGAAGAGGAGCAATGGGCCAATAAGTTCTGACCAAGCAGACCCCCTTCTCTAGGGCCATCATGGAAGCTCCGGTCCTCGAGGCCTTTAGGCCGCCCAGCTTTGAATCCTATAATGGGGATTCGGACCCGGCCAATCATATCGAGAGTTTTAAAACTCTCATGATGGTTCATCAAGCCTCGGATGCGGTCCTCTGCAAGGCCTTCCCAGCCACATTAAGGGGACCAGCATGAGAGTGCTACCCCCGTCTAATCCCCGCCTCCATCTTCTCATTCGAACAGTTTGATGAGCTCTTCCTCACCCACTTCGTGGGCAGTCGCAGAGCCGAAAAAATAAGTGCATCTTTGCTAGCACTTAGCCAAAGAAAGGGTGAGCGTCTAAGAGATTACGTTCGGTACTTCACTACTGAAGTCCGGTCTATTGATTTTCTCAACCAATCGGTAGCCTCTGCAGCATTCAGACACAACGTCACTAACGCCGACCTTAAGGCGTCACTTGCCAAGAAGCCTCCTCGAGACTTCTCGGAACTCCTTCTTAGGAGCAAGAAGTACATCCGAGTGGAAGAAGCTCTCAACCCCCCCAGTCTTGAGGAACCATCTTCCGGAAACAAACGAAAAAATACAAGCGAAGAAGGGTCCCAAAAATTTCAGAAGGACGATAATGGCTAGCGCCGGCCAGCTCCTCGTTTTGAGAAGTTCACCCCCTTCAATGCTAGTATATCAGCAGTTCTTATAGAGGTGGATAAGGAAGGGCTACTCCGCGGCCCCCCTAAAATAAATAACCCTAGCAAGAAAAGAAATAGGGGCAAGTGGTGCCGCTTTCAAAGGAACTACGGCCACGACACGGATGATTTTCGGGCTTTCAAAGAGGAGATCGAAGAACTCATACAGCAGGGACACATGGCCAAGTTCGTCCGAAAAGACGGGGCCGGTCTTCCACCCCGAGGAGCCTACAAACGAACCGAGAAGCCTAACGAGTTCCAAGACTCCGAACCTGGGGTCATCCTCCACCTTATCCATGGAGGTCCAATGGGGGGAGAACCAAACTCCTCCCAAGAGGCCTTCACCCTATTGTAGAAGTAGGTTTTCAGTTTCAATAAGGCCGATACTTGTAACACGGCTAAAAACTTGTAATAATGGCTCGCCCCATTGAAGCGACCGCTTAGTTTATCTCAATAAAACTTAGCTTTTTTCTATTGAAAATTATTACATTTTCCTCATTCCTATCTCTCTGAGTCACATCTACGACTCGTTAAATGGTGAGTTCGGAGTCCAGCTTTTCCTACAGGGCTGCCCCCACAACTTACTAAGCTCAAAAAACGAGTTTGGAGTCCAACACTTGGTTCGATGCCGCTTTAGCCGCTTGTAAACAAACAAGTGCGGAGCAGCTCACCATTCGGAATTGCTCCTACAACTCGTTAACCCTCTTAAAACGACAAGTTCGGAGTCCAACACTTAGTTCGATGCCGCTTTAGCTACTTGTGAACGAGCGAGTACAAAGTAGCTCACCATTCGAAATTGCTCTCACAACTGTTGAAACAATCTTAACGACAAGTTCGGAGTCCAACACTTGGTTCGATGCTACATCACATACTTGCGAACAAGCATGTACAAAGTAGCTCACCAAATTGCTCTCACAACTGTTGAAACTATCTTAGCGACTAGTTCGGAGTTCACAATCATGGTTCGAAATTGCCCTCACAGCTTGCAAGTATGCGGTTTCGAGACTCGAAACGAACATTCATACTACTCCCACTCCTGGTTAAATTTTGCAACAAGCAGGTTCGAAGCTCAACTCTTCCCTGGATTTTCTCCTCAAACTTGTCTCCCAAACTGCTTTCTCCTAGATCTTGAAGATGTTCTTCTCCCAACTCGCCTCTCGAGTGGCCTTCTTTCAAACGAGTTCGGAGCTAAAACTCTCCCCTAGAGTTGCTCCTCAAACTTGTCTCCCAAACGGCTCTCTCCTAGAGCCTAGCGATGCTCTTCGTCCCACTCATCTCCTGAGTGGCCTTCTTCTAAGAGAGTTCGAAGCCTAACTCATCTAGAGACACTCCTTAGACCCGCCTCCAAGAATGGATCTTCTGAACAGTCATACAAAGCTCTTAACTTCATGAAGACAAAGATGTTGCGAGACTATTTTGACCAGGAAGAAGGTTAATTCTTCAACTGACTTCTAAAGAGAAATTGTAGTTCTTTGAGTCAGCTTCGAAACAAGGGGTCACACGTCCTAATCCAACCTCTATAGCACCGGTAACGTCGGTTACAATATAGCTGCGCCGAAGCCTCCCTGGCCCTCAGCAGCTCTCGCCGAGCGTTCTTGCCACCGACATCCAAATGCGAGAAATGGTGTTGAATGGTCAACGGTCAATGCACCACGTGTCGCCCTTCTGGACTTCGACAACAAGTGCCGAGCATTCTTGCCTCCGACCCTGAAATAAGACAAAAACTTTGCCTTAAGATCCGTGCTCAAATCAAGATCAACAGTTGTGATTAAAGCAAAAAAAAGAGTCAATAGTCAACATTGACCGAGTCAACGTTGAACCATTGACTGCCACGTGTCCCGCTGAAGCCTCTCCTGGGTTCGGAAACACAATCCGAGCACTCTTGTCACCGGAGCTCAAATTGGAGAAAATTTTTGTCTCAAAATTCGCGCTTGATTACGATCAACGGCTCAGATTTGCATAACAAAAAAGGGGTTTTACTAAAGGGTTAACGGGTCGGGTTCGGATCCGTTAGAGGCCCAAACCCGTTACCCCTTCTCCTCTTCTTCTCGTTCAATTTTTTCTGCCAAAAAACCCTACGACAGCTCCTTCGCCCACCTCCTCGACTCCGAAGCTCGACCTCGACCGTCCGACATTGACGCTTCTTCTAAATCGCCATTGTCGAGTTCCACGTCGCCGAACCCCTCCGTCGTCGAGCTTCCCTTCACGAGCTCCACTCCTCGAGCTTCGTCTAACCCAACATCTCCACTGCCGAGCTTCGACCGCCATCATAGCCAACCGCGAGCTCTCCTCTTCCTCGCCGAGCTCCACCCTCGATGAGCCCATCAAGCTCTCCCACCTTCACCTCCGTCGTCAAGCCCCATCGTAGCATCACCGAGCTCCAACTCGCACCATCACGAGCTCACCATGCCGTCGAGCTCCAGTGCCGAACCCAACTCCTCCACAAAGACCTCCGTCAAGCTCTTCTCAACTCCGAGCTCCCCTCTCGATCTCCAGCACTGTCGTCGCCAAGGTCGAGCCCTAGTGCCGAGCTCTATCACTCTCGCTGCGCTCCACCACCTTTGCTGAAGCTCTCTCACCACAGCTCGGAGCTTCGTCAACTGCCAACTCGCCAAACCCCTCTGACATCGACCTCGCCTCCACCTTCGCCAAGCTCTAGTGACGACGGGAGCATGAGGGTCGGCAACGTCGCCGAGCATTCGTGGCACCGGAGCGAAAACGAGAAGAAAAACGTCCCGCTTTGAGATTCGTGCACGGTCGCGATCAAACAACCGTGATTAATCCAGGTAATATTTTTTTATTTATTGAATTATTTAATTGAATTAATTATTTAAATATCCGAAAAATATATTAAATATCAAAAAAATTAATTAAAAAAATTCTTAAAATAATTATTAATTCGGAAAAAAATTTAAAATTCTGAAAATAATAATTATCCAATTAGAACAATAATTAAAATTTTGGATAATTAATTATTTAAATTCGAAAATTGAATAAAAAAATTCAGAAAAATCTGAAAAAATCACAAAAAATCAAAAAAAAATTTGAGAATAATTTTGGGTACTTTACAAGCTCAGATTGATACCGTTACACCCTGAGCAAGATCCAAACTCCCCCGAGAACTCCGATAAATTCAATAAGCCATTAAAAATGAGCGAACTACTCCTCAAAGACTGTAAAACTCAGTCTCTAGGAGTGGGAGGCTTGTGATATGGCTAAAAATAGAAGCAAATCGGAACCGTTCAAATCAGGCACGAATCTTAAAGCTCCCAGGGTAAAATAGTAATTTCACCTACAGACAGGTCTGAAATTGGAACTTGGCCTTTCTTCAAAGCCTAATAACCCATGAATGGATCTGTCTTATTGGGTATGGGTAGCATCCCGTTACAAACCAATTCAGATATTTAAAGAGTAATTCAAATTTATGGTTATCTCTATGAAACGATTTAAACTCTACATCTTATTCAAAAACACCAGGACATTGGGATAAATTATTATCTCTAAACTGTCTCTAAAGGCGACTATAAATACCCCTCCCCCCCACCATAACAAGGTAATCAATCTTTTTCCACCTAAAGCTTTTTCATAATCTTCCTGATTACTGACAAGAGCGTCGGATGGTTCGTCGCCGGGATCCATCCCGATGTATCGAACTTTTGTAGGTTCACGGCAGCGGTAAGAAACCAGTCAAACGCCGGTGAAGGTCAACAAGTTTGCTTATTTGTTTCCTTCAAGAATCCACAAATTCATCTGTTTGCTCCCACACTAAAATTAGCAGCAACAATTACTTTAAAAAATATGTATTTATGCAAGCCCTATTTTCAGATTTTAGTGTATTTTGTATTCTTTTGATTATTGTATTTGAATTCATTTGTTATGGAGTAATTTGTCTTTTCTTGGATTCTTTTGTTCTCTCTTGATCAATCCGTGCTTTTTGATTGGATTCTGTTCTTTTGTGAATTTTGCTCTTTTCTATTTTGAACTTGATTTGTTCTCCTTTGTGTTCGTCTCATCTCATTTCATTTGTTTGTCTCTTTTTGGAGCCAAAACTGATACCCAGAACCTAATATATCGACCCAAAACCCAAATTTCTTGATCCCTATAAATACCCTATTAATTAAACCCTAATTAATATACCTCTCTCTCTCTCTCTCCGCCGCTTTCTCTCTCCCTGTACTCTCTCTCTCTCTCTCCGTTTTCCGCTGAACCCAAAACCCACCGCTCTCAACCCCGATCCCCATCGCATTTCCGATCATCCTTCACCACTGTCATTACCACCGTCACCGTCTCCATCCCCTCTTCATCTTCATCACCGTCGCTCGTTTCCCCGTCCTCGCCATCCTATTCACCGTAACCCATTGCTGAGTTTACCTTTGCCGTAAACTCCCTCACCGTCGCCTTATTCCCTCTCCGTGCACCTTCATCACCTTTGTCGTCTCTCGCTGCGCCTGTGCAGCCCCCTAGCGCCCCCGTTCGAGTCCCGGAGTCCCTAGCACCGTCGTCTCTGTTTTCAACCACGAAAACAGAGCTCCTTCTTCACCGGAGTTGTCGTCGCCACCGTTGCTTCCTGACTGTGGTGTCGTCGCCTTTATCGTGGTGGCGTCGTCGAGCCGTCAGCTGCATAGTCGCCACCGTCTCTCTCTTCCCCCTCGCCAAAGGTTGAAGACGATCCACTATTGGGTGGATCCGCTGTTTCGTGTTCGGCCGCATCATATCCAGAGTCACTGTCCACTATTCGGTTGGATCCGGTATGAGGTCGAAATCCTATTGGTTGGTTCTCGCTGTCCCGTGTTCTTCCACACCCGATCCCACCTTGCTGTCCCCTGTTTTGGGTCGGATCCGGTGTGAGGCAGAGGTTCTATTGGCTGGATTCGGTGTTCCGTGTTCTGTGTGCACCAGATCCGAGTTCGGTGTTCTGCGTTCTGTCCCGATCTGGTGTAAGGAATTTCTCTAGGATCTTGCTGTTGCTGTTGATTCTTCATGCATATTTTTGGGAGATTTCGCCCGAGATTCTGATCCCGTTATTCTATTTTAATTATATCTGCAATAACAGGCAAGGCTCTTCTTGAACCCTGTTTATTGTTTGTGTTCAAGATTAATTAATCTCATGCAAGTAGATCCGTCCATTTTGTTATCAAAAATTTGTTTTGACAATTCCGTTAAGATTATCGAGGGTTTATACGAGCTAACCCGACATACTCTTAACTTCGTACTATCTCTTTGATCTTTAACCCAGTCCCCAATATTTCATGCATGTGCACAATTAAAATAACTATATTTATACTTAGAACTGCTTGATAAAATGGACATGAATGTACTGATTCGGTTTTTAATTGATGAATTGACACCATGACTGTAATGAATGTACCATGAACCTTAGAAATTGCATGTTGACACCTAGGATTCATTTGATAACAAATTTGGCTTTATATGATCATATGATTTATTTATTTGGCTACTCATGTTAAGACAATTGTTGGACTGCTGTATGTTTCATTTTGAAATAGATTTTTGACCATGCTAATGAAATAATTTGAAAGAACTTACTAAACATAAAATGTCGCCCTTGATGTCTAGATAATTTTTCCCTAGTCTGAATTTAAATTCCAATATGTCATCTGTTAGTTATCATCACTTTGCTGCAACTGTGTTAGTATTTTCAGACCCATAATTTCGTGCGTTCTCTGCTGTTCTATATTTTATTTGACCCTGTTAATAGAACAATAAAAATATGAAATAATTTAGGCTGGACCTAGACATGTATAGGTATCACCTAGAATTTTTATAGATTTTAATAATGAGTTCTCTGACCTGAAACAATTAGTAGAACACAACCTCCCGCATGCTGTCTGAACTTAAAATCTGATTAGAATAGAGTTTTCACCCTAGTTCCTATACCTTAATTATACTCGGTGGAACCGTGTGGAAGTCTATTTTCCAGATCTTCCGGCAGATTCAGTTTTTCTTTGTAGTGCCCGCAATCCATGATTTGGTACATCAAGGTCATGCTGTCCTGATTTTGTGAAATGTGTTTATATGATGTGTTTGCCCCATACTTTGTCTATAACTCTTAGAATTAGTCACACATAGTAATGAACAACATTGATACCCTCTTGCATGCTCACATAGGATGAAAATAAAATGATAACAAGTCGGGGTTATATGGGATGACTTGGTAGTGAACAATCGGAGACTGTACTCGGTTGGGCCCTACTGTACTGACTGTACTGTATGGTCATAAACACTGCTCGAGAAACACTGACACTGAACATTGAACACTGATTTCTGGGCCGAGTACACGAACCTTGAATTCACCATTAGTCTAAAGCGTTCACCGTGTGTTGCGTGGAACCTGTGGAATGGGACACGGTAGTACATGCACTAGATAGGCTAATAAAACACTTAATAACTTGCATTTCCTACTTGATCCTGATATCACTCATTACATGTGTGATTTACTGTAGACCTTTGATTATATTGCCTGCTCTTTGCTTTATTTCTTGTCTTTGACCATGTCCTTATTCTTTGATATTCATGTTTTCTTTATCTTTTATTTTCTCTACTTACCGCCCACGACTTGCTCTAAGGGCACTCTTTTATTTCTTTTTAGACCATGAATTTACAAGTGCTGAAGGTTCTATTCCTGAAGGAATTGGTGAGCAACGTTTCTAGAGATGGATCCAGTCTCTACTGTTTAGTTTACTTATTGCTATTTATTTCTTGAATATTGTTTAAAACTTGTACTTTGTTTGGGCTCTATGACTCGTTGTTTTGTTTTGATCCCGGATGTTGGATATTTGTACTGTTGGTTTATTTCATTATTATTGAAATTCATCTTGTTTCATGTGATTATATTTTCCTGCGTGGTTGTATCGTTGTTGTTCTTATTGCTGAGTTAGTCAGGTACAGCTTATGGATGGTGTTTAGATCATTCACTGGGCCTTAGTTTCGTACTCGTGTTCCCGCACCCTGGGAAGCGGGGCGTGACAATTTACTAACACGTGCTATATTATATTACTTTAAAAACTATATATTGATTAAAACGTGCATCGCATGTATTAAATACTAATAATAATAATAATAATAATAATAATAATAATAATATATTATAATGGGAGAAGGCCTTAGTGTCATTTGTAAATCTACCAACGCGAGCATTGCACGTGCATAACTAATATGAAGGAGGTCTCATGTTCGTGTTCTCACTACGTCAGATTTTTTTACTTTAATTTTTTTGAATATGTTAAATGTGCATCACACGTGTAAATTACCATCTATTTATCTATCTATCTATCTATCTATAATATAATCTCTAATCTCTAATATTATAATGGGAGAAGACCTTAGTGTTATTTGTAAAAATCTATCAACGCGTGCAATGCACGTGCATAACTATTATAAGGGAGGTCTTAGGTTCAAACCCAGACTACATTTGATTTTTTTTAATATAAAAAATCTGTATTTATTATTAAGACATCGCTCGTGTAAATTGATAGTATATAGATAAAGCTACAGAGTGCCCAAAACGTAAAGTGGAAAAAGTTGATTAGATATGATAGGAACAGGTCTCTGCTTTCACATGGTGTGCTCAAACTTGAAACAGCAAAATTTATATTGCAGGCCATTGGATTGAGACATGATGAAGGGAAGTCCAGCTGCAAATCTTTCTTTGGTTCTGAAAGATATGCAGCAGGCAAAGAAGGGGTTTTAAATGCAGTTAAGACTTCTGTTTTGGTTGGCTTATCATAAATGATGTTGTTGTAGTTCCTACTATTTAGAGATTATCACTTCTGTATCTCGAATCTCTATTGCCTACGAATTTAACTCGAGAATTCCTTGTTGAAAGTGAGTACACATCCACATAAACAGCGTACTTCTTTCTCTCTAATCTCGATTGCCCACTAATTAATTTAACTCAAAAAATCCTTTTTAAAACTAAGTGCACATCCACATACAAAGCATGTAGTCATAAAATGCATGTCCAAGAATTCTTTTCTAAAGTTCTACATCTTTTTGGCACATGCAGTGTGCGCATGAAAATGTATAATTCGTTGATAATTCCTAGTGCATATGCATGTCATGTGTATGTTTGATTGTCTATGGTTTCGCATTGGTACTTTGGCAACTGCTGAAAGAAACACTACGTATACTTCAAAAGAGAGTTCTTGAATAAACATACTATATCAGAAAGAAGGAAAAATAAGAGTAGTATTTTTTCGTAAACAATCTACTATCAGTAGTACATTTATAAAAGCAGTACCGTTTCTTCTGAATGATACTAGGAGAAACTAAACATAACAGTTACAAAAAGAACCACATTTCATAAATTATTCTCCATATAACTCGAACAAAGTCAATCTGCATATACAGAAGAAAAAAAAATGCGCATCGTGCTGATTCTCTGCAGTTCACCACGGGCGTGCATGACAATCACTCTTTAACAGTTGGATGACAGCAGCATAGTATCTGTTGTATAATATAATTTGTGTTACGGCCAATTTTTTGAAACAAAGGTGAAATTAGGAGATACCTTGGACATTGAGGAAGGCTTCTCGCGGTTTTGATGCTCGCTTGGACTTGTAGTTGAACTGGCACTTGGAATTTTCGGAAGCCTGGTGGCAGCAATATGCTTCTCTTGTTTAACTTTATTAAAAATTACAGTGAACCCGTCTCCAGATGTAGGATCCCTTTCGTCCCAAATACCGAATTTTGGCACTGAAGAAGGTGTGTCATGCATCTGTGTTGAAACAATAAGACAATGCTGAATTAACGAATCCGAACTTGAATCTCTTGGATTTAGCACGAAGATATTTTGAGTTTCTTGGATTAAGAAATTATAAGCTACTAAAGTTTTGTTGCTCTATGTCAAATTTTTAGTTGGTTATGGAAATTTTTTTAAAAAAACTTAATCAATAACGGGTTCAATGCAGGAAATTCATGTAGTGTGAGTGTGAAGTTGTAAAGAAACAACTCTATGAAGTACTGTACATAGCAGATCGTTCAAGAACGCAATCATGATATCTGATATCGAGGTGTTGGATAAAAGCAAGAGCATTAAAATCCACTTACAGCATCACGCCGTGGGTCTCTAACCGGTTTAAGCACAGGCTGCTTTTGTGGTTGAACTTGGAAACTCTCATCATAAGAGTACTTACTTTGCCTACGATCAGAATTATCAGAGCTGCTCTTATCAGCACTAAACCCAGAATTCCCACTATAACGCTTCTTAGTTTTTGTTGTAAACTCCGTGTCAACTCCCTCGTTATGTTTGTTGTTTCCCGGAGATTTTGGATTGAATTCTTGACCTCCAAACTTGGAGTCGGCATTTTTCAATTCAAACGCTGAAGGGAATATTCCAGACACGAAATCATCAGGATTCTCTTCAGGATCGTTGGGGTTGAAAATCTTTGTTCCAGGGCCTTTATCTTTGCGCGCATTTTCAAAGTATGTCGTATAGGGGATATTATCATTCTCCCAATTGCCAAACTTGGGTACATGCGAAGGTTGCTGGAGAAAGCAAATTCAGTCAAATTTATAACTAGAATGCCATAATGTACAAGATATCTTTGAAAATATTCTCCAATAGGTAGGTTGGTGTATCATAAATGAAAATTCTAAGAGTAATGTTTCACCCACTACCAATCTCACTACCATTCTCTTCACTACATTAGGTGACACACTTTTATTGGAGAGTTCTCTCGCCTACTCTTTCTTCTCCCACCAATTAGAGTGTGCCACCTAAGGTAGTGAAAAAAAATATACCCAAATTGGTAGTGGGTATAGCATTACTCAAATTACATTACTCAAATTTGAGTAATGCTTCACCACTAATAATAAACAAAAAGAAAATCAATAATGTTGATTCACAGTTCCCAAATTATCTTAAAACCACATTTAAAAAAATATATTTTCCATCTCTCTCATCTAAAATAATAAAAGGAAAATATTTTTTTTTAAAAAGAATGGTGGTCAAATATTATGGTAATTAACACACACACGCACAAAATTTGAGTAAACATTTTGGTTGTAGCATAAATGAAGAACCTAATACTAAACAAAACAGAAAATTAATCAATTGCCAAATTATTAGAAACTATGTCCGAAAACAACATATATTCCTCTCTAGTAACAAATATGCCGGAAGGTTTTGTTTGGTTTGCGGATTGAACTATTTCCGGAAACAAAGTATTCCCGAGAATATGATGGAGTATTCCTAGGAGTATTTCATTAGTGCTTGGTACTGTGCACTATATTCTTGGGAGTATCCAATCTTATATATTAAATTTACGAAAATCCCCTACTAGGTGAAGAATCAAAGCGAGTGAAAGTGAGAAAGGCATAAGTGAGAAGTTGTGAAGGTAATGGCGGTGGTGGTAGTGGAGGTGGCAGTGGTGGCGGCAATGGTGTCGGTAGTCGAGGTGATGATGGCAGTGGCAGCGACAATACTGGTGGTAGTGGTAGTGGCAGCGACGACAGCGATGGTGGTGGCGACAATGGTGACGGTTATGGTAGTGTCAATAGTGGTGGCAACAGTAGAGTTGGTTGTGGTGGTGGCAAGTGGCGAAGGTGGTAGTGACGGTGATGGTGATGGTGACGGTGATGATGGAGATCAACATAAGTAATGAGGATGAAACAGTTTTTTGTAGTCTTATTCTATTAGAAAAATAGAAATCCCTTGTTTTGGGGAGAATGGAATTGAGGGATTTTTTTCCTAGGGAATAGAGTATTCCTTCCCAAAATATGCCTACACTTTGCCTAACAAGGGAATGGAGGGAAGAATGGAAGTATTCCCCCCTTTAATCCACGTACCAAACACACCCTAAGTTTTTTTTTCTCGTGCATTTGCACATGTGCATTTTACTAGTAGTAAAAAAGGTTAGATCAAGTCAATTGCTAAAATCGCAATTTAGTGGTTTCAGTATTCTTGTGTCCTGTGTATGCCTTATGCATGTTACATGTATCCCGTGCACAAAGAGAAATCCTCTCTCTGATTTCTTGTATTCAAGAAAATAGAGGTGCAACCGTGCAAATATCAGCTTTAGCCTAACTATTAGCAAAGTTTGAAGGTACAGAGACAGATGGCTCAAACCAGTCAAGCACAGCAAGAGCAAGACTTATTTATTTGTTCCCATGTTGTCGATATTCAACTATCATATTCAATCAAGTTCCTCGGGATTTTTGCCTCTTTATCTTAATCTGCGGGTTTTCAGGGTATTCAGTGTGATCTATTTAAGGTTGCTAAGATGAGATAAGATCAAGAATACGTATATAAAGGAAGGCAAGATCTTAAGCAAATTTATGGGGTGTAGTACTATTCTCCACATTATATTTAACTGGGTGTGTTAAATATTATATTAGATGTTTATTCATATTGAAATATGTATTAGTTTAGTCTTTGCTTCCATCCTATATATATATGAGACATTTTACTCACTTATATTAATCCAGTAATATTTTTTCAATCTCTCTGTTAATCTTAACATGGTATCAGAGTATTCATTCTCCCTCACTAATCTCTAACCCTAATTACACAAAATTTTCTTAATTACACAAAATTTCTCTTGTTGCCTTCACCAAAAAAAAAAAACCAACAACAAGAGCGATGTCAACTCCCATCAACCCCATCAACAACAATAGCAACACCACATGCATCAACAGCAGCAACTCCGACCGATTGCACCACCTCCGACTGCACCACCTCTGACTGCACCAAAACCGAACCCCAACACCAATCCCAAAATATCAACCCTCACCTTCGCCGGCCACCTCCCAAGATCCTTACACCCGGACCTCCCTCTCCTTCGCTGCACAAAACCCGGATCCGCCCTTTCCCAAAACCCAATCCCGCATTTTCTCTGCTAACCCTAGCTGCCACTCATCTCCCACCCTAACCCTCTTTTATTATCTAAAATCCATATTCTATACAAGACCCGCTAACCCGCTACCCGTATCCAAAATTCCAACAAAAAAAAAGAAACTGAAACCCGAAACCCGAAATCCAAATCCAAACCCAAACCCATACCAAATCCAAACCCGAAACTACTAGCCTAACCGTAACCCTAACCCTACTCCTTTCTACTCTCATTTAGTATGTTAATACCTCCACTGTCGTTCGTCATCGTCGTCGTAAAATAAAATATAAAAAAATCAAATCAAAATAAAAAAAATTCAGGTACTAGTATTTCTCTAATGGAACCCCAGTTTAGCCAATATCCTTCTGTCTCCACTGACTTCCCCACTGCTGCATCTTCCTCTTCATTCTCCCTCACATCCCGATGCCTATTCAGATCCAACCAACAACAGCAGCGTCGTCGTCTTCCTAATTTCGGTCTCCTCCTTCCTCTCAGCATCATCCCTGACTCTGCACCACCCCTTTTTCCGACACTAACAATAGTAGCACCATCTCGACCCATATCTCAGTCCTGGAAACAACAACATTCCCATCCTTATTTCGCTCTCTGTCACAGCAACATCAGTCTCATTCCTCCTCGTAATTTTTCTTTACTTACATCTTATGTCATGACCGTTACTCCGGCTTTTCCATCTCCTGCTGATTGGGCCTATCTTCAGCAAAGCCTTCCTCTACTGGAACTCCAGCTCTTGGGTCAACCTGTCAATGCTGGCCTCACTGCCCCTATATTATCTGTTACTTCTGGTATGAATTCTTCCTAGATTTTAGATTCTGGTGCATCACATCATCTTACTTGTAATTATACATTGCTCACTCCCCATCCCTTCACAAAACCGATGGTTCACACCTTCTCACTACACACTCAGAATCAATTAGCCCTCTCACTTTCACATTACCTTATGTTCTTTATGCTCCTCATTTATACATGAACCTTATTTTTATTAGTGGTCTGTGCGATAGTGGTCTTGTCGTTACATTTGACACTTTGGGTTGTTCTATTACCGATTCACAAAATAGACAGGAGTTTGGGTGTGCTAGTCGACATGGTCGTCTATATCACCTTGATTTTCTACATGCACATAGATCTCATCCTAGTTTTGGTGGTATTGCGTCCTCTGATTCTGGTTTGTGGCACAGACGTTTAGGTCATGTTAGTGAGTCTCGTCTCAAAATTTTAGCCCGTAGTAGTGCTCTTAGCCATCTTTATTTTATATGTTTGTCTATTTTTGGGGTTGTCAGTTGGTCAAACACAGCACTTCCTTTTAATAACAAAATTACTTCTCAAACTACTCATCCTTTTCAACTTGTTCATTCTAACATATGGAGACACTCTCATGTACCTTCTAGTAAAGGCTATCTCTATTATGTTGCCTTCATAGATGACTTCACTCGATATAAATGGTTTTTTCTTATGCGCCAACGATATGAGATTCTTATCATTTATCAGTTTTTTATGGCCATGATTCACTTTCAGTTCGGTGTACACATCTAGAGTTTTTTGCTCAAACGGTACTCATGAGTACACTTCCACTATTATGAGATCAATCATTCAGTCTCACAGCACACCTTTTCAGCAATCATATCCTCAAACACATGAGCAGAATGATGTAGGTGAATACAAGCATCGTCACATTCTTAAGACAGCTTGCGCTCATTTACTCTCCTCGTTTGTTCCTCGTTCTTTCTGGGCTGAAGCTTTTCAATACTTTTTTTCGCCTCATCAACCTTACTCCCTCATCTACCCTATCTGGTACGACACCTTATGAAGCGAGCTCTTCATCACTCACCATCGGACTACAATATGTTCTGTACTTTTGGGTGCACCTGTTATCTCTCTCCCACGAAGCGCACAAAGCTGACCGCTCGTGCTACTAAGTGTGTTCACCTAGGTATCAGTTCAAAGCACAAATGATATCATTGTTTTGATCCCTTAGCACGCCGTGTCCGTATTTTTTGACGTATCTCCTTTATGGAAGACTCTCCTTACTACCTCCTCAGACACATCTTCATGCATTCTCTTCGATCTCACTCCTTTGGCTCCTTTCCCATCTCACACAGACATTATGACTCCTACTCCCCCTACAGATGCCCCTCTCATACCATCTGCATCACCACAGCTACCTGCACCCACACCACCTGCATCCCCACCGACCTTACCCCCACAACCTGCATATCCACCACTAGTTCGTCACTCTACATGTACCACTTCGGGCATCCACCAGTATGTTATGCACCTGATGCCATTGGTCCCAATGATTAGTTTGGTTTTGCAACCCTTGCCTCTTACTTACATAGTTTCATGCATATCTCACTGTTATACACTCCACACGTGAGCCCAGAACCTATCAGTAAGCAATTCAATATCCTGAATGGCAGGAAGCTATTGCAAAGGAGTTCAGTGCATTTAATCAGACTGACACTTGGAATGTTGTTCCACTATCAGTGGGAATCCTGCCTGTTAGCTGCAAGTAAATCTTCAAGATTAAATATCGACCTGATAGTTCCATTGAGCGGTACAAGGTCTGTCTAGTTGTCCGAGGATTTTACACAAGAGCATGACATTGATTATGATGAGACTTTTGTTCCAGTTGCACAGATGACTACGGTTCGCACTCTTCTTGCTGTTGCCGTCATTCTTCAGTGGTCATTATACCAGATGGACGTGAAGAATTTCTTTCTTCATGGTACCCTATCTGAGGTTGTTTACATGCATCTCCCTCCTGACCTTACCACACCTCCTCTTCATGTTTATCGTCTACATCGAGCTATATATGGTCTGAAACACGCCCCTTGAGCTTGGTTTGAGTGTTTTCGCCGTGTCATCACACATGCCAATTTTCGTCAGAGTTCACATGATCACTCTATGTTTATGAGGTCAATACTGCAGGGGATGGTACTTCTACTATTATATGTTGATGATATAATTATTACTGCGGATGATTATGCATGTATTGCATCCACTCAGAAATACCTTCACCAGCAGTTTCATATGAAAGACCTTAGCAGACTACGCTACTTTCTGCGTCTAGAAATTGCTCATGGATCTCGGGGATACTCATTTCTTAACAGAAATATACATCAGACATTATCTTCGATACATGTCTCTCTGACAGTCGATCAGCCGATACTCCCTTAGAGCTTCATGTGAAGCTTCGTCCCACATATGGTGACCCTTCTTTCTAATCTCACTAGATATAAGTAGATTGTTAGACAGCTTGTCTACTTATGTATGATCAGACCTGATATTGCTCATGCATTCAGTATTGTCAACCAGTTTGTTTTAGCTCCTTGATCAGTTCACTACGGTGCTCTTCTTTGGATCTTCAAAACTCTTCGAGGCACTATCACTCACTCATTATTTATATCTTCTACATCTAGACTGGAGCTTAGTGCATATTCTGATTTAGATTGGGTAGGTGATCCTACTACCAGACAGTTTACCACATGTCTCTGTTTATTTCTTGGTGATTTACTGATCTCATAGCGAAGCAAGAAACAGGCAAAAGCTGAGTACAGAGCGATGTCAGCTAGCACCAGAGAGATTGTTCATGTTCGGTGACTGTAATCAGATATGAGTGTCAATCTTACAGGAGCTACTCCTCTTTATTATGATTAAACGGAGTGCATTTTATATTGCAAGCAGTCCGGTCTTACATGAGCGAACAAAGTACATAGAGATTGATTGCCACTATATTCGTAAGCGTTTTGATGTATGGACCATTTCACTTCATTCTGTGACATCTTCACAGTAGACAACAAACTTTTCACCAAATCTCACACTGTCCAGAGATTTCGATACTTGGTGGGCAAACTCACACTGTTCGACCCACCGTGAGTTTGAGATGGGACAATATTATATTAGGTGTTTAGTACTATATCGGAATATGTATTAGTTTAGTCTTTGCTTCCCTCCTATATACATGTGAGATATTATACTCAATTATATTAATCCAATAACATTTTTTCAATCTCTCTATTAATCTTAACATGATGTATAGCATACATTTGAAAAAAAACATGGTGTATAGCATCTAGGACATCACCTACATCAGTGTAAATTGCAGAAAACCAACTCGTGCTTATTAATGAAGTGAAAACAGATAAACACCCTAGCATTTACTTCTTGCACCAAACACGCATGCAAAGTTACTCTATTTAGGAGATGCCATAATTATATACATTTCTCATTCGTCAGCCTATCTTTTACTTATGCAAGTGTTTGTTTTGCAGTGGACCAAAGGTCTGAAATTCAAACTCATCCTGCTTTATCAGGTCCCAATCTTACCTCAAAAACTTGACTTTGACTTATATATATAGTCTATTGAGGTTGAAACTGTTGAAGATAAAGCCAAGACTTAGTCTTGCTATTATTTCACAGGTTGTTGTAACAATATTCTAGATGTTAATATCTTTAGTTAGGATATTTATTTCTTTGTTATTCTAAATTATTTCTTGTAAAAGGTTAGACTAAGCTTGTTAAGCTGAGACATCTTCTAGCTATCCTTGTATTATATATACTTGTACTACTCATTAATGAAAGTATAACTTTTCCAAAACCTTTCATGGTATTAGAGCAGGCTTGATCCTCATCAATATATATTCTTTTTTCAAGCCTACTAATCGCCTACCATGTCTTCCCCTCACACCATTCCTAACGACGTCGATCCCAAATACCTACTTGTCGTTGTTACACTCTCCAATATTCTCAAGCTCACCTCCACAAACTATCTCTCGTAGAAGCTTCAAATTGAGGCCACTCTTATCGGGTATGGTTTCTTCAAATTCTTGGATGACACCTACCATGCTTCTCCTACCACCATCACCAAGGAAACGGTCTCCCAACCCAATTCGGCTTACCTCACATGGGTTCACCAAGACAAACTCCTCTTTTGCACTCTCATTGGTACCTTGGAACCTACTCTTGTTCTACTCATCTCTCGATCTCGCACCACTAAAGAGGTCTGGGATACCATTGCTCACACCTTTGCTCGTCCCACCCATGGTCATATCAAGCAGTTGAAAACCACCTTTAAGGCTCTCACAAAAGGTCCTCAATCCATTACCGAGTACATGCACTCAATTAAAGCATGTACTGACCAATTGGCCCCCCTGATAACCCCATAGATCCCGAAGACATCACTGACAAGGTTCTCGAATCTCTTGACTCCACATTCCATGGAGTCGTTGACGATGTTCATGCTCGTGATACGCCCATATCATTCGATGAGCTTCATGAGAAGCTACACAACCGTGAACTTAAGACCAAGTCACAACCCATTCTACCAACCTTACCTGTTTCAACACACGCCACTACCACCCGCCCCAACTACAACAACCAGCCTGCCCCTACCAACAACTTCCGCCCCAACTCAAACCATAAGACCAATCACTCCAACTCCAAACATCCCAACTAAACTGGATCTCGTGGCTACCAAGGCAAATGCAAATGGTGCCACACAACCGGGCATTCACTCCATTTATGTCCCATCTTTCAGGAGAAATACCCTGCCATTCGCCCACAACCTTGCACCACCTACAACCAATCGCAGCCCCAAGCACATGTAGCCACCGCTTCTGCATCCTCGCATCCCTTTCCTTGGTTCTTGGACACCGGCGCATCCCATCATGTTACTCATGACCTAGCAAACCTATCTCTCCATCATCCCTACGATGGCACTGAAGAGATTATCATTGGAGACATCACGAGTGCTCCTATCACTCATACTGGTTCACTTTTCTTTCCTACTTCCTCTTCCAAATCTTTATTCTTGTCTAATGTTTTATGTGCACCCACTGTGACACGTAATATTATTTACATTTTACAACTTTGCTCAGACAATAATCTCATCATTGAATTCACTTCTAATTCTTTTGTTGTGAAGGGTCATCTCACGGGGGCACAAATGATTCAGGGTTTAACTAGGCACGACATTTACGAGTGGCCATCTTCTGTACATATTCTAGCTCTTTCTAGCGTCAAAGCGTCGGCTATAGATTGGCATCATCGTCTTGGTCATCCCTCTTTATCCATCTTCAAAAGTATAGTTTTAAATTTTAGGCTTGACTTCTCTAGTGATTTCTTCTTCAATTGTAATTCATGTCAATGTAATAAGAGTCATATGCTCCCATTTGGTCAATCAACCTTGATATCAAATGCTCGCCTTGATCATATTTATAATGATTTATGGACTTCTCCATTATAATCTATTGATGGTTACAAATATTATGTTATTTTTGTTGATCAGTTCACAAAGTACATTTGGTTCTATCCTCTCAAAAACAAATCTGATACAAAAGGAGTGTTTATTAGATTCAAAGCTTTAGTGGAAAAATATTTTAAGTTATATATTCCGACAAGGGGGGGGGGGGGGGGGGGGAATATCAAGCCTTAGCAACTTTTCTAACAATTGATGATGTTTCTCATCTCACTTCTCCATTTCAGACTCCTGAACATATGCCGAAAAGAAGGCATGGCCACATCGTTGAAACGGGCTTATCTCTTCTTGCCCATGCTCAACTTCCTCTCGAGTTTTGGTCTCATGCCTTTGCCACAGCCACCTATCTTAACAATAGGCTTCTCACGCCCACTCTCTCAAACTCATCTCCCTATCATCGTCTCTTTGGTACTGCTCCTAACTATCTCAAGTTAAGAAGCTTCAGTTGTCTGTATTATCCTTGGTTACGACCTTATGTCACACACAAATTGGATCCCAAGTCCATTTCTTGTATCTTCAATGGGTATTCTAAGACTCAGAGTGCTTATCATTGTCTAGATCCCACCACCCACAAAGTCTACACGTCTAGGCACGTTCGGTTTATAGAAACCGAATTTCCTTATACTCGTCTTAGCACCCGCACTCATCCTACTCCCATACCTAATCCGAACCATTGGAGTCCCTTTTTGCTACCCATAATTCAGCCAGTACTCGTTCATAATCCCCTAGATAATGACAATGGTCTAACCATTATCACAGTGCCAAACACCTCCTCGTTCCAGCTAACCCCAACCGATGTCCAACCCAAATCCCCACAGCTAGACCAACAATCTTTCTCAGGCTCTCCCATGGCCCAACCTAGCCTAGCCACATCTTCTATGGAGCAGCAGCCCACTGCCTAGCCGGTCATTACACCCCAGCCCAGCCATCCATCTCTTCCAACTTTCTACCACCCTCTCCACCTCCTCCTTCACCTCCCGGCATTGTCACTCGCTCCAGAAATAACATTCACAAACCCAACTCCAAGTACAACCATCATACCACTGTACAACCTAAACCAACCGAACCTACTACTGTAGCCTAAGCTCTTAAACATCCTCTTTGGCGGCAAGCAATGATTGCTAAGATCACAACATTACATAAGCTTGGTACTTGGGACTTGGTGTCTCCCAAAAATAGTCGTAACCTTGTCAAATGCAAATGGGTATTTCGTATAAAATACAAACCTGATGGGAGTGTAGAACGTTATCGTGCTCGTCTTGTTGCAAAAGAATTCTAATGACGCCCCGGTATTGATTATACAAAAACCTTCAGTCCGGTTGTAAAACCGACCACTATCCGTACTCTTCTTAGCCTTACAGTTACAAACAAATGGCATCTTCGAAAACTTGATAATAATAATGCATTTCTTTATGGCACACTTCATGAGTAGGTATATATGTCACAACCCCCTGGTTTTGTGGATGCCGCCTTTCCTACTCATGTTTGCAAATTGCGCAAGGAAATTTATGGGCTCAAGCAGGCACCTCGAGCATGGTACACAAAGCTAGCCAACTTTCTTCTTGGTTTGGGTCTCAAGCGAATGGTTGCTGATGCTTCATTATTTATCATGCATCATTCCGCTTCACCTATTTATCTTATTGTGTATGTGGATGATATTATAGTAATTTGTCCTAATGCCACTAACCCAAATGCTTTCATTAAAAGATTGGCTAGCAGGTTCTCCTTGAAAGACCTTGGTACACTCTCTTATTTCTTGGGAGTAGAAGTCACGCCTATTTCTCATTGTCTCTTCCTCAGTCAAAAGAAGTATATTGTTGAATTTCTTGAGCGCATACATATGCTCCATGCAAAGCCGATTTTGACTCCCATGGTGGTCAACAATGCTTTAACTCTCACTTCTAGCGAATTACTTGACACTCCTACAGATTATAGAGCAGTAGTTAGGGAACTCAAATACCTAACACTCACTCGTCCCGATGTTGTATTTGTGGTAAATAAGCTATCTCAGTTCATGCACAAGCCAAGAAGTGCTCATTGGGATGCTCTCAAACGGCTCCTTCGATACTAGTGTGCCACTCTCGATAAAGGCTTCACAATTTTTAGTCACTCGCCACTCAATCTTCATGCTTTCTCAGATGCCAATTGGGCCGGAAACAAGGATGACTACACTTCCACAATGGGTCACATAGTCTTCCTTGGTCGCACCCCGATTACTTGGAGCTCCTAGAAGAAAAAGTCTCTAGCACAGTCATCTACAAAAGCCGAGTACAAGGCTGTTGCCTCTACCACTGCCGAACTCATGTGGGTTCAAAATCTCCTTGGTGAACTTGGTATTCAGCTCATTCGTACTTCATTCATTTATTGTGACAACTTAGGTGTCACACATCTTAGTGCTAATATGGTTTTCCATTCCCGCATGAAGCATCTCGTAATTGCCTATTACTTCATTTGTGAGCAAGTTCAAAATGGTACTCTTCGTGTCACTCGTGTCCCAATAGGCGACCAACTAGTAGATTTTCTTCCGAAGCCGTTGGCTCGATCTCGATTTGAAATGTTGATATCGAAGATTGGCCTATCTGATCGGACATCCATCTTGCGGGGGCATGTTAAAGATAAAGCCAAGACTTAGATATCTCATAGGTTGTTGTAACAATATTCTAGCTGTTAATATCTTTAGTTAAGATATTTATTTCTTTGTTATTGTACTTTATCTCTTGTAAACAGTTAAACTAAGTTTGTTAAGCTGAGACTTGTTGGGATTGGGGTGTCTACCAACGCCCATTTTCACAGCGAAACTAAATAAAGCAATGAGGAAGTCAAAGTAGATGACATGAATCAATTGAGCAAGCAAATAAATCCACCAATCTAACACAAACACAACGATGACTTATCCCGGTTAGCTTTTGCTTAATTCGGGGGAAATACGGGGAGATCTGATATTCAACTAGAAGAGATTATAAGGAGTTACTAATTCACTCAATACAAGGAATTAAACTCACTCACCAAGAACTATCTCTCTCTCAAGCCTCTCTTTGCAATGCGAAAATATTCTATGAAGTACTCTACTCTCGTATTGGAGGAGTTTACAATATATATAGAAGAATAGAGAGAAACCTAGGTTTAATCTTGATTCTCAGTCGTCTGATATAACCTGGAAAAGAAGTAACTGAATAGGAGCCGTACGATCTAACTTGGAATTGAAGATTGGGCTGAAACGACCTAACGGATTGAGGTCCAAAACGAACACAGCGTCGTGGCCGGTTGACCGTCCAACAAGACCGGTCGACTGTCCATCTCTCAGCCAATCCCAGTGCAACTATGGTCGGGTGTGCAATCAGGTGTGCGGTCGGGGGTGCGGTCGACCGCAACTATGCCTACATTATTGCTGCTCTGTTTTTCTTACTCTTTTCGATGCTTCGACCTCCGTGCTTCGTCTTACCTTCTTCTAATCTGAACCACGAGTATTCAAGACACATTCCTAACAAACTTCACATTGGATTGCATACGAGTGCTATCACATGATGTTATTATTCATCTCCAAACTCTAATGAACCCACTTGCAAAAAAGAGTTAGAACAATAGCTTCTTCTTCTAATTGAAATGATCTCTACCCAATCTCACCAATTCCAGTATACCCCTTCAAGGGTACACCTCTGTAGATGTACTCACGAAGTTGCCAAACTCCGCACGAACTCCACCTACCCTTAGGCTTTCTCCACCTCTTGACGATATTCGAACGTCGTGATCTCGTCTCGATGAATCTAGTTGCGGCAAACTCGCTGAGCTTGCAAGAACAACGGGAAAAGGAGCAACACTTTCGCAAGTATTTCGGATTTTCCAAAGTTTTTAGAGATTGTTTTGGCTTGGCCCAACCACTCTCATACCTCTAATCATCTTACAACGACCCTGAAAAATAGACAGAACTCCACCTCGAGCTGTGTAACTACAACCCTATGAATTAAGAGTTCCCAAAGAAATCAAATTCCATTTCAGCAGAGGAATATGCAAAACTTCCATTAAAGTGAACATATTTAGACCTGACATCTTTAACTCAATTGTCCCCTCACCCACTACTTCACAAATCTCCCTAGTTTCCGTCATCACACAACGCCCTGTAGTAGACTTATAAGAAGAAAACCACTCCCCTTCGGAGCAAAAATGAGAAGAACTCCCTGAATCAAGAAATCAGCTAGAATCCACTTCTAAAGAATTTGAAATAAGAAGACACGAATCACCTGAATCAAAGGCACTAACCACATTAGCGACTGAATTCCCAGTCTTCGTGCTCTCCTGATTCTGCAATTTTCAACAGTCTTTCCCGATATGCTCTGATCTCTTGCAATATCGGCAACGGATTGGATCCTTTTGCAAAGCACTTTGTCTTCCCTGTGAAGGACCATCCACTGCTAGACAACTTGGGAAAGGCGATGATTTCTGAGTCTCCTTCCTAAGTTGATTTTCCTTCAATGCTTTGATTACACTATCTACCGAAATACTCTTCTTGGCAGATCTATCGTGTAGCATAGTAGTGATCAAAGGATCGTACGAATCCTGCAATAAATATACCAGGATGAAAGCTTTATCTTCCTCACACACATCTGCGTTGATCGCCTTAAGTTCAGATAATACCTTATTGAACTCTGTAATGTGGTCTTGGAGATCGGTACCTTCCTTCATAGATAAACAGAATAACTTCCTCTTCTAATGCATCCAATCTAATAACGACGAACCAGAGTAGTCAGCTATGAGTTTTTCTCACAAACTCGCCGCATCAGTTTATTCAAAAAATCTGCACTTGACCTCGTCCGCCAATGATAGTTGAATCAGACTTATGGCTCTTTCACGAATATCTTCCCAACCGTCATCCTTCATACCAGTTGGTTTTTCTTTCTTCTTAACGGCTAACTGCAAATATCCTTGAACAAGGACATCATACATGTCAGTCTTCCAAAGATTGAAATTGATCTTTCTATCGAACTGCTTGATCTTCGAAATACTGTCGCTTGTCATCTTAACCAAGGGACTCAGCAACCTGAAGCTCTGATACCAGTTGTTGGGATTGGGGCGTCAACCAACGCCCGTTATCACAGCAGAACTAAATAGAGTAATGAGGAAGTCGAAGTAGATGACACGAATCAATTGAGCAAGCAAGTAAATCCACCAATCTAACACAAACACAACGATGACTTATCCCGATTAGTTTTTGCTTAATCTGGGAGAAAATATAGGGAGATCTGATATTCAACTAGAAGAGATTACAAGGAGTTACTGATTCACTCAATACAAGGAATTAAACTCACTCACCAAGAACTATCTCTTTCTCGAGCCTCTCTTTGCAATAGAGAAAATAATCTATGAAGTACTTTACTCTAATATTGGAGGAGTTTACAATATATATAGAAGAATCGAGAGAAACCTAGGTTTAATCTTGATTCTCAGTCGACCGATATAACCTGGAAAAGAAGTAACTGAATAGGAGTCGTACGATCTAACTTGGAGTTGAAGATTGAGCTGAAACAACCTAACGAATCGATGTCCAAAACGAACACAGCGCCGCGGTCGGGGTGTGGTCGACTGCAACTTGGAACAGTCGACCGCAACTATGTCTGCACTATTGCTGCTATGTTTTCTTCTACTCTCTTTGACGCTTCGACTTCTACGTTTTATCTTACCTTCTTTTAATCTGAACCACGAGTATTCAAGACACATTCCTAACAAGACTATCTTCCAGTTTTTTTTGTATTATATATACTTGTACTACTCATTAATGAAAATATAACTTTTCCAAAACCTTTCAGAAACTAATCCAACTAGTTAGCAATGGAGGCTAAATTTCCAAAGCAATAACCAAAATAGCTTCTAATTAAACCAGGGTAATTAAGATAGGGTGTAACAGTTAGCTAATTGCAAAAATACAATTTTGAGCAGCTAAATTTCAACCCTTAATCCTCAATAATCAAAGAGCACAACCTAAGATCATATTCTGCATGATATAAACCAAGAACACCCTAATGCCCAATTATTGAAAAAACTACGTACTAACCAGCATCGTCTCACACAAAACAACGGCAAAATCCAGATACGAAAACTGAGCAAAAAAGAGCTGATAAAAAAGAGAAGAAGCTTGCTATACTCACAGCCATGGTGGGGTTGCAGTTGTGAGGAGGAAGAGAGCAGAAATTGCAGGCGTTCGACGGTACTTATGAATAATGGGGAAATGATTATAATGGTGCAAAAGAGGACAATGGAGATGACTTGTTCGTAGTGTTGTATAGTGCATTGAAATTCCATGTTATAGTATAGGACGATTTGTTTTGTGCTTTCTTGTTGGATTTATTCTGATATCGCTATGTGCATTCTCATTTCTCTCTTTTGTGCCGGCAATTAGGGGTTAATTAAATGGAATATTTAGTTTAGGCACCTTATTTTTTAATTAGCAGAATTATCTGATACTTTTTTAAACATTTGCACAAGGTTATCAAAAAATAATAATTTGTACAATTTAGCTGGGTCAAAATATTTTTTAGAGTATGCAAAATGGATTTATTTCACCAAACCCCTATAAGATTTGCTTTATATTTTGCCATGTTGCTCTCCAAACTTTTAAAAGTGGTCATTAAACACGCCCACCCAACATGATTTTTTTTTTGAAGTTTTTTCCGTACTGACCCACTTTTTAAAAATATTGAGCGATTTGACACAAATTCAAAAATATTTACCCAACTGACTCAGTTTTGGACACATCATCATTATCAGCATTAACCATTATTGAAAATAACGGCATAGATTAATACCATGCTGTTCTTTCGAAAAGTGATATCAGTTTATTTTTTTTTTAGCATGACGCTATTTGGAAAAACGGCATAAATACATTTCTTATACAAGTGTGAACCTTCTGACTCGAAAAAAATTTCAAGTGCTCAAACAACTTATAAATAATGTCGTTATCCCTAAGAACAACATTCGCATTACCGATGCCGTTGTTAGAGATAATGTCATCAATTATAATACTCATTAAACTCTCTTCCTCCACAATCGTTCTTCCAAATAACGGCATGAAATAACTGTTGTCGTTCTTAGAAATAGCAACAACAGTTCAAAAAAATAGATTAGTCAAGTATAAGTACTAAAATAAATTGTTGTCGCTTTTCCAAACAACGACATCAGTTATCTCTAATAATGAATATTATAACTGATGCCGCTATTCCTAACAAAGATATCTGGAATGTTGTTGCCACTGTTCCAAACAACGGCATCAGCTATAGAATTTTTTTCGCACTTCCTTTTTTTTTCCAAGTTAGAGAGAGTACACATGGGAATAAGTTAACTGATGTCGTTACTTCAAATAGCGGCATGCGAAATTTTTGTTTAACAGATGCCGCTATTGAAAACAATTGTATATAAATAACATATGTTATTTTCAATAACGGGTAATGTTGACGTATCTAAAACTGGATTAGTTGGATAAATATTTTTGAAAGTGGGTCAGATCGCTCATTATTTTCAAAAAGTGGGTTAGAATGGCAAAAAATTCTTTTTTTTTCTGCTTTTTTGTCCTCATAGGGGTTTACTGCTAAAGTGTCCACAAGGATATTTTACAAGTCACAAGTATGCAAATATTTCTTCGTAATTAGCACTAAATCTCCTGAGGCTAAGAATATTACATTTTTAAATATAAATAATTCATTTGCGAGAATAATCTTCGGGAGGGTTTACAAGTAATTTAAAAAGTCAAGAGATTACCTGTCAACGGTTAAAATGTAATATTCATGTGCAGCAGTATTAATATTAATAATGAGGCTTCTACTCTTTGAAGGCAACTATACTAAATTGATGTAAGGGTGTCTTCGCCTACATGAAACTCAAAGTGAGATCATAAAACTCCATGAAACCCAAGTGCCAAGCTATTTTTAAACAAGACGCTGATATGGGATAAATTATGCAGCATCAATCAGAGCCCTCCGATCATCTCTGGATCCTTCCCCTGTGATCATCAGACCAGCTACAGTCTAATGGGCCTCAGCCAGCTCAGGCCCATGGGTAAACACTACCTATAAATACTCCACTCCCTCCTCATTGTAAAAGGTAATCAATCTCTCTCCACCTGAACCCTAACTGCCCAGTCTCTTTTCCAGTGACTGACTAGTTCGTCGGAGGGCCTGTCGCCGGGACTTCTCTCGGTGTTTCCAGACTGTGTGCAGGTACAGAAGACCTAGCCGAGCCGAGCTCCTGGATTCGAGCCGAGCACCCTTCCTCTCTTCCGAGCCCCTCTGCGCTCTTGCTCCCGAGCCGCTCCCGCTACCCGGGGTCGGACCGACGCCAGTACTGCATAGGGACTTCCACCATACAAATTGAGAGAACTCACACCTGTTGCCCCCACACCCCAAAAACAAACCGCATCGGGTTGGCGCCGTCTGTGGGAACTATACCTCCTCAGTACAATCGTCCTTTCGAGCCCAGCCAGAGTCGTCACCTCAGGCCAAGCTCCTCCATGGCTCCTAAACCCAGGAGGGCTGTCACCTCGGCACGGCATCCGGACCTCAACCATCATAGCCACGCGAATGACCAGGGTTCCAACCAACCCCGGGCCAATGGCGTTGCCCGACCTTCGATTGCGTCGGATTTGTGCCGCGTCATCTCGGACAGGTAGGCCAGCCGGACTAGGGGAAAGGCCGCTTCCAACTCATCCCTGAACCATCGCCGACAGCCTTTCCAGGTGCACAATTCCCTACAGAACCCGGGGGGACAAACTCCCGTCACGAGGGTCGAATTCCAAAACTTTCGAGAGGAGATCCTTCGAGCCATACGTGACGGTCCGACTACCGAGGTCTACCACAATTCCGCCCATAGGTCAGCAACGGGAGCCGGCGAGTCCCACGGATCGACTCGTCCCAAGGAAGCAGCGGACCCCGTCCTTCGACGTTTGGAAGAAATGGAGAACCGCCTCGCCCATCTCGATGAAGGCGGATTAATGTAGGGTCGCTGCCATCGTCCGACCGGACCCCCTTTTTCCCCCAGATCCTTGAAGCTGAGATCCCTCGGAACTTCTGACCACCTCAATTCGAGACCTATAGTGGCGAAGGTGATCCTGCTGATCACATGGAGGGGTTTAAAACCCTCATAATGATTCACAGCACCGTGGATCCCCTCCTCTGCCACGCATTCCCTGCTACCCTTCGGGGCCCGACTCGGGAGTGGTTTTCCAAACTCGCCCCTGGCTCGGTCTTCTCCTTCGAGCAGCTGGAAACAGGTTTCCTTGCCCACTTTGTAACCAGCAAGAAGGTCGAGAAAACGAGCTCTTCCCTTCTGGACCTCAAACAGAAGGACGGGGAATCCCTTCGGGACTTCGTTCGGAGGTTCACCTCGGAGGCGAGGTTGGTTTCCTCCCTCAACGCAGGGGTCGCTTCCGCCGCATTCCGACACAACGTCCGCCACGGCCAGCTCAAGGCTTCGTTGGCCAAGAAGCCACCGGTGGACTTCCCTGACCTACTTAATAGGGTCGAGAAGTATATATGGGCCTAGGAGGCCCTCAATCTCGAGGGCTCAAAAGAAGCCGCTGCTAGGGGGAAGCGCAAGGTCGATGACACGGAGCCTTTCAAAAGGCTCGGGAAAGAGGCGAATGGTCCTCCAGTCCTTCGATTTGAAAGATATATGCCCCAGACTCAGAACATCTCGATAATTTTAATGGAAATCGAGGACAAGGGAGTTGTCCGGTTCCCTCCTCGACCGCCCAACAATGGCGAGAAGCAAGACCAGAGGTTCTACTGCCGCTTCCATCGGGACACCGGGCATGATACAGATCGCTGCTGAGCCCTCAAAGATGAGATCGAAGCCCTTATACAGCGAGGGTACCTAAAGGAGTTCACCCGGGTCAACAACAGAGACCGAAGAGAGCCGAGGAGCCCGAGGCGTTTGCCTCCCCCTCGGACGATTGGTCAACGACCAGATCGAGACCTGGAACCCGAAGAAACCGACAGATATGCCATCCTACACTGCGTCCATGGCAGACCCATGGTGGTGGAATCTAAGACTTCTCGGAAAGCCTTTATCCGAGAGGTCAACTCTGTTCTGGACCATTCCTCCCCTCGGATTCAGCAATGGGCGGTCTCCTTCTCAGGAGAAGACCTTGAAGGCGTCTGGCTTCCACACTGCAACGCCCTCATCATCAGCCTTGTCATGGCCAACTTTCTGGTTCGCCAAATCCTGGTAGACAACGGCAGCTCAGTCAACATTCTTTTCTTAGAAGCGTTCGAAAACCTCAAACTCCCCCGAAAAAAGCTGAAGCCGATCGATTACACTCTCCACGGATTTTCTGGCATCCCGATGCAAATCGAGGGAATTGTGACACTGGACGTGACCGCTGGAACTGCCCTCGTCCTCCAAACCGAGTCGATGGATTTTATGGTTGTCAACGTCAAGGCAGCCTACAACGCCATACTCGACTGACCCAGGCTCTGTTCGCTCCAGGTCGTCCCCTCTGCCTATCATCTAAAACTAAAATTCCCGACTGACTTCGGGGTTGGGGTCATTCGGGAAAACCAGGAGTCGGCACGATCGTGCTACATGACCGCGGTTGGGGGCGGTGTGTTTCCCCTAGACACCATTGAGCTCCCACTTGAAGAAAGTCGTCCCGAGTTAGAACCTGCAGACGAATTGGAGGAAGTCTCCTTTGAAGCCGAGGACAAGTCCAAATGGTTCCGTGTGAGCCGAACCCTTTCCCTCGAGCTGAAGCCGGATCTGATCAACAGCATCCGCTGAAATGTTGACCTCTTCGCCTGGACCCCGTCCGACATGCCCGGGATTTCCAAAGACTTAATCATGCACTGCCTAAGCATCGTCCCCGGCTCCAAGCCAGTACAGCAGAAGCGCCGCAAGTTCCCCCCAGAAAGGCAGCAAGCGGTGAAAGCAGAGGTGGATAAGTTATTATTCGCCCGGTTCATTCAATAAGTCAGCTACCCCGAGTGGCTGGCTAATGTCGTGATGTTGAAGAAGGCTAGCGGAACTTGGAGGATCTGTATTGACTTTACCGACCTCAACAAGGCATTCCCTAATGATCCTTTTCCCCTCCCCAGCATCGACGCAATGTCGGGTCACGAGCTCCTGACTTTCATGGATGCCTTCTCGGGTTATAATCCGATCCGGATGTTCCCTCCGGACATCGCCAAGACGTCCTTCGTCACCAACCAGGGCCTTTACTGCTACCGGGTCATGCCCTTCAGGATCAAGAATGCTGGGGCCACCTACCAAAGGCTCGTCAACCGAGTCTTAAAAAATCAGATCGGCCAGAACATGGAGGTATACGTCGATAACATGCTTGTTAAGAGCCAACGAGGGAAAGACCATGTTGCCGACCTCGACAAAGCCTTCGGCGTCCTTCGGTCTCACAACATGAGGCTCAACCCCACCAAGTGTGCGTTCAGCGTCTCGTCCGGAAAATTTCTAGGGTTTGTCATCAGCCAGTGCGACATAGAGACCAATCCGGAGAAGATCCAGGCCATCATCGACATGGCCCCACCCCGGAACATCAAAGAGGTTCAACGGCTTACGGGTAGAGCTGCTTCCTCTCCAAATCAGGAGAGAAGTCCCTCATGTTCTTCAAAGCCCTGTGGGAGACGAAAGGATTCGAATGAGGCAAGCCTCAGCAATAGGCATTCGACCAGTTGAAATCCTACCTCGCCAATCCACCGCTTCTAAGCAAACTTGAACCCGGTGAACCCCTCTTCCTATATCTCTCGGCCTCGGAAAGTGCGCTCAGCACTGTGCTTGTCCGAGAAGAAGACGGTGTCCAAAAACCCCAGTATTATGTAAGCAAGGTTCTGCTCTCAGCCGAGATCAGGTATACCAAGATGGAAAAGATGGTGTATGCACTGATAATAGCAGCTCATAAGTTCCGACCCTATTTCCAGGCTCACTCTATTCAGGTTCTCACAGACCAGCCCCTGAAGACCATCCTCCACAAACCAGAGAGCTCCAGCCGCCTGGTCAAGTGGTCGATTGAACTTAGCCAATATGACATCAGCTACCAGTCCAGGACGGCAATTAAGGGGCAGGCACTCGTTGAATTTATCACGGAGTGCACCATTTCCGAACCATCTGACACCCCAGAAGCCGACCCAATGTGGGAGGTTTTTGTCGACGGCTCGTCCTGCGAAAGAGGGAGCGGAGCAGGCATCATCTTAAAGGGCCCCGATAATTTCGTCCTCCAATATTCTCTCCGGCTAAGTTTCTCAACCTCAAACAACGAAGCGGAGTACGAAGCTATGATCGCATGGCTTACCCTCGCACACAAAACCGGATCCAGACACATCAAGACCTCAGCAACTCCATCTTATGGTCAATCAGATCACCGGGGAGTATGAAGTTCGGGACGCTTGGATGGCACAACACTTGGCGGTAGTCCAAAATCTCTTATCATCTTTCGATACTCACTCAGTGGAGCAAATCCCCCGAGAATAGAATGCCCAGGCGGATTCATTGTCGAAGCTCGCCTCTTCATCTTTCGAGGGGCTCGACCGTACCGTTCTGATCGAGGTCCTCCTCAAGCCGAGTATCGACCTCCCTGAAGCTTCCTGCCTCAACACCGATCTCCAACCCAACAACTGGACGACAAAGAGGATACCCACGAGCGAGTCGCCCTTCAACCTAACCTACGGTACCGAGGCGGTTATCCCCTTGGAGATCGGCCTACCGTCCCCCAGAATAATGACCTTCGATGAAGAAGGCAACTTGGCAGGCCTTAGGGCCAACTTGGACCTAGTCGACGAAGCCAGGAAAAAATCTGCTGTTCGGAGGAGCATCTACCAACAGCTGGTCGAGAAATTCTATAACCAAAAGGTCCGACCCACCAATATCCAAAAAGGCGACATCGTCCTCAGAAAACTAGCAGTCTCAGACCCCAGCAAGAAGAGGAAGCTAGTCCCTAATTGGGAGGGACCCTACAGAGTTATCGAAGTAGTGCGCCACAGTAACTACCGACTCACTGACATGGAGGGCATCCCTATCAAGAGGCCTTGGAATCCAGAGCACCTTATCAAGTACCTTGAGAAAGCAGACTGAAGTCATTATGTAACCGAACACTTGTAATCAACTTTATGTATAAGAATGTATGTTCTTTTATTCAAAAATTTTGCTACCTCGGATTCTGTGTAAACCCCTTATGTAACAACGCCAAACCTTGACACCGTATGGCAAACTCGAGCACAAGGGTAGCTTTCTCAAGATAAGGCATTGGAGCCTAGCGCTCTCCGCCGACCCTAAGCCTCAATGCCGTATGGCAAACTTGAGTACGAGGGTAGCGTTCTTAAGCTAAGGAAATGGAGCTCAGTGCTCTCCGCCGATCCCAAAGCCTCGATGCCATATGGTGAACTCGAGCATGAGGGTAGCATTCTCAAGCTAAGACAATAGAGCTCAGCGCTCTCCGCCGACCCCCAAGCCTCGACGCTGTATGGCAAACTCGAGCACAAGGGTAGCTTTCTCAAGCTAAGGTAATGGAGCTCAGTGCTCTCTGCCGACCCCCAAGCCTCGACGCCATATGACGAACTCGAGCACAAGGGTAGCTTTCTCAAGCTAAGGCAATGGAGCTCAGTGCTCTCCGCCGACCCTCAAGCCTCGACGCCATATGGCAAATTCGAGCACATGGGTAGCTTTCTCAAGCTAAGGCAACAGAGCTCAGCGCTCTCCGCCGACCCCCAAGCCTCGATGCCGTATGGCAAACTCGAGCACAAGGGTAGATTTCTGAGCTAAGGCAATGGATCTCAGTGCTCCACCGACCCCCAAGCCTCAACGTGGTATGGCAAACTCGAGCACAAGGGTAGCTTTCTCAAGCTAAGGGAATGGAGCTCAGCGCTCTCCGCCGACCCCCAAGCCTCGATACCGTATAGCGAACTTGAGTACAAGGGTAGCTTTCTCAAGCTAAGGCAATAGAGCTCAGTGCTCTCCGTCGATCCCCAAGCCTCGATGCCGTATGGCGAACTCGAGCACAAGGGTAGCATTCTTAAGCTAAGGCAATAGAGCTCAGCACTCTTCGCCGACCCCCAAGTCTCGATGCTGTATGGCAAACTCGAGCACAAGGGTATCTTTCTCAAGCTAAGGCAATGGAGCTCAGCGCTCTCCGCGGACCTCCAAGCCTCGACGCCTTATGGGCCGACCTCCAAGCCTCGACGCCTTATGGCGAACTCGAGCACAAGGGTAGCTTTCTCAAGCTAAGCCAATAGAGCTCAGCACTCTCCGCTGACCCCCAAGCCTCGACGTCGTATGGCGAACTCGAGCACACTGGTGGCTTTCTCAAGCTAAGATGCTGGGGTCTGACGCTCTCCACTGATCCCCAAGCCCCGACCTCCGGTCAGGACTTCAGCTCACTAGCCCACTCAAAGATTTTTTTATTAAAGATTTAGGGTGATCACCCTCAGGCAAATGCCCCGGGCCCCAAGTCTTTGGTCGGCCCACCTTTCACCCGCAAACAGCTCGGGGTTTACGAACCTTAGAGCCGAAACCCAAAATTGTTCGATGGCGGAAGGGGAGCCACCGACCCTGAACCCTCGCTAGAAAGGCCCCCCGAGCTCCCAGACCTTGGTCGGCACACCTCCCACACTCTAGCAATTTTGGGCAGATCCCCGAGGTCTTAGACCTTGATCTACCCAAAAATGCTAGAGTATGGCAGGGGAACCACGGGTCCGGGACTCGCAGCCAAAAAATTCCGTGGTAGGGCGCCCGCCTACGACAAGCACCCAAAATTTTTCTCTGATAAATTTCTGATGAGGGGGTAGGGATTTTATAGACCTCCTGAGCAGCCATTTAATGACGTCGAAAGGTGAAACGGCGGAAGTCCAAGCGTCCCGCATTAAATAGCGTGGAAAGGCAAAACATCGCCTCATTAATGACTTTGGAAGGCAAAATGCCACCACATACTGACGAGACATCGGGACTCCTCTCCCTTACCGTCCCCATGCTCGGATGCGATCACCGCCTCCGCCAGAGAGGCCAATCCCCGGAGTCGGCCGAATCCACTACAAGCTCCTAGTTTTTGCTCCACCCCGATGCCAAAAAGACGCCCTAAATCCTAATCTTCAACACATTCTCAACAACAAGTTCAGACGGGTCGGAAAAGTTTATTCTTTATTATAACTCCCAAGGGGGGCACAATACAGAGACTTATTCTTTATTACAATCAAAGCCTCATCCTAAACTACCCTTAGGCCTCCTTTGTGCTTGGGCAGTTCAACTCGAACCCCGCCGAGCGACTCGGTTCTGCAGCATGCCTTGCCGAGCCCCTAGGATCGGCCACAGAGGATACACCGGCCACAAAACTCTGAGCATCGCCCGGCGTCACGTACTCCAAATGCAAAGTTGGGGACGGTACGTGCCTCGAGGAAGCCCCGATTGCCGAAGGGACCGACCTTCCCAGCATCATTCTGTAACGCTGGATCTCGATCTCTTTCTCCACAATAACTTCGCGGAGGAACGACTCTGATATGGGCCTCTGCACCGAAGCACTCGACATGGAAAATCCAAGGCTCGCACCACCGAGATCTCGGTCGACTATCGCCTTCTTCAACTGAGCCAACTTCGTGCTCAGCTCCTTCGACTTATTCCAGAAATAGTGGAAAGCGGAGTCGTGATTGCGAGCTTCCCTCTGATACCGGTCGAGGGTAGACTCCAATACCTTGACCTTACTCCAAAGCCGCGTCACCTCAGCTCGGCGAGGATCAACCTCGACAAGAATTGCCAACATCTGATGGAAGCAAAATAAATTGAAAAATTATACAAGTCTAAGAGGGTCGGACAAACTCTGACAGCTGACCCAAAAGCAAGACAAAGGTGAAGGGTAAAACAGTTGGCCCACCAAAAAAAATCTTTGTTATAAATTCTTAATTCGTTTACAAAATATTGCGGTGGCCAGTTCGCAGTTGGCAAAATACATTCAAAAAGACAATAAAAAGAAGAGAAAAACAACTATGACTACGAGCCCACCTCACCCTTGGCTCCGGCGACAGCCACAGGGTCAACCACTGGGTCGGCACTCCCTCCTCCGACTCTGCCATCCCCTTCGCTCGGCACCTCGTGCCCGGGGGTCTTCGGTGGCCCCTCAATCTCCAGGTCGTAATCGAGGTGCGACAGGTCCAAGGTCGGAAAGAAGTTCTTGACTTGGCCTGGAACTTTGGCGTACACCTCGTTCTGCGCCTCAATGACCATGTCCTGGGCCTTCAAGATCAGCACCCCCTTCTCGGCCTCGAACCCCTGCTTCAGCGCTGCCTCCCTCTTGAGCGCATTGGCGGCCATCGATGTAATACCCCGTATTTTTGAAATATATACATGATTTGAAAAATGTATTTGAATTGAAATTTGCCTATAGAGATTTCTATAGGAAAGGATTTATATAAAAATGTGTTTGATTTGAAATGTAAAGTGTTTGATCCGGATTTAAAATCATGGGGGGCCCACCGGTTTGAACAGCACACATGTGCTGGCTTGTTCAGTTGGTATTCCTCCCATGTGTGACGTGGAGAGTTTGATGGTGGGGCCCGCCAAGTGTAAGTAGTATTCGGTTTGGAAAAAGGGGGATTTGTTAAGGGATTTAATCCCACATCGAATGTTTCAAAGAATTAAATATAGTATAAATATAATTGCCAAGGATCAAGAGTCACCAATTCGGTTAACCACCTTTTGAGAGGCAGCCTGTGGTGGGCAGTTGTACTACATAGTATCTAATTTGTCTTATAAATTGTATAAATTGTCCGAGCTCGGGGCAGGGGCGTTACAAATGGTATCAGAGCCGACTTTCGACACCGAGTGTGGGTAAGAGTGGATGAGATGTATGCCTGAGAGGGAGCGGGGTTGTGGCCAGTACGCCCGGTAAATCCACGGGGGTGGGCTAGGGGTCTGGACAACACGCAGAATCAGGGTACGCCCGGTAAATCCACGGGGGTGGGCTAGGGTACTCCACTCCACATCGGCTAGAAAGTTGATCCTGCACTAGATTGTGCATGCCCCGTGCTCATCAGCGAGGACGCTGATTTCTGAAGGGGGGGTGTGTGTAATACCCCGTATTTCTGAAATATATACATGATTTGAAAAATGTATTTGAATTGAAATTTGCCTATAGAGATTTCTATAGGAAAGGATTTATATAAAAATGTGTTTGATTTGAAATGTAAAGTGTTTGATCCGGATTTAAAATCATGGGGGGCCCACCGGTTTGAACAGCACACATGTGCTGGCTTGTTCAGTTGGTATTCCTCCCATGTGTGACGTGGAGAGTTTGATGGTGGGGCCCGCCAAGTGTAAGTAGTATTCGGTTTGGAAAAAGGGGGATTTGTTAAGGGATTTAATCCCACATCGAATGTTTCAAAGAATTAAATATAGTATAAATATAATTGCCAAGGATCAAGAGTCACCAATTCGGTTAACCACCTTTTGAGAGGCAGCCTGTGGTGGGCAGTTGTACTACATAGTATCTAATTTGTCTTATAAATTGTATAAATTGTCCGAGCTCGGGGCAGGGGCATTACAATCGAGACCAGGTCGGCCTTTAGAGCCTGCTCCGCTTCATCGAGGCTTCCAAGGAGGTCTTCAGATCCACCATCTCGTGCTTGTAGCGATTGGTCTGGCTGCGCTTGTACTTTAGCTCCATCTCGTAGAGGCACCTCACCTGGTTCCCGGACAAGCAGGCCTACAGCCGAGGTCAAAACACTTGGGTGAGAATAAAGTCCTGATAAACAAATACGAAAGAAATGAAGCCGAAGGCCACGGAATTTACCTGCATGCTAGCCTGGGCACACCTCATGTAAGCCGACTTGGAGGTATCGACCCTTATGCTCTACCGATCCTGAGGCATGGCCATCTTGTCCACGAACTCCACCGAGATGGGACCCTCTGTTAGGGTATCCCCCTGGCAGATGGCCCAGTCCGGGGCCCAAAGCTGCAAGCCCTCCTCCCCGACCATAGTCTGGGCATCTGCCCGTAGAAGAGGGAGGCGACCCTGCGAGACCTCGGACTCCTTCGAGGCCCCTTTTCTCGGCACGAGGGCGACCTCCCTCGACTGGCTCGCCTTCTGCTTCTTCGACTTCGGCTCTGACGGAGCCTCGGAGGTCGTTCGCGAGGGAACCGCCGCTTGCTTCCCCTTTTTAGATTGCTCCGCCTTCTCCCTCTTCATGGCATGCCTCTTCACCTTAATCGCCTCGGGATCCATCTCTGCAAAAAAGCTCATTAACAAACAGTGAGCTCAAAAGGGAAGTATAGAAATAAAAATGAACGAAAAACATACGGGGTGGGGCAGGGCTCAGTCTGGCTCGGATCAGGTGACTCTCCGTCACTTTTGACCAACTTATACTGCGGCTCTTCCGGAGGCGCTCCACAAAAGCCCATTCCTCGACCGAGAGATCACCCTTCTTCGGCCCCTTGAAGTTTGGCTTGTAAAAATTCCACTTCGTCGGAATATTCCACTGATCTTCGTTCCAGACGATGAAATATTTTCTCTTCCACTCCTTTATTGAGTCAGGGTGTCCGTGCATAACCTTGCACCCGCTCCGAGGGATACGTAATAGGTCCCCTCGAAATCGCCGGACGAGCTAACCCCCAACATGGCTCGGAAGATACTCAACCGCAGCAGTATCCTCCTCTCCGAACACAGCAATATGAAGATGACCATCTGCTTCCAAAAGTTCGGCCCAAACTGCATCGGACACAGCGAGGACCAGTTGAGAACCTCCCGGATGAAGGGGTAGATGGGCAGCCTCAGCCCCGAGGAGAACACGTCTGCGGGAAAGATACAATACCACGGTGCCAGCGGGTCGGTCGACCGAAGACCGGCACTCGGGACCATCAGCTCGTACTCCTTTGTAACCCTTGTTTTTCATTTTTCGTATTTTTGATGTATTTTTCTTTTTCTTGAGTAATTTGTACTCTCTTGTATTTTTCTGGACCGTATATTGAAGTTGTTTTTCAATATATATTCTTTTCTCATTTTTGATCTTCTTGTGATTGATTTCTTTGTCCCTTGATTTGTTCTTGATCGTTGTTATTATTTCGCTCTTTATTTGGTTCTTGTCTCCTTTATTTTTTTTCTTGGGTGCTCGTGGTGTTTGGTTGGCTATCCTCTTGCTAATCTCATGGTTCTTGATCCCTAATTGACTACTAAAGCCAAATTAGCCACAATCCTACTTGAAATCCAATACAAATCATTTTTAACCCATCTCCTATTAAAACTCCTAATACCCACTAACCCACAACTAAACCCTATATATATATATATATATATATATATATATATATATATATATATATATATATATATATATATATATATAGGGTTTAGTTGTTGTGGGTTATATATATATATATATATATATATATATATATATATATATATATATATATATATATATATATATATATATATATATAACCCACAACAACTAAACCCTATATATATATATATATATATATATATATATATATATATATATATATATATATATATATGTATGTATGTATGTATGTATGTATGTATGTATGTATGTATGTATGTATGTATGTATGTATGTATGTATGTATGTATGTATGTATGTATGTATGTATGTATGTATGTATGTATGTATGTATGTATGTATGTCTGTGTATGTATGTATGTATGTATGTATGTATGTATGTATGTATGTATGTATGTATGTATGTATGTATGTATGTATGTGTATGTATGTATGTATGTATGTATGTATGTATGTTACATACATACATACATACATACATACATACATACACATACATACATACATACATACATACATACATACATACATACATACATACATACATACATACATATACATACATACATACATACATACGTATATGTATGTATGTATGTATGTATGTATGTATGTATGTATGTATGTATGTATGTATACATACATACATACATACATACATACATACATGTATACATACATACATACATACATACATACATACATACACATACATACATACATACATATACATACATACATACATACATACATACATACATACATACATACATATATGTATGTATGTATGTATGTATGTATGTATGTATGTATGTATGTATACATATACATACATACATACATACATACATACATACATACATACATACATATATGTATGTATGTATGTATGTATGTATGTATGTATGTATGTATGTATACATATACATACATACATACATACATACATACATACATACATACATACATATATATATATATATATATATATATATATATATATATATATATATATATATATATATATATATATATGGGTAAAAGGGATATGAGCAACTTGCTCATTTAGTAAATGAGCAATTGATGATGTGGCATACATGTGATTGGAAAATCATTAATAGGGTTAGTTGTCCAATGTATTACAAGCATGCCACATAATCAATTGCTCATTTAGTAAATGAGCAAGTTGCTCATATCCCTTTAACCCTATATATATATATATATATATATGTAATATATATATATATATATATATATATATATATATATATATCCCTCTCTACTAAACCCTAACCCTAACCTACTACATCCCAGCCCTATCTCTCTCCTCTTCCCTATTTGTGCCGCCTCGACCAAACCCCCAGCCACCCGACGCCACCGACCTGCACCTAGCCGATGCCCCTCCACCTTCGGCCTGGCCTCACCCCAATCCCAATCCCTTACCATTGCCGACCACCCTAGGAGCAACACCTCTAGCACCGAGCACTCAATTCCTCTCTTTCTCGTCCCCGTCCTGCCGTCTATCTGCCGCCAGCAACCGCTGGAGCGCCAGCCAGCAAAGCCAACTGACGCACCTCTTGATCTCTCTTCCTCTCATTCGTGAGTTTTGCACGTGTGATCGCGTGATCGTTTGGCTCGTGGATTTTCATTCGTGGGTTATTGTTCGTTGCCCGGGAATCCGTTCCCGTTATTCGTGGTGTTCGTCTCGTCTTTGGTTAAGGCAAGTAACTTGTACTCAAATTCCTTTGTATGATACAAGTCATAAATACTGTTTGTAGTGTAGTTGGGTTCTAAGGACAACTCGTGTGTGTGATGTATGTTTGATGAGTATTGTCTCTATAGTGCTATTGACCATAGTTGCCTCACGATACAAATTTGACTTGAAACAACCTAGGTTTTGACCATTCTTGATGTGATCATATATGTGAGTTATTTGTGAGAATTTGTGTAATGGTTTGGATCCATGTGATATACTTGTTGTGGACATACTATATACCATATTTCATGTTGTTTGGACACTTAGTAGACTCTATAACATATTTGATTGTGATTGGAACATGTTTTGTATGATTTATGTTGGTTTTGATTGTTAAAGGAAAATCTGTATTCTGTCAGTGATCAGTTTTGATTGGTATTTTAAACCATATTAAGGTCAGAATCTTAACTTCAGTATTAAACATGATTTTTAGAGAAATCCTTCTTCTTTTCAAACTCTCTGACCTTGGTTGATTTTGTTTTTGTATGTGTGAGATATGATTGTTTTACTACAGAGTTGTATTTCATTTCCAGATTTCATTTTTTGATGATTTCGACGACTAAACTATTTTGATACTAGTGCTAAACATACTATTTTGATCTGAAATTTTGGTCAGTATTTCTATATCTATTTAGGGATTACCCAGAGTTTTGGTGAATTTTATTGATGAGTTTTATATATCGTTTCATGCTTGTTTATAAAAACTATACATCCTGGATTTTGCTCGCTGTTTTGTAAAGACTTGTATTTTCACCCTGATTCCTTTTCCTGTATGAAAATTATTTATGAAATATGAAAGTTAGCTTATTTTATCTATTTTCATCTCCCTTTGGAGGATTTTGGATTTTTTTTAACGGTTTGCGAGATATTACAGTTTTCGTACAGCAGTGTTGAAAATTCCAGATTTGCCAAACTATCGTTTCCTGATGTTTTCTGATTTTTGATGACTAAGCTAATCTTACTGAAAAATTATGAAACTTTATATTTTGATACTAGACATATAGGGTAATACCCCAAATTTCTCCTGGATTTAGTTGAGATGTTTTGATGCTGTTTTCCTGGCTTTGAATTCGATTCACTGATTTCTGGCTGAACGTGTTTTTTGGATTCAAATCAGTTTTGAGACTTGGTTTTGTGAAATACTATATAACTTATTTATATTCGCTGCATTCGGTTGGGAGTATTCTAGATCTTTCGACGAATTCAGATTTGCATGTTTGTAACAACGGAAATCACTATTTTACTACAGTATGGTCTTGCTGTCCTGAACTTGAGATTTGGTTATTTTATTCCTATATGAATTATCTTGCGTCGTACTTGTTTATCTTGTAACTTGAACTTGTTACTTGATTATACCATGATATACTTGATTGTTTCGTGATACATACATACATGCTTGTTTGACATTAATAATAAAATAACCAAGCCGGGATTTTAAACGGGCAGATCTAATAGTGGATAATTCGGAAACATGTACTCGGAAGAGAATCTATTGATTCTATGTGATACATGGCTTGATACTTGAGACTTGTCTTGATACTTGACTACTTGAGGCTTGATATTTCACTACTTGAGGCTTGATATTTCACTTGAGGCTTGATACTTCACTCTTGAGGCTTGATTACTTGATACTTGAGGCTTGATATTTGATTACTTGATTCTTGAGGCTTGTCCCTGAGTACATTGTCCTATATGGTCCACTATGAAATCTCAAACGAAATTACATTGACTGTAACAACCACGTGATAAAAAGATGGCACATGAAGTGTTACCTAGATAGTAATAATACAAGATATTTGATACATGATACTTGAACATGATACATGATTACTTGATTCTTGCTACTTGATACTTGTACTTGACTACTTGACACTTGTTTACTTGTTACTTGATTTCGTGATACTTGATTCGTGACACTTGATACATGTTTACATGATACTTAATACTTGTTTACATGATACTTGTTTACTTGACACTTGATACATGCCACTTGCACTTGTTCACTTGCCATGCTAGTATTTCATTTTGACATTATGCTTATACCATATTGCTAGTTAGTTTTCATGTACTTGTATCCTACATTACAAGCGGCCCGTAACTTGCATTGACGGGTACTTGTTTTCTTTTTTCTATTCCTGCAAT